>OX456523.1:8138964-8738964 GCA_949748255.1 Eustalomyia histrio
ATTCCATTAGATTTGGAACAAAAAGTTATACGTAAGTGTAATAAAGAAAAATACAAATAAATAATTTCTATAATCATCTACTTGTAAATTTGTTTAGATGTTTTATTACAAGCTTTATCTGATACCCTAACCGAAAAACCAGAATTATGGCCAGCAGCTCAATATCCCTATAATCGGTTATTGCGTTCATATGCCCATATGAATTATGCCAGACCAAGTGCAACAAATGTTTAAAAATATGCAAACATATTAAAATCAAAATATAATCAAAGTTAAATCATAATTAAGTATAAAAAAAACAAGATTTCTTCAAATTCAAAATCAACCATTTTTAATAAAAATAAAAACAATACAAAAAAAGCTCCATCAAAAATAGATGTCGTCCAAAAATCAACACCAAAATCAAAAATGTATACAAGCGCATATTTATACGCTTTTTTTTTAAATAAAAAACCCCTGCTTAAATAATAAAAATAAAAAAAAAATTATACACTCTAACAATATCAAACTAAAAAAAAGATATAACTCCGTATTCCAAAAAGAATGTGAATAATTTGAGAAAAAATGATAAAAACCAAGAACATACTTGTGTTTATATATTATATAATAATATATTTGTAAATTATCTGATTGATATTATTTCCATTAGTGTTTTAAAAAGACTAATCCCTTAGTTTTAATTTAAATTTTATTTTTTACAATATCGTTTAATATCCGTGATAATTCCAATTACTTACAGTACTATTTTTAAACCAAAAAGAATTCCAGGAATTTTTTCGAAAATGTCAGACTTATTATTATATGAGCTTTATATGTATAATTGTAAATGAAATAAAAATATACGTATTGTAGATAAAAATAATTATTAGTTAGAAATACGGAGTTTAATCAAACAAACACTGATTAATATAATTATAAAAAATTTATTTTACATAATCTTTAAACGCAAATATTAATCAATTATATATTGATGTACAAGTGAATACATAAATACATTTACGTAAATTATTTATTATTTAAATCCTTTCTTTCAATGCTATAACAAAATATAACAAAAAAAAACTATATAGATTTAGGTAAAGAAACAAAAAGAAAATGGTAGTTTTATTTAAATATGGGAAAAATGCGAGGAAAGTGTAAATGGCAATAAATTCAGACAACATAAGTTATGTATATACCAAGAAAATTTATGAAACAATTCCTGTTATATTAACAAAATTGTGTGCTACAGGTTAGTTGAAAAGTTCCTGCGCTCGAAATGAAAGAATACTGTTTTTGTTACGAAATATATTTTTTTATTCAATATAATCTCCTACAAGCTCAATACACTTGTTCCAATGATCTTCCAATAATTTTATCCCATCCTTATAATGGTTTTCCGGAAGCTCTGCAAAATAACCGTCTACGGCTGCTATGGCCTCTTAAAATGCTTTCCACGAAGGAATTGTTTGAGATTTCTGAAGAGAGGAATTGTTTGAGATTTCTGGGAGCCAAATCTGGTGAATACGATGGATGTTCAAGCAATTCGTACTTTAATTCTTTGAATTTAGCCGTCGTCAAAACACTATTGTGAGCAGGTGCATTGTCTTGATGAAAAATGATTTTTTCTTCTTTTCTCACGAATTTTTTCATCCAGCTGATCCAAAAGGCTGCAATAATATTCAGAGTTGATTGTTTTACCTTTCTGAAGATAATCAATCAACAAAATTCCTTTTGCATCCCAAAAAACTGATGCCATAACCTTCTTTGATGATCGTTGTGACTTCACCTGCTTTGGAGCTGAACAACCAGCTTCAGTCCACTGTAAACGTTCTGGTTTCAATTTAGGATCATGGAGGGGGATCCAAGTCTCATCCATAATTATAAAACGATGCAAGAAGTCGGTTTTATTCGGCTTAAAACGCTCCAAATTACGCTGAGAAATTTGTTCTCGATCCAGTTTTTGTTGAATTGTTAATGTGTGCGGCACTAACTATCCAAACAGTTTTTTCATACGTAATTCTTCATGTAAAATATGGAGTACTTGTTCGTCTGAGATGCCTATGACATTAGCAATTTCACGCTTAGTCAAACTTGGATCTTCACTAACCATAGTATGTACCTGCTCAATGATTTCTGCTGTGGTTGCAGTTTTTGGTCGTCCTTCGCGTGGATCGTCCTCAAGGCTGGTACGTACGACCACGTTTAAATTCACCAGCCCAAAATTCAACGGAGCGTTTTGAAGGTGAGGACTCCTTATACACTCCTAACACTTGTTCATAAATTTATTTTGCTTTTAAACCCTTTAAAGCAAAGAATCTAATGACTGCACGATATTCAATTTTTTCCATATTAAAAAAAATCAATGACACGTCAACTTCAAATGGCTTGTAAACAAAGAAAGAATTGACAGAATGACTTGCAACTTTGCATGTGTTCTCAGGACAGTTATACCAACTTGAGAAAAAAAAAAGTTTGAAGCTAGCAGTGCCATCTCTTGGTGAGAGCAGGAACTTTTCAACCAACCTGTATTCAACGGTCCCACCTAAAAATATTTATTTGCGTGTAGGCTACGTCTCCTAAAAATTAGGTTAATCAAAAAAATGGATTTCAAGGGAGAAATATGAGTTTTTTTTTAGTCTTCTTCAAAATTTTGATATTTTTATTCAATTTTGAATTAAAAGGATTTAATTATCTTTCTAATAAGACAATCAAATCTAAAGCCGGTTAAAAAATTGTCAATTAATTGCAATTTCTTGCGTCAACTGAAATTTATTGAAAAATCTACCAATCTGTGTTCTGTAAGTTCCAAGATACTTAGATAAGAAGTGTTTTTCAATCCTGTGTTTTGCTAAATCGGTTTCAATTAATCGAAAAAAGGTCAGGGCCCCCTAATTCCTGCAGTCGTTATCGAAATAATTTCGTATCGAGATTAAAATCGATCGTTCGAAATTTTCTGATGATGGGACTGGTTACATATCGAATCGAATTTATGTTTCACTTTTTCCAAATATAAATCTAAAACAGTTGTGTAGCACTAAAAAAATGTAACAGAAAAATATAAATACAAAACATGTTTGTTTTTATAATAATTAAAAAATAAAATATACGAGAGCCGATCAATAAGTCCGTGACTTTTTGAACTTCCCTCATAGTTATATGAAATGAAACAATGCTCCCATCAAGTACCACCTGTTAATAGACTACTTTGAGCAAATCATTTACTTTGCAGGATTTTTTGAGGTCCATTAAATGGGCATTTGTTTGATCAATAATTTCATCGTTGGAGCTAAATCTCTTTCCACCGAGCCATTTATTTAGGTTTGGAAATAGGAAATAGTCACTGGGGGCTAAATCCGGAGAATAGGGCGAACGAGAGGGCAATTTGTAGTCTACTTCATTTTTTTTTGCTATGGAAACTAAGTTGTCACGCAATTCCGTTAATGTTCGATTGTGAGCAAACGCGGCAGCCATCTTACGAAAAGCTTTGTCATACCCAAGTGATCGTTCAAAATTGAAACCACTGAGCCATGTGAGATGCCTATGTCTCCCACAATATATTGCACATTCAATCTCCGATCGGCCAACACCATATCGTAAATTTTTTCAATAGCACGGAAGGTCAACGAAAGTCAGTAAACCACTTTTTTACCATTGAAATCGATGGTGCAGAGTCCCCATAGTATTTATAAAACTTTTCCTTGGTTTGATTAACGGTTTTTTTTTTTTTGCAAAAATATTGTTTAATGAGCACTCGAAATTCACTTTTTTCCATTTTTAAAAGAAGCCACGAAGTTGTATGATTCGACAGTAGTCAAAAAAATTTGACAGTAGTCTATTAAAAGGTGGTACTTGATGGGAGCAGTGTTGCATTTCATATAACTACGAGGGAAGTTCGAAAAGTCTCGGCATTATTGATCCGCCCTCTTGTATTTTTGTGTATAATAAATTACAGAATTTGTTTAATCTTATCTCGTCAGTCAGATGGGGAGGGTACATTTAATATCTTAGAATGTAGAATACCTTAAACTTACCTTGGCCCGTTAAGTTTGCTAAACCATGGAAGACAAAAATGGGCTTAATTTATCAATATCTTTTTTTTGCTATGCAGAATAGGATGGATGAGGGAGCAATTCATAGCCTAAGTCATGGATTTTTGCCATGGAAACTGTCATTTTCCATATTCTTCTCAATCCTAAAATCAAATCACACGGCAGTCAAACACAAACTAAATAACGCAGCTTCTTCAAATTTCGACAGGAGTCAACTGACAGATGCATGTTCACAGAAGAAGTGTTGCCCTTTCAGTTAAGTGGTGGGAAATTCAAAAAGTCACAGACTTATTGACCCGCCTACGTATTAGGGATAAAGCTTGTAAAAGGTGTAAAAGAGGATAAAGAGGTGTAAAACCTCTTTTCAACTAATTTAAGTGAGTTTGTCAAACAGCATTTAACAAAAAAATACTTCATAGAAAATCTAAGTGAAACCGCTAAACAGTCCATCATACAACTTAATTTTTCTTATTTGTTCATGTTACAAATATTGTTTAAGTAATTTCGCAAGCTCTTTCGCTATTGAGTGAAATATCGTATGGTGGAGTTCGAATGATCGCTCGGTATCTAATGCCATCATTAGAAATTTCTATAGACTTTACTCGATATCGCATAAAAGAATCTCAAAAGTAAAAAATCGAACGTTCGACAAGAATTTCGATCGCTTACGAATGCAAGATTTAAACACATTTTAAAATCTCTAAATTTCAGGTTTAAATATTTTGGTACACGAACTTCAAAAAATCAACGGTAGAGATTAAAAACTTGAAAAATTGTAGGAATTCCTTTTTTCATTTGGCTTAGTGTATTCGAAACTAAAAACCGGTTTTTACATTTCAATTGATTAACCAAACTAAATTCGAGTAAACCGAAAATCGGTTTTTGGTCTTGGTTAATCTGCTTTTTATTTGATTATACATTCCTCTAATTTATGTACATATTTTCAACTAGTTTAACTAGCGTTGCCAGACGGGACAACATACTCGATTATGGGGCAAATAGACGACACGTGTGAACTCCACAATATTCTGATAATGTGCGTAAAATTTACGTTTTGTGTAAAAAATAAAAATTGTGGTTTCTGAAATATATTACAAGTCTTTAAAATTTTTGAATTTTATTAAATTTTTTCGATGCCGTTTTAAACCGAAAAACAGGTTAATGGGTGGTTTTTTTGGAAAAAGAAAACCGATGTAAAAAACGGTTTTCGAATAAACCGAAACCCAGTTTTTTGATAAAAGCGCTTATTTTGGTATACTCTAATTTGGTTAGAGCAGCAATTTTATTTTGAGCGATTTTATTACTTATTTAGCTTTTAGGAAAGTTATTTAGCTTCAGGAATAATCTAATAATTTATTTCTTTAAATTAAGGCATTAATTTGACCTTGCTTAAGTCAAATTTTAGAAGATTGAATTTTTTTCTATCATCTTAATATAACAGATATTTCTGAGCGGATCTTGAAGAAATTAGAAAAACGCATTTATTGTTTATTTTTCATATCAAACAAATGGTATAAACTTAATTAGGCAAAAACATAGGCCGGTTGGAGGACTAAAATGAAACTAAAAATTTAACAACAAAAGCACATATTACATATATTTTTATATATTTTAAGTAAAAATGTCATTTAACAAGAGTTTTGGCATCCAAAAAGAACTATTAAATAGATCATAAAACTATAATTTATTCTTATCTGCAAACATAATTTAATGCACTCTGAAATTCATAGAAATCTGGTAACACTTTAAATTATTGGTATGGTATTATTCTCCAAGATAAATTAAAGCCGCTAAAGTGAAGGTGTTGCCAACTAAAAGTGTCATCCCATTAATTATTTTACTTTTAAATTACATTGGGAAAAAGGGAACAAGTAGTCTCACATTTCTTCTTAAAACCGAAAGGATGTCTGTTGTTGATCTACTTACTCCCTCTGTTGAAATATAAAGAATTTTAAACATTCCCCTTATTTACCATACTCTTCTATATCTTCAATATTCACGGAATCAGTGCTGGAAGTTGATATTATTAAAGCTTTTTCTGAATCAGTTAGGTTTATGAATTGATTTTTATTCTCCAATTCTCGTTGTATGGACAAGAGTAAATCAGGTGAATAGGCCCGTGAATCTTTGTGCAACATAAAACTATCTCTTGCCTTAATATGATGACCCTCATTGGGATCTTCAATTTCATGATCTTCTATTGTTTCCATTTTCATAGAATGTCTCTTCTTACGCATTCTTTTGGAACCACGTGTTATTAGCATAACAGCTGGTGACTCATAGGGTAGAGCTTGAATTACAGTTTGCAAAAGTTTTGGTGCATTTTCGGGAGTTTTTGGATTACCAATAACCACATCTGCTTGTTCAGAGCTACGAGCTCTTTCTTCTTTTTCTCTGGCCGCATTTTTACGCATTAGTGCTCTGGCTCTCCTTTTCAAAATAGCCTGGGCATTAGGATAATAAGCTATAACTTCATTAAGATCGGATTTTGAGAGCACAAAGAGGTTAGCATAACCCTTCGAACGAACATCGGCAGTACGACGATCAGCTCCATTAATACCCAACAAACTTATTTCACCAAATACAGAACCTTCTGATAAGGTAGCTAATACCGTATCACTATAAGGTCCTCCCATTACCTGAACTTGTCCCAATTTAATGATGTACATTTCTTTACCCACCTCACCTTTGCGGCAAACATAATCATTGGGTAGAAAGGTAACAGCTCGTAGTTTTAATACCAAATCCCTTAATAAAGCTTCTTCGCAATCGGCAAATAGTTGTACTTTAGATAGAGTTTGTATGTGAACTGATATAGCAATATCGGTTTTAAGATTAATCGGTAAAGAGTCCAATATGTTGGATTCATCTAAAGTACGTTGTTGATCCCAGGTAAATTTAAACCACATTTTAACACGTTTTTGTACATCTTTGGGAAGATTTAAACGTCTCATGTATTCCAAAGTTTCATCTTCCAATTGTCTGTATTCATTTTTAGTTCTGGTAGCGGTAGAAATAATATCGCGTATCTGACCGATTAGCAAGGCGAATACAAAAACGCCCATTAGCCAAGCAGCTGTCATAAAAACAAATTCTCCTTCACGTTCTGGTTTGGGATTTTTTCCTAGAAAAGAGTAGATAAAGTTGGGGTTAAGAAATAAGTTAGTAAAGCAATCAAACTTTAAGTGAATGCTTAGCCCGAATCTTAAGACAAAAAAGTTCCATTGAAAATACTTAATGAGCCAATATTTCGAAGAAGTACTTGAAAAATTTTTTTTTAAAGTATTTTTGCCTACTATATATGATTGTGAAGTCAGAAATGCTCAGTTAGATAGATTTTTCGGAATATATCTCAAAAACTTTTGGTTCAAAATTTTGTGCAAAAAAGTAAAATTTTGTTGAATAGTGTAATTTTTCCTTAAACACTATAAGTATTCCCAACAACTTTTAATCAATTAAACGGAAAATGTCAATTATTTTGGTAACTTTACCGACTTAACAATGATCCCCTTTAAGGGGAAATAAAAAGTTTTAAATATAAGCTTCTAAAAAAAGTTGACTTTGTTAAAAGCTTTTTCAAAGTTCAATAAACTTACCAATGGAGGTTGCAGTCTTAGTGGCAAATGCAAAACATCTTACATAGGGGTGTCCTTTGCCGCTGAAAACCCAACGATTAATGCCAAGACCTGTAAAAAATAAAAATGTTAAAAGCTCAGTCAACTTAAAAGCTTTAAATTACCTTGATAGTCACTGTATGCATAATAAAATGCCGCGGTCAGATGTATCATATAGAGCATATAAAGTAAAGTTTTTGCAATGCGTACCTGTTAGAATGAAATATACAACTTTAGATTTGCTCAAGGTAATAAAAATCAATTGGATTATATTTTATACAACATATTTTATGTTCACAGAAGTTATGAGTCTTTAGAGATTCTAAAAATTTATCATTTTCATTATCAACGAGTTTAAAATCTGATTCTTTTTGAACAATAAAAGACCTAAACATTCATATTTTTTTTTCAAATGAGCCTAAGATTTTTTTTAATTATTTCGTCTCTACATTGGGTAATTATTTCGTCTCTACATTGGGAAATAATTTTTTAATTGTAATAATAATTTTTAAATTATAAAAAAATTTTCCCCCCGGAAGAAGCCACACAATGTGCAGATGAAATATTGGGATAAATAAATAATTGTAATAAAAAAAATAAATCTAGAAGATCGAAGAAAACGAAACAAGATTTTTAAACATTTATTATACGAGGGCGGATCAATAAGTCCGTGACTTTTTGAATGAAACACAGTTTTTTTTCCAAAAAAAAATATATTTTTCAACATAATCTCGTTTTAGCTCAATACACTTAGTCCAACGTTTTTCCAATTTTTGGCATCCCTTTCAAAAAATAGGATTTTTCGAATTCCACAAAATATGTATTTCTTTGATCAATAATTTAATCGTTGGAGCTTTCCACCGAGCCATTTCTTTAGGTTTGGAAATAGGAAATAGTCACTGGGGGAATAAGGTACCAATTCTTAGCCCAATTCATGGAATTTTGCCATTGAGACTACACATATGGGGTCGTTAAATCGGTCTAATAAGTTGGCATAATATTCGCCGTTTATTGTTTTTCCCTTTTAAAGGTAATCGATGTGAATTATCCCGCGTGCATCCCAAAAAACTGTTTCCATCACCTTGCTGGCTGACAAACTTTCCTTTGGCCTTCTTTGGAGCCGGTTCACCCGGAAAAACCTGGACTTAGTCTTCGGAGTGTTGTAATGTATCTATGTTTCATCCACACGTTTATGGTCAATTGAGAGCAAACGCGGCACCCATCCTGCATACAGCTTTCTTAAATCCAACTGATCGTTTAAAATCGAAACCACACTGCCATATGAAATGCCTATGGCATCAACAAACTCAGCACTTTTACTCTTTGAACGGCCAACACCATCGTGAATTTTTTTGACATTTTCGGGTGTATTGACCTCAATTGGCCATCCAGAACGATCAGCGTCATTTGTACTTGTGCGACCACAACGAAAGTCAGTACGATGGCAGAGTCTCCATAGTATTAATCAAGTTTTTCCATGGTTTGATTGACGGTTTTTTTTTTCGCATAAAATAATGTTTAATGAGCACTCGAAATTCACTTTTTCCATTTACAAAAAAAATCCACGAGGTTGTATGTTTGTGATGGGAGAAGTATTGAAGTTCGAAAAGTCACAGACTTATTGATCCGCCCTCGTAAATGACTCAGAAAAGGGGGAAATATCCTTCATAGCTTAAATTTAGGAATCTTTTATGAGTAATAGCAAAAAGTTCAAATGGTGAAAAAGGTAGTTATACTTTTTCAGAGGGATTTTGGGTACTGTAACGGTTCATTGTGATGCTCAAATGTTGGCTGTCAAGATTCTCTTAATCTTAAATTAATTTATGTTTGAATACTAAGGGCTCATTTTATAATGAACACTTAAATATAATCCAAATCTTAATTAATATTTCGAAGATATTAAGGCTTTTGTTTGTTTTAAACTTTATTAATAAAGTCAAGATGTATTCCACGGGCCGCCGAATTACGTCTATCGTCCCTTGGTTTCATGATTTCCCTATAAAAAAGTCTTCTAGCAGCCTAAATCGCAAGTCCTCCTTAAGACACAAAAGACACAGCGTAAAAGTAATCTATTACTTGAGCTGCCACAAATAGTACTTCAACCTGTCCAGAACACATAATGTCACTCCTAGGAAGATCCTTTGGCTGACGCAGATTACGTCAGCCTATTGCAGCAGGATCGCATAAATCTTAATAAAAATATCAAGAGAAACCAGTCCCGCCTGGCTTCCATAGACAGAATGGGACAAGTTCTAATTGCACCAGTGTTTGGATAACAAGTCAGGCTTTCTTATAATTGAAAGTTCACTTAAGTAGCTTAAATATTGCACTTAAGTTAATAAAACTCCTAATTAATCACTATTAAACTAGTTATAGATTATATGTTTACTTACTATATGAGGCGATGATATAACACGATCCAATAGCTTAAAAAATTCCCAAAAACTTTGTACCTTCAGAAAGCGTGGAAATCTTAAATACACCGCCTTAGTGCCAAATTTAAAATATAAAAGCTCCAGAGGTAGCAAAGATAAAAGATCCAACTATAAATGCAAAGAAAATGTAACATAAAATAATTTCCTCTTATCATAATCCCTCATCGACCTACCTTAAACTGTAGCTTTCTCATGTAATTTTTTCTCGTCAGATTTTTATCCTTAACCCAAAAACCTTCAAACAAATACATAATGCGATGTTTAAAGAACACCACATCCAATAGATATATAATATCGGCACAAAAATCCATAATTAACCACATGTTAGTGTTTTCAGGAGTTTGAAAGGGAAATGTAGATCTCAAGGGAATAACCCAGGCATTATACAAAAATGAAATGGAAACTACACAAAGCCATGATATATACATTTTACCCTGGGGATCTAAAGTTTTTTGATCGTCATTACTGCTGCAAAGGCTAGAGCAAAGCCATACATTTGATCTGGGAGTATCAGCCTCAAATAAACGTTTCTTATTGGGCGATTGATGGGATGTTATAACAGCTGCTCTTCTGGCAGGTGATTGGGTATTACGATTAGCTAAAGTACGTTTAACATGTAAAGGAGGAGGTGGTGGTGAAGGTGAGGAAGCACTACTACTGGGTGTTGGAGGCATTTCTAAACGTGTTTTCATTTTATTAGCTCGAGCCGTAAAACGTCTAACCAAATGCCTTACTTGATCTCGTAAAAATTGTTGACCATCCGAATCTAAACTACCAGCACTGGATATACGATTAATACTAACATTTGCCGCAACATCAGCAGCATCTACACGATCTACTTCACTATCCATTAAAGCACCCAGATTTTGTTCTTCATTGGGTATTTCCGGTAGTTCATCATAACAGATTTGCACATCTTGTTCATCTTCATCGACAATCGGTTGATTACTAGAACCAAAACTTTCAGTTTGTGGTGAATTGTGTACACCCGAATCTTCAAGATCTAATAGGACCTTACCCGTTGCTTTTGTTATCAAATCTTGAGTAGGTTGTAATTCAAAAGATTCTGGATGGCAACGTTTTATTTCGTCTATAATTTCGCCCGGCAAAGGACATGGAATAGTACTAGCTGTTGAAACATGCCTAGGATGTACTACATCCACAGGTGGTGGTGGTGGTGATGTTGAGGAACCAGCACTTAATACTCTTCGTACACTTTCGGGACTAACTAAAGGTTTCTCATTTTCATATTTCAAAATATGCTTAACCAAAGCATGAGTACTTTCTATATTGGAGGTAGCATTTTCAGCTTCTAAACATCCTATACGTCCATTACGAAAATATAAACGGGAGTTGATAATTCTTGGTGATGTCGGTTTCTTTTTGCGATTACCAAAAGAATTGATTTTATAATTTATACTCTTGGCGGAGTTTTTGCGTGATATAGACTTGGGAGAAGGTGTTTTATTTTCTTTATTAGGACTTCCCTCATCCCTAAGACGTTTCTTTTTCATCATTTCCTTACTATCCGTTTCCTTTTCTTTACGCATTATATTCTCAGTAGCCGTTAGAAAATCTTCAATTTCTTTTATATCTTTAGAAATTTCTTCCAGACTTCTCCGTACGGTGGCTTCTTTTTGACTGGGTGATGAATAGCGTGCTTCATAATTACTGACCGGTTTGGTATTGATGACATTTTGCATGAAAGCATGCCGCTCCAAAGTATCACAAAATATTGGTGATTTAGAACGTTTCGTTTGATGACTACGTATCGGTGGTGACGTCATTCGTTTAGGTTGTCCACGATCTAATTTCAGTTTAAAATCTTCGTATGGAAAATTTTCCAATATATTTGGTGAAGATTTCAGCAATAGTTGGGTATCATTACCACCAGCTGTGGCCGGCTAAGAAAGGAATTTAATAAGTAAAAATAATTAAGAATTTAAATTATATTATTGTGTTAACACTGAGTTTAAGCAATATACTAAATGCTTTAATCAATTTTCTATAAACTATAAGCGGTCAATACTATGTTTATTTTGTGTTTGTTTGCTTGTTTGTTTTCAAACTTGTCTGCTTGACAATGGGCCATTCGTGTTTGGAATATAAATGATTGGTTTAATAGTTGGGGGAGAGAATAACTGAAACACAGTAAGCAAACATAATTGTGGTGAGTATACAAATTAATTAAGTTTGTATTAGCATTTGCAGTTGGTTAATAAAAATAAATAAAAAAAAACTGATGGCAAACTAAAAGACAAATTAGACTTGAGACATTGAAATTATAAGTTCAATTTAAAATATTGAGGAATTTTTAAAAAATTGCTTACTGAAAATATAATTCTTGTGATGTCCTGTTTTTATGAATTTCAAACTTAAAGTACGGGAAATTAAATTAAAAGTATTCGAATTCTTCGTATAATGAATGGGTCTGACTGTATATCATTTTTTTAATTCTTTATGGAAGAAGTTAGTTTTAACTGTAATTGCAGTTACATCAACTTTTAGGATTGTTAATAACTAAATAAATAACTAACGAAAATTATTGCGGCTAAAAAAGACTTAAAATTTGTAGTTCTTTGAATTTGAAGTTACCCGAGATAAACATAGTAATCTGGCGCAAGAGTTTGGTCGTATCCAATTCGATGTTCTTGAATATATGCTGTAATATCTAGGTGATCTTATTTGATCCGAAAAATGCCAGTCAAATTAGATCCAACAACATATTTGGGGATTTAGTAAGATCTAAATTGATCTGAAAAATGGCAGAGCATAAAATTTATCGTTGACCAACATTTTCTATCGATGCGTCACTTTTTTTTTACTTTGAAAGGGATTAGTAGAAAAATTTGTAAACGGTTTCCAATCCCACTTCACTGTATTTGTACTGATTTTTAGTAAAAAAATATTATTTAGCAAATCTTTTTGCTGTTTACATTTTACAAATTACAGAGTTTTTACAGAACATTTACAAATTTTTGTTGCTAATTTCAGAAATCATTTTACAAATTTTTGAAATCCGATTTGCTTAAATTAGCAAAAAAATTTACTAATTTTAATAAAGTGGATATTGAAGAAAATGTTATTTCTAATTAAAACTTACACATACAAACTTAAAACAGTGGCGTCCAAACACTAATACTATGATATTTGCGTTTGTAGTAAAGAGCTTTTTTTTCAGGGACGGAAAATTTAGTACGTTAGTACTTTTCCATCAACTTAAAAATAACTTTCAAAGAAACATTTTCAAACACACAACGATCAGTCTATGTTCACTAAAAAAATATATATTTAATAAAGCGTAGGAACAGTTGTTTTTGTTTATTGAAAACAATGACGGCGATCCCGTATTTTTGGTTTGCGGTTATAATGCTAAACGCAATCACAAACATACCATTGAAAGGCATTATAATACATGCCAAAAGAGGTTTTTGAATAAAAATTCAGATAGGGCCAACTTAGTAGATTAACTAAAATTAAAGTTTCAAAAGAAAAATTTGCCAATCGACCAATTTCATATGAAAAAAAATATCAAAGAAAAGATTCTATTTGTTGTTGCTCTATCATTAGCAAAGCACTGCAAGCCTTTTGAAGATGGCGTTTTTTTTAAAAGATCTTTCAAAAGAAGTATTAAATTGTTTTGGCTTAAATAAATTTTACAACTTATATTTCAAAATTCAAAATTTCCATCCTTGTATTGTGCTCTCTCGCCGAAGCTCGCTGTAGGTGAAAAAGCTCATTTGTTAAACCATGCACATTGTGCATATGAGTTGGGCGCAACTGTCTTAAAATATTGCATAGATAGGGTCCGGAAGTGAAGATACCGACTCATGTCTTAAAATAGCACTTACAAGTTTTTTTAGTTTTAAAAATCATCCCTAAAACCAATTAAAAATGTTTTTAAAAATAGAAATTACCAAATTAAAACAAAATGATAAATTCGTTTATGTTTTTACAATTTTTAAACCTTTGATTTGATTTTTTTCAATTTTGTCTAAAATATGTTTTGAAAATTATAAATAAAATAAAAAGATTTTGAGGCTCGATAAAAAAAAATAAATTTGAAATTTTGTTCTAATATTTATAACATTTAGCAAATTTTTTTTGCTGATTTTAGCAAACAGATTTTACAAAAAGTTTACTAAAATTTAGTAGCGGCAGCTAATTTTTTCTACAAATTTCACACATGTGTTGCTAAGATTAGCAAGAAATACCACTGGGCTCAAATAAGAAAAATTTCCCGTAATAACACCCAGAAAACAGTATCAGTTGTGGCCACCGAATTTGTTGCCAATCGGATTCTGGCGGTTACGACACCTGTTTTCATATTAAATTATATTTTTAGTTGTGAAAGCCAATATTCCAGTTGTACAATTAAATATTTATATTCCACAGAAATATTATTACGTTCCACAAAATTTTTTTTTTTTTAAAAATTTTATTTTTAAATTTCTCCGGTATCGAACCTGGGCAATCAGATTCATAGTTCACACTTTTGCTTACTGCACCACAACTAATTTAAATTTTCTTTGATATATTTGCCATTTAAACATTTGAATGTTTTATTCTAATTAAAAAAATATATTTTTTAAATGTTTGCCTTTTCCGGGATTTGAACTCGGAAATTCTGAGTACTGAGCTACCTCTCTACCTACTACACCACAAACAAGTTTGAATTGAAACAATTTGTTAGGAAAAGAAATGTTAGTATAAAATTTGTTTATCAATACGAATCGTTAGTGATGTCTATCATCAATACAATCCACAATTCGGATGTCTCTACTGAAACCCAAATTAAATGATATATTTGATCAGAATAACCGTACATGTAGTTACCACTTTTGAATATCGACAAATGTTTTTAATAAATTTGATAGATTGTACCGATTTTCCAATATATTAAATAAATGGTTGCTTCCACCGCACACAAATACTAAACGAATTTTATTTTTAAAGATGATTAGAAATACCAAAAATTGTATAATAAGATTGATTTTTGGTGTCTTTTCCCTTTTTTTAATTCGCAATACAACATTTTTGCTTTATTAATGGATTTTAGGTTATTCCAAATAAAATTAAATCCTTACAAATAAATGTTAATTGTTTTCATCGAATTGCAACCAATATTTTCTCTGGGTGAATAGCAAAATTTTCATTTGCCATTACAAACTTTTTTAGTGAGTGTAAACTTTAAAGAAAAAAATTGAAAAATGGAATTTCGGTTAACCGAAATATCATATTTTCGGCTAACCGGTTTGCAAAAAACGAAATTACGGGAAAACCAGTTTTTCGGTTACCGGTTTGGAAAAACTATGTTATGATAGGGACCAACCTATAATTTGTTTATTAAGTTTTTGGCATTAAGCACATTTAATTACTTTGATTATTTTGAAATTGATATTGAAAGTGTATTATTTGGTTGACTGGGTTAGATGTACATATGTACATCGGTTCTGAATTTAAACAAAACATTCATTAAATTGTACTCAATTTCTTAATTTATGACTTTGTTGATTTGTGATGTACAGAGATAATTTGATCAGTGAAATGAATATCAATGGGAAGGTCAAAATATTAGCAGAAACCATTAAAGAAAAAAAAAAAAAACTACTGAATGTAGGCTTACCTTTCGTAAACGACCCATATTTTCCATTTTATCATATGACCAAAGACGGCAACTGATGATTGCATTTGCTTAAAAATACTAGAATTATAAGAAAATTAAATATTTTGTTGAACAAAAAATATTGAAACTAACATAAAAAACAGGTTTTTTTTTATTTTGTGCTAAAATTTATGCTGTACATGTTCGCATGTAAAAACATATGTTGGCAAAATTATTGATTTTTCCAATGTTAACAGCTACATACGAGTACAATTGCTTCTAAACAATTTGTTAAACAGCTACTTAATTTATTCAGTTATTTACTAGTTTAATTTATGTTCACACTTATTTTTAAATTTTAATTATAATTTATTAAATATTTCTTATTTTTTTCTTAATAATATTTTGTATTTTTACCATATATTTTTATATTTAACAATCTGTTGTAACTTCTTTGTTATCACTTATAAGTTAAGCCGTCGAATAACTTCAATCATCAACAATTTGCGTTTGATTTTGTCTAAAACAATTTTCCCAAAAAGGAAAATCTATTAGATGCGCATGTCTTTAATTGCAATTTTATTGTTTTGTTTTGTTCGTTTAATTCACAACAAAATAACTTGTTGCATTTTTCTAAAACATTTTAGATAACAAACAGTAAATTATAATTGTCATTAATAGTTTTCAAGTGTTGGTATTAATGGTATTCACTTGCTAAGTGAATTGAAATTTTATTTTGGTGAAATATAAATAGACCAGACCTTCAAAATGATAACTCTTTACGGAATTAAATCGCGAAAAAAATAATTCTTTTTGTAAATCAGCTAGTTGATTCAATATTTTATAAATCAATTTATTCAGTAAGATTTAAAATCATAATTGATTAATCAATTTAATTTGAATTTTTTTTTGATTCAATTGAATCAAATCATTTCAAACATAATTAAAAAAAAATTTCGCGAATTAAAAAAATATTGATTTGATTTTACGACTTAAAACAAAATAAAAAAACATTAAAATTGACTTGCAAATCTCGCTTGTAAAATGGTAATTTTTTAAAATGGCATAACGGACAAAATTTTTGCTAGAGATTTTTAATAGAGTGTTAATATACTGCGATAATTAAAATAGGCCAGGTCCGGAAGACATCTCGAGATAACTACCTACCGAATCTATTCTATCGAAGGGTTACCTTTGTCCGTTTTGCCATATCTCGCTTAGTCTTCGAGATATTCGCCATTTTATAAAATGACCATTTTTAAAATGGCCGGCGATAATAACAATATGCCTTGTCCGGAAGACATCGCGAGATATCTATTTCTATAAAATAGCCACAGGGTGAACCATTTTTATACGAACAAAATGGAGCGGGAAACGAAATTTGTATTATAGGAGTCTGTTAATTTATATTATCATATAAATTGATAAAAATGGTCACCCCGTTGCTGTTTTATACAAATTCCATGAAACCCTTCAAGTTTAAAATTAAAATAATCGTGATTTAAAAAATATTATTTTAATTAGGAATCAAATCATATTCGAGAATCAAAATATTTCTTTTTTGATTTGCAAACCAAATAAAAATTTATTTGATCTTTTGATTTAAAATTGAATTATTCAAATCGAATTATTTTCTTTGATTTATAAAAAGAATTATTTAAATTAACTTGATTCTTCTAATAAGATAGCGATTGAATCATGGTAGTAAATAATTCAATCAGAAAAATGAATTCGCGAATTAATTCGTCAAAATTTAAATTATATTTGAAAATTTTTTAAATGAATTATGTTTTTAAAGGTCTGCTATGGGCATGGTGAACAAGTCAATGGTACTTTTATTCCTTACAATAGATGTGCTAAATTTATATTTAGCCTTTAGAATAGTTTAAATGTATATAAAAAATAACAAATCAAGTTGGAAAAAATCAATTATCCCCTGATAAGCTATAAATATTTTTAGGTGGTTTGGTTCTTAGAAAAATATTGATTTGTGCACGTTTTATTTATGGGCGTATGATTTATATTTTCAATATATTAACTATACACAACCCATGTCTATGTTACGTTAAAAGTTAGTTTTTAAACTTTCTTTTATGAAATTACATTTTTTGCTTCTTATAATTCGGCGTCAGTACGAAGACGTTTTTATAAGCATACTTGTAACCACTTATTTTTTAATTACAAACAAAAGAAAATAAGCCCAAAAACAATGTTTCAATCTTCTACATTCATTAAAACTTTGACAAAAGTCATACCGTTTTTATGAGGAACAATTGGGCATTTTTGGGATTTCTTTCAAAAACATTTTGGGGGTTCCTAGGCTATATTCGTTATTTCCGAGAAACTTTTTTAGGTTTTCGGAAAAATTCATTAAAGTTAGTGTACATTAAAATAACAGAAACTACAATTTAAAAGAAATGATATTTCATTTAAAAGCCGGTCTACTTACTTTTAATTTAAATCAAATGGTCTTTGTTATTTATTTCTAAATGTTGTTTAAACAACTAAAACATCAGTAAAAATAAATGGTTATTCAGTTAAAAATAAGTGTGAAAATTTTTCCTACTGATTCCGTAAAAATAAATGATTATTCAATTAATTGAAATTGTTTCGGTTTTTGTATTTTTGTTTGTATTTTAATCCACAAAATGTATACTCACGCAGTCTATAACCACATTTTGTGTGGATGACCCTTTGTGTGTGTGTTTAAGAAGCTCTTGTAATTCTAATTAAAATAATTTTATATATAAACAAAAAATTGAAATAAAAATCAAAATAGGAATTTTTTAAATATTTTTTTTTTTTGAACAGACAGCAAACAAAATTTGAATTTGTAATAACTGTAACGGAAACAAATAAACCACAAATATCCCTTATGTGGGTAAATTTGTTATTAAATTTCAAACAAATGAAAAAAATAAATAAAACTGAAGAAATCGGTAAATGACAGTAAATCAATTTAAACAAATGTATAAAATAAGTAAAAATAAATATTTCTTTGAAAAATAAATTTATGTTCCTTTATTTTTAACTAAACTGAATAGTTTTTTTTATTAAACTACAAGCAGTAAACTACATAATAATCTGAAAACTAATCCACATAATTCTATTTATTTCATCTGGTTCCTTAAAAATTTTGCAAATTTTAGTATGTATGAGATAAAAATTTAATATTTTTAATAACAAAATTGTATAAATTTTCATTGAGCTTGTAACTTATTTAAAAACATAGTTCTAGAAATTCTAAACGAAAAGCATGTACTCCGGATTTAGCACCAGCTTACAATAAATTATTTTTCACATTAATTTTTTTAATGCAGTTAATATTAATTCCGATAAAAATAAATTTAATATATATTCGAAATTTCTTTAAGCTCAAGAAAAAACACATTTCTTTTAGTGTAAACAGTACCGTAGAGATTATATCCTCTCCAGAGTCTACTTCCCTTACTAATAACTTAATTTTTTTTCGTTTTTAACATTTCATTTTTATAAAAACAATAAAAAAAAATAATTATTTTAACAGAAACTTATAAACGAATGTACTAAGTTGGTTTATAGTACAAAAAAAGAACACAAGAGCCATAGAATATGGTATGTTAATTTTACTCATCATATGTTTTTTGTTTCAAAAAATGTAAAAATGCGGGAACTCTGTTAAGAGTATTACACTCACAATATTATTTCGTTAAAAACAATCTAATATACATATTAAATAAATTGAAAATATAATCAAAAAAAGGTCTACTGATTTTTCATTATATTCAGCCCATTTTGTTGTTTATTTTCAATCATTGTTTAATAATCGACAAAGTAGTAAAAACAATAGAAAGTTGTTTAAAATAACCATAAAATTTAAACTGACAAAAAGTAGAAAAAAACGATTTTTGGGTTCGTTTTTAAAATTGAAATGTTTTCTTATTTCTATGAAATTTTACAAAACACAGATGTATATATTTTTTATTTTCTTGTGTGTATCTATATTTGAATAATTTCTTGTAATTTTTATTGAAATAATTTTGTATATATACAAACTATTTTGGTAAAAAAACAAAAAAGAATTATATCAATTTCAATTTTTAAAAACAGAAAACATGAAAATTTACATTTAATAGAAAATATCAACTCCTACTGAATGTCTGTAAATTTTTATAGTTTGTTTTTTGAATGACTGATTCAAATAGTTAAAAAATATATTTCTATGAATTTCAATTGATTCTTCTTTTAAAAACAAACTTTACGTATTACTTTTTCAATAAACTACAGTCGGTAACGGAAAATATATTGTGAGTGTAGAAACAAAAAACAAGAGAATAAGAAAAAACTTTTTGAAAATAAAATAGAAGTTATGGTTATGCGGCAAGCTATCAAAGTTGGGTTTTATCATTCCCGTATAAATTTGACATAAGCCAAAGGTTAGTGTTAACGCTTAACGTTGTATGGAAATGACAGAAGCCAACATTGATAGCTTTCCGCCTAAACACATTGCAACTCTCGACGCGTTTTTAATATCAATTTGTATGGAAAAATACGGCACGTTGTTGTTCTGGGCAGTCACTAGCAACAAAAATTCGGAAATAAAAATTTTTAATTTTAAAAAATTTTTAACATTCATTTCGATTGAAGAAACTAAATATGGATGAGGCAACATATGTAATTTCTAGGTGTACAAATTATGCCTGCAATATAGTAGGGCACAAAAAAACAATGTTGTTTTAAGATTTTTCATTGTGTGTTTAACATTTAATTACATCTTTGAGTGGATAATCTTATAAGTAGGTACTAACTTCTTTCAACATCAAATTCCATATTAACAAAAAACTAGTAAAAAAATTAAAGCTGGCCATGCCGACTATATGATAACCTATATCAAGTCTAATATAAAAACTTTTCTTGGAAGGGCCGTGATTTTTATTTTATATATATTATAACTTATATCGTGTTTAATTTAAAAACTATTCAGGGCAGAAAATATACACGATGAAAAAAAACGACGTACTGAGGGTCAATTCTCGTTCTGTGAAACGGTGAAATGAAAAGTTTTTTCACGTTTTCATAGTACTTTTGATTCGCGTTCTGTGAAAAAATGTAAAGAAACATCAAAACGTTTTCATATGAAAAAAAAGTGGAACGAAACAAGATTTTTTCACGATTGCACAGCACTGGCGATTCTTGTTTTGTGTAACAGTGCAAACAACTGTCAAAATATTTTCATATGAAAATATTGTTTACACAGACTATTTATAAGTGAAATAAACATGGAGAAGATTGTAAGAGGAAAGCGTGCCAGCGAAAGCCAAAAGGAGTATTTAATTAATTATTAAGAAAAGCATGTGGACATTGCAAACGATAAGTAAGTAGCTTAATAACCATAATCACACTTCTATTAATCCCATATTTACAGATTTGTAACTGCAGATGGTGCCAAATTTAGAGACGAAAAGTGTAACAAATTAGCGGCGAGCCTTAACAGTTTTAGTGGGACCCAAAAGGACAGTGAAAAATGGCAAAAGTCTGGCATATTTATTTATAGTTTATTTATATTCTTTATGAAATTTTTTTTCTTTAAGTAATATTAGACTTCATACGCGCACCAAATATAATTCACTTAAAGTATGTCGATATAAATCCATGAAGTGCTTGTCGGTTGTCATCTCGAATGGATTGTGGTCAGCACGAAGTATGCGTCTCAGCACTCTCAAAAAATTCCTATAAATTATTTAATTATTTTCTGCAATGAAATGCTTGTAACATCATTGTCTTACCTTTGTTCATCCGGAATTCTTTGAGTAATATCCAATAATACAATTAATCCAGATATTTTAATATAATTATTAAAAATAAATTTTACGAACTTTATTCACTTTTGTTTACGTTTTTCTTTGTTTTGACATTTGCTTTAAATTTTGGATAACACAGTTAAACAATTTTCATGGGTACAGTGCGAATGAAACATTTTTTTCATAATACATACGAGAATCGCAATTTATGTATTTGTGAAAAGTTCGAGTGAAAAGTGCTTATGAAAACGAAAATGAAAAGTTTTTTTTCACTTCACATTATCACAGAACGAGAATTGACCCTCTGGAAACATAATATGCCGGTAATATACATATATTTGGAATCGCTATAAGTTATATTTGCATTTATAACGCAATATGCTTGCCGGCAAATATAGAATGTTTGCTTTTAAATATATATATGTTTGGATACTTTGAAATGCATCCACCCGCAAACTTATATATATTTGCCTGCAAATATATATATGTTTATCATTATTATGTTTGCATCCCACAAGTATAATAATGATAAAATTTCAATTGCAAATATATGTTTATTAAGGTGGAAAAATACAAATATTACAATGTTTGCCTGGAAACATATGTATAATAACCATAAATATAAAATACTTGGACATCTACTTCAAATATACATATGGTAGTTTCTAAGCAAATATATATTTGCCTGTAAACATATTAAAAGATGTCTTTTTTCTGGGTGTAGAGAAAAATCTAAATGGTCTATAAGGTGACTTTAACTAAATATCAGGAAGGTAGTTTATTTAGGGATTATGTGTGGTGGGATTTTTTTAAAATCGTATTAATATGGAGGTGGTTCTAAAATAAAACGATTCTAACCAATTTCAATGGGTCAATAGAGTTAGTCTCCAAATTTCATCTAAATATCATTATAGTTGCGATCTGCAGTTTGATTGCAATGTTTATATGGACACACGAACAGTTGGATGGACGGAAGAACAGAAATTGTTAAATTGAATCAGGAAGTGATTCTGAGTCAATTAAAATACCATAAGATGGCAATAAGACAGATATTTTTTGCTGGTTACAAACATCAGCTTAATCTTAGTATACCCTGACCATGTAGTGTGGTGTAGGGTATAATAACCACATAGTGGTGTAGGGTATAATCACTACTATACCAAAACTTAAATACAACGATTGCGTTAATAACCATCTCTACACGTAAATAGAAAATCCTCTAAAATCAATTCCTTTCTTAAAACCACAACAATAAATTTTCGTTATGTTTATCTACATAAAATTACTTTAGGCAAATTGGCAAAAGCCGTCAAAAAAAAAAAAAAAAATGTGTACTAGTAGAAGTAATACACGGTAGGTAGTATTTACTACGTATGTAGTTTAACCCCTTTGAATGAAATAAGTAAAAGTGATAATTTTTTAATCAACAAATGCATTCAATTTGTTCAACCACACATGTGCGAGTAGGTTGGAATCTTTTTGTAATTTTTGTTGTTTCTTTACACATATTTAAATACTACTTTTTGGTAAAGTTACTAAAAACAATTGCCAGCTAATAACATTTAATCTAGAAGTGAGTAAAGATGAAAGAGGAATATATGAGATTGGGATATTTTTGTACAGGACCTAAGCGTATATATGAAGTACATTCTAAAAAACAAAACAGAAATAAACATTTAACTAATATTAATTATTTTGAAAATATTTCGTATTTAATAAAAAATGTTGAAAAAAATTAAAAAAAAACTCTTGAAATTCCCATTTTGATAAGAGGAATTCAGAATGTAATTTTTTTTTTGGGAAAATTTTTGTAGTGGTTCAGAATAAAGCAGACAGCTTGAAAGTGTGGCACTTCCTCTTTTACTCACAATTTTATCCATCTCCTCTTACATTAATGGAAAATTAGTGTTTTCTATTTCATAGAAACATAGACAGAAAGAAGTATCACAAAATTTTAAATAATAAAAAATATTTGTTAAGATTTAAATTCCGCGGGAATCCAATCTTACCAGAAAGCGTTTCTTGTAACAAAAATTGGGTAAATGAGAGCGTTCCTGGGAGAGTAATTGTGTTTCTCATTTCACCAGAAATTACCCGTACTTCTCGTTTGGGTAAAATGGTAAAATTGTCAAATCATCAGCTGTTGCTAATAAATTAACCAGGGATGGAAAATATGTTTTCTGATATTGGACCAACCAGACAAACAAATTGTACTTTTTCGATCATCACTGTACCAAAATTTTTTCCGCTTTTTTTTAACAATTTGCTTAGACACTAAAAAAAGAGTTAAAAAAATTTAAATTGACGGGGTGAAACAAAATTTATTTATCCTTTTCAGGATTTGCTGTTAAAAAGTTTAAAGCTTTTTAACAATAATACACTTTTTTCTTTTTTGGTTTTGAGAGGTAATTTAAAATCAGCTGTTCAATGTTGCCAGTTCCGAATATTTTAATACAATGGTATGCAAATATTTGGTACATTTGATGCGAAACCAATTTAGAGCCGGTTCAACTTAAAACTGACTATTTTTAACTATAGTAGCTGAATAAATAAAAACAGGTTTTTAATTTAGTTTCTTTTAAAAAAAGTCGACTTTATGTTATGTTGTTTTATCAAGTTATAAGTTGAAAATTTTAAAAAATTTCAAATTCTACTAAATGAGCAGCGGTAGTACCACAGTACCAACCAAGGTAAAAATGTACCAAAAAAAGTACAATTGTACCATGTTTTCCATCCCTGAAATTAACTGTTTTGCATTTTTGAAAAAATTAAAGTTAAATAAAAATTTATTACAAAGAACTTTTCCTTCTTAATAATGAAAAATACATTTGAATATGTAAATAGATATTTGCCATTTTTTAATATAAATAAATTTGACGTTTATTTTTGGGTATGAAATGTGGTTTTGTGCGTTCGCAGTATTTTCGGCATTTTTATGGTTTTGTGAGAGAATTTTTTGCTTACTCTCATTTTACTAGACTTTACCCAAAATTACTTTTTACAAAATTACAAACAGAATCTTGTAATTTTATTCTGTGTATAATTATGATCTTGAAGTTGACAAATTCTAAATGAAATTTTATATAAAGTTTTTAATAGAATTTATATTTAACACTTTAATTTCTTTCAGTGTATTTACTTTTTCTTGTTTTTATCATAATTGTTAATGGCGATGCTTTTGTGAATTGTCTTACTTATTTGTTATTTTCCTAGGACAACTATAAAAGCCACTTGCAAGTCTCCTTGTAGTATTCAGTTCTATTTGAAACCTCGAATTCGAAATACAAAATAATAAACAAAGTATTTATTTAATAATTTATTTTTGATGTAAGTGAAAGTGGTAAAAAAATACAACTAAATTAGAGTTTCATTAACTAAAAATTAATACTAAAATTATCCTTAACAATTTTATATTTTTAAACTTGCAACTGGAAATTTATAATTTTTAAAATTTCTAAACCAAAGTGTAGTCAAAAATACTTTTTTTTTTATATAAAATAAATTTTGAGAATTAATTCGTAAATATTTTAATCACAGTGGTGAATATCAAATGTAAATGTAAACGGGCGGTTAGCTTTTAAAAGTCAGTGCCAAAATAATAGAAATAGTAGCTTCGAAGTTTAAAATTATGACGGAATAGAAAAGATTTGGAAAATGTAGATTTGAATCTATACAATAAATCAGCAATAAAAGTCAAAATTAGTTAGTAAAAAAAATTTTAATCAGAAGAATCTTTTTGCTCAATATTAGTAAGATAACAGCAGGAAAGAATCTGTTATTTAAGTTAATTGCAAATGACAATTCATCCTGCTAAAATCAGCAAAAAATTTTAAAAATTTAAAAAAAATTAGAGAATTTTTGTTAGTTTTGTTGGATCTTCTTGATTTAAATATTCGTTAAAAATTAGCTTAAGATTTTTTTTATAAAAAATTTATTATATTTATTCATTTATCCCAATATTTCCTCTCCACATTGGCATAAATAAATTATTATAATAAATTTTTTATAATAAAGTTATTTAGCTCATTTTATACGATGATGTTTTCTGTTTACTAATATTTAATAAAACTTTTTGCTGATTTCAGCAGGATAAATAGTCCATTTATTTAAAATATAGCTAAAGTTTTGTATATTTAACCATTTTTTTATTGCTGACAATTTTAGCAGTTTTATTCTTGCAGTAAAAAGTTTTCTATTTTTAATTACCTTCTTCAAAAATCGAAAACTAAAACAAATTAAACAAGTAAAAAAGGGCTAAATTCGGCTGTGCCGAATCTTTGAATACCCTCCACCAAAGGGGATGAAGATGATATACGTATATACTAAATTTTGCATGAACTGTAATATGAATATGTTTTGTCAATTTATGTAACGAACTTTTGTTATTTAGTTTTAGCAATGTTATTTACAGAGGTCTGCTCTGTTAGCGACTTTAACATTGTTCATTTTTACGTTAACTTAGTTATCATAGTATGTAAGACAATAAATGTAATCGAACAATAAGAAGACTTAATAACATTTTTACTTAATTAACAGAAAAAAAAAATAGATACAGAAAAATTGTACAAATTTGTATGGAAAATTTAGAGGTACCTTCACATTTTTACTCATAACTTTTGAACCGCTTGACCGATTTTGCTCATTTTAAATACCAAACTGCTCGGGAGGATGTTCAATAATCTGGGTAAAAATAGGCACACCCGCTTGCGTCTTCGCGTCGTGATCGTGATTTCAACAGACAGACAGACGGACAGACAGACGGACATCGCTAAATCGACTTAAAATTGCATAAGGATCACGAATATATGTACTTTATGGGGTCTTAAACCTATATTTCGACATATTACAAACGGAATGACAAACTGATATATACCCTAACCATATATGGTGGAGGGTATAAAAAGTGACAAAATTAAGAAAACTGATAAAATTGAAAACAATTTCAATATTGAAAAAAATTTACAACCTATTGTTGCTATGAGAGAAAACGCACCAAAAATAACGACGTGTAAAGAGTACCGTAGTGATACATTACTCCGCAGTGTCTGCTCTTCTTATTAGCGACCCATTTTTTTTTTTTTTGGTTTTTAAATTTTTATTTTATAAGAACAATAAAAATAAATAACTATTTTAATAAAAATTTTGACATGAACATACTAAGAACCATAGAATATCGTATGCTAATTTTACTCATCATATGGTTTTTGTTTACAAAATACATTTAAAATGCGGAAACTCTGTTAAGAGAATTCGAAACAAGAGAATAAGAAAAAACGTTTTGAAAATAAAATAGATTCTATTTCACAACTGCAACGCTCGGCTAGTTTTAATTGTCAATTTGTATCGAAAAATACATCACGTTGCTATTCTGGGCCGACACTTAGTTTACGACATAAGCAATTTTTGTATATATTTTTTCATAAATGACTCACTATGACCTTCCCGTCTCAAAACTGTTATCCGTTTTCATTTATCTTATTTAATTTTCTAGATACGGGCGATTCCAAATAAAATCCCTTTACTCTCTATGACGCATAGTTTTCGAGCAAAATACGATCTTAAAATCCAGCCATGAAAGTTGAAATTTCGTTTCGGTGTCAAGGTACACAAAAAAAAAAAAAGAAACAGATTCATCGTCACAACCGAATTTCTTGCCAATTTAATATTTTGGTTGCAGCAATCGAATTATTTAGTTGTCCCAACCAAATGTTTTCCTGATTCAATTGCAATATTTCCTTTCAACCGAAAGTCTTTTGAATTAATCGAATTTCGGTTGCGACAAACAAATATATCGATGGCTCCAACCAAACCATTCGGTTGGCTAGAAATTCGGCTGTTACTCTGTTTTCTCTGTATACTGGTGGTGGGTTTTGACCTCTGGTGCTAAAATGTCTTCTCCCACACTTTCATTTAATCGTTTAAATTTTAGCGATTTTCTTCCAATGTTGCCGATTTTTCTTTTAACTTTGGCATTTTTTATACCCTACATTACTACGTGGTCAGGGTATAATGAGTTTGTGCTGATGTAGGTAACTACCAAAATATTACGTTTTAGTTCAGAATCACTTTCTGAAATTATTTATTTCGGTTGCAAAACTCTGATGTTTGTAATTCTCACTAAATAATTTCCAAAAAATAAAAAACTAAAAAAACTTTATCACATTGATGAATCTTCTTCATAAATATGAAGAAACTTATTCATACATAATGAAGTATTTCATGGATTTTACTTTATATTTTATTTTTAGAAAATGTTTCATGGATATGAATTTTTATGAAACAGCTTAATTGTGTATAAACTCAGAAAAAAATGATTTCAATCCCACTTTACTACTTTTGTACTGATTTTTAGTAAAAAAAATTATTATTTAGCAAATATTTTTGCTATTTTTATTTTACAAATTACAGAGTTTTTACAGAATAATTACAAATTTTTGTTGCTAATTTCAGAAATCATTTTACAAATTTTTGACAGCCGATTTGCTAAAATTTGCAAAAAAATTTAGTAATAGTCTGTCTGTCTGTTAAAATGGCGATCACGGCGCGAAGACGCTAGCGGGGATGCCTATTTTTACTCAGATTGTTGTACATCCTCCCGAGCAGTTTGGTATTGAAAATGAGCAAAATCGGTCCAGCAGTTAAAAAGTTATGTATGAAAATGTGAAGATACCTTACAAATGATTGTATTTTAGTACAATTTCATAGTAGCGACTGGTATATAATATATTTTCTCATATTTTTTCACCAATCGCTTAGAAATTAATAATATTTTGTACACCTCAAATATTTTTCACCTCAAAAAAATTTTTTCACCATGCGCCCCGTTAGGCTAGTTGGTAGCGTGCTAGCTTATCAGTGCGGGGGTCGTGGGTTCGATTCCCACCAGAGGCTCTGGTCTGTTTTCGCTACAACGAGCCAAAAGCCTTCGTTGCTAGAGCTCGGTTAGGGTATTAGGATATAAAATTTTTTTTCACCACAAAAAATTTTTTTCACCTAAAAAAATTTTTCCCTATATTTATCTTTCTGTATTCGATCTTCAATATTATACTATATTATTACTTAAAATCGAGTTCAAGATCCTTTTATAAAAAAATAATAATAATGATTATTTCTTTTCTTCCAATATTTCGTCACCACATTGGGTGACTTCTTCAGGGAAATTATTATTTCCCTGAAGAAGTCACCCAAGGAAATTATAATTTCCCTGAAGAAGTCACCCAATGTGGTGACGAAATATTGGAAGAAAAGAAATAATCATTATTATTATTTTTTATAAAAGGATCTTGAACTCGATTTTAAGTAATAATATAGTAAAAAAAATTTTTTTTTTACCTCAAAATTTTTTACACGTGAAAAAATTCGTTTCTGCATCCAAAAAAGTTTTTCACCTCAAAAAATTTTTTCACCTCATAATTTTACTTCAAAAGTTTTTTACATTGTTTGCATCAAAAACAATAGAGGACATTGGTGGAGGGTATTCAAAGATTCGGCACAGCCGAATTTAAGCCTTTTTTACTTGTTTTTGAACAAAATAAATAAAATAAATTGCAAATTTTGTACTTATATTAATTATATTTAGTAAATTTTTTTTACTGATTTAAGCAAACAGATTTTAAATTCCACTTTACAAAAAGTTTACTAATTTTTTCTACAAATATCATTGTAATACACGTCAGCAGACATGTGTTGCTAGGATTAGCAAAAAATACCGCTGGGCTCAAATTAGCAAAATTTCCCGTAATAATAGCAAAATTTTCAGCTGCCATTACAGACGTTTTTTTGGTGGGTGTATGAAGCCTTACATTGGACGAAAACTTGTGAAGATTTTCATAAACATAATTAAACTTTTTCCCTGAGTGTAGTCATTATACTCGACTTTACTTTTATTAATAGTTAATATTTTGTGATTTATTTGATTTAGGCGGTATCTCTTTTAACTGACACATGTGTTGTTGATGAAGCACAAAATTTGAATTTAACTGTTTGTTAAGTTTAAACGGGACATTTAGTGTTTGGACAATTTCTTTTTTATTTTATATGGGAACATTTATTAGGTTTTGAGCCATGCTAATATTATTATGCAATGGGACATTTCCAAGACACACACCACCAGAGCTGCCAACTCCAATGTTTTTGTATTATTTCCCTTTTGCAGAACCACAACACACACCAACCGAAAAACATCCACTACAAACATGTTGCGTATGGTTGTATTGCCCTTATTGATATTCCTGTTCTCAATGGCTTGCATGGGTCAAACATTTCAATATTCCAGAGGATGGACTAATGGCAAAAGGGCAAGTGCTGCAAGCACATCAAATTTAAATAATCTCTTTCATAAAGATGACGAAAGCATACCAGAATTATTTGATGTACAAGAAGCTAATGAAAGAAGATTAGAAAGGTAAAAAGAGTACTATAAAAAATTTCAGTTATAAAATAATTATTAATTAATAATTTCGTATATATTTTTTAAGATGCCTATTACAACTACAACATTTTGTTAGAAATCCTTTGTTGTTACATTCGGCAGCAGCAGCAGCAGCATTAACCCTCAATCCTCCTGCAAGCAATAACCAAAACACCAATAACAATCCATATGGCAGGAATCATCAATCAAATGAATTATTTGAAGAGCTTAGTAGCTCAGTTGTCGATTCAAATGATTATACGAAACATTAAAATATGAAAGATGATAATGATAATGATAAAGAATAATAATGATGATGCCAAACAACGATTTAGAATAAAAATGTTTTATAAATCTTATAGGAAATTTAGCAATAAAAAGCTACAAAAAATTAAAAAAAAAAACGAAATTGTAAGCGAAATTAAAATTATTAAAAAAAAAATAATAATTTTTGCTGGTTTGTAAATTTGTTAAAAACAAGAAAAGAAACATGTAAATATATTTTTAATTTTTTTTTTATTATTTAGTTAAATCATTAATTAAATGCGATTGATATACTTAAACAAAAATGTTGTTGTGTCATCTCTTGAGATTTAAAATTTATAATAAAAATGTGGATGTGTTTTTGGACAGGGGTTTTGATGAAATAAAATACCACAGATTATAATTACAAGTTTATGATGTATAAATGATTTTTCTTTTGTTTATTTAGCTGCCAAATACATGTATACGTACTCAGTATATTATATATTTAAACGAATACACACGGGTAGTGTAAATACTTATGTGTATAAGCAGCTACGCCCAAAAAATGGTACACAAATTAGTTAAAACCTTTTGGGAATCAATTGTAATAGTTTTAAAAAATTTGCTAAAATTGTGTTTTCAGCTGAAGTTTTCTAATATTAAAACTTTTGCTGAAAGCTAAATTTTTAGCAAAATGTTTTATAGATTTCAGCAATTAATTTGACAAATTAACAAAACTTTAGCAAAACTTTTGTTTAATTTACAAATTTAATTTAATTTACAAACCGTTAAAACTCGTTACTGTTTCAAATCTCTTGCAACTGACTATACAAATTTGTTAAAGGTGCCGTGAAGGTCCTTGAAGGTTCTGTGAATATCCTTGAAGGTCCTGTGTATATCATTGAAGCTCTTGCGGATATCCTTGAAGATCCTGCGAACATCCTTGAAAGTCCTTGGAGGTACTTGCAGCTTATCGACACCAACAAAGGAAGTGTCCAAGTCGCTGTCCTTCCCTAATCGAGGTCGTTGTTCCTTTTTAGATACAGCCCAATAGAAGAAGGGTTTTGTCCCAAGTCGATGTGCTCCCCTAATTGAAGTTATTGGAGGAAGCTTGCGGTCACAGATCGGTGTTCTTCCCTATATGAAATCAACGGAAGGAAAAAACCATCCTAGAGTGCTGCCTTCCCTTAGATGTAGCTCAACAGAGGAAGCATGCCGTCCCCGGCTGCGGTCCTCCACTAATCAAAGCCAACAGAGGAAGCGTTGCTGACATAGGTCGCTGGCTTCCCATAGAAGTAGCTCACCAGAGGAAGCTTCCCATCCCTGGTGGTTGACCTTTCTGCAAGTGTGCTGAAGGCATGGTCCTTTGAGGTCCTTTAAAATCTCCTGTGCCATGATCCGCACGCCTTCGTTATCTCAATCTCAATCTCTTTCTCTCCCTCTCCACCTCCCTCTCCTGGTGTTATTGTCTAAAAATGGTTACAAATATATTATTCAAAGTATTTTCAATCGCTGGCCACATATTCTCCCCATCTTTTTGAAAATTTTTGGGTGCATGCTCGGTAGAACGACTTATCTTTTGAGGTAATCCAATCATCCACCTATTTTTTGCATGGTTCTTGACTTCTGCTGGGACAGGCCATGTGTCATCGACAGGAACATATAGCATTCGGAAGGAGCGATGTCTGAAGAATATGGTGGGTGGGCAGAACTTTCCATTTCAGCATTTCCAAGTTGCAAATGTGTCCGAGCTTTGTCATGCTGCAAAATCACTTTTTCTGGCCTTTCTTCATATTCCGGCTTTAGTACGCGGGAGAACGCTATCAGACTCAACTAATGCGTTTAGTTGAGTCCGATAGCGTTTTCCCGTGATCGTTTTATTCGGTTTGAGTAGCTTGTAGTAGATCATGCCGCGACGGTTCCACCAAATACAGAGCATAACCTTCATGCCATGAATATTCGGCGTTGCAAAGGATGTTGATGGCTTTTCGGGGAAAACTCCCTCCTTTCTCGGCGTTTCAGAAGCTGTTCACAAGAGAAAAATCGCTTCAACTCGTATGACACCCAGTTTCCATGCTTTTAGGCGTATGCTTACTGTCGACTCATCCACTCCCAATGATTCTGAGAACTTCTGAAACGTTTGGCATTTGTCTACATATAGCAATGATTCCAATTTTTCGTTTTCAAACTTTTTGGGGGTTGCAGATGATCTGGTCGCTCAGGCCAAAAGTGTGCACTCCCTTTAGCGCTGATCCTTACAAATTTTTCCATCGTCTCATACATTTATAAATAAGTGTTTACTATTCCTTAGTAATATTTAATTATGATCTCGAACCTGATAAATTTTAAAATGTGTAATGAAAACATAGAGATTGAAATATATACAAAATTTAATAATTTTGCTTTTTTTATTTAATTTTTAGAAATTAAATTTTTGCTTATGTGAATCACACATTAATTATTTTAATTTTGAATAAGATTTTTTTTCTAATTTTCTTTGCTTATTTATACATTCCCATCTGTGCTTTGGAAGGGGTATTTCTTTGTTTGCCATGGATGTGGTATTGTATATAGATTTGTATAGGTATTATTTAAAATATGACTCTCCTCTTCCCCATTAGTATATTTTGCAAAAATAATTATATATATGTTAAATGTAAGTTTCCTACAAAAATGTGATGATTTTACTTTGTTCAGGTTTGTATGTTTTGTTTTTCTTTCAAAGTCAGTCATGTTTATTTTATTTTGAAATAATTTCATTTTAGTTAAAGTGATTAAGGTTAATTTTATAACCATCATCTTAGATCTAACATACATTATAGTACACCTGTCTGCCTAAATGATTGTCATTAGTATTACATCCTTTTAATGTTTATGTTTAACAATTTTGTGGTTGATGAACTGTTATGACCAGGGCAGCGACTTTTATGCAAATAAATATTTTTAATCTGTAGCCTAAAAATGATTTCGACGAAATACTTTTCCGAATCAAAGAATTTGCATCTAAATAGCATCGATTTGTTATTGCTGCATATTGTTATTAATGCATATTTTCTTTTAAAACAAATTAAAGAAAGAATTTGTGAACCTTGATGTAGCACATACTAAAAGAAGGAGCAGTTCGATAAACATTTATATTGGACTAGCGGGCAAAGTCCGCCAAGCTGTTAGCGTAGAAAAATGTTGGTTGTGCTAAAGCACTCGATTGCCTGGAGTCCTTAGATGAAAATAGTTTAAAAAGTACTTTACAAGAGCATTCCCAACAAACAATATGTTCCATTTACGTACTGATTCGAATCCATTTAAATTCCATCAATGACGGACCATTTACGGACCGATATATCGGATGAACAACGGAGTTGTCCGTTGAAAGTCCGTGTTCCGTTTACGCACAACAAGATTTGACGGATACGTATTAACGGTTCGTAAACGTGCAGTAGAAGCAGGATTCATGAATCCGTACGTGTCGGAGTGTCCGTAAAAATATTTCTGGGATTAGCACACACGCAAGAGAACACATATTTTACATTTCAGATTGCACATATTTTAAATTTCAAGTTTCTAGCCAAAAGGGAGTTGGACAGGTCATCAAAGAAGAGACTTTTCTCATCCTCCATACTCCAAGAGACAGGTATATAAAATTTCAGCCAAAGAAGTTTGTGCAGGCCATCAAGGAAGAGATTCTCACTTTTTGTGCCTTCCCGTATGGGTGTCCAAAAATTCTGTCGTTCCAGTTATAGTTTATTTGAAATTGCAGGTTTCCCAAAGGCGTTTGGGCAGGTCATGATGAGGGGGAGATTTTCCCCTTTTTGCTTCGCCTCGTAAGAATTTTTTGAAAATACCGCCTGAACAGATGTCTACACTGGTGGAGGAACATTTATAACAAATTTCAACTGTCTTGCTGCAGCGCTTTGGGTAGGCCGTCAAGGGGAAGACTTTTTGCCCTTTTTACCACGTCACTGGTTATATGATGCCCATATTTAAGGGAGCACACGTTTTAAATTTGATGTTTCTAGCCAAGGGAATTTGGACAGGCCGTCAAAGGGGGAACCCTTTTTGCATCTTCCCGTAGGAATTTCCAAAAATTCCGCTTTAGCCGTCAGCTGGAGGTAGCGGCTTGGACTGAGTGATGTTGAGGGAGTAAGTAAGCAAGGGTGTACTTTCAGTATATTTTTGTTTGTGCAAGTGACCGCTCTGCAATTTGGCACATATGTTTATTCCGATTATCAAAAATGGAGTGCAAACCAGCAGACCATTGAAAGCGTCGGCAATTCGTTCAATGGGTAATGGAGAAAAGTGAAGTCAATGGCAATTTTTCAAGAAAAGTTATCTTCTCCGATAAAGCGCATTTCCATCTGAATGGCTTAGTGCATAAACGAAATTGTCGAATTTGGGGCTCAGAAAATCCTCATGGAATCCAAGAGAAACAAATGCACCCGCAACGAGCAAATGTCTAGTGCGAATTTTTGGCCTTACTTTTTTGAAGATGAAGCCGAATTTGCTGTTACTGTGAACGGTATTCGTTATAGGAACAGGTGACCAGTTGATGGATATTTTATTCCATACTTAATCGGAGTATGTCTTCTTTAAAATCCAATAAAAAAAATTACAACTATATCAAAAAATACAAGTTTTTATTTTAAAACGAAAAAGTGCATCCACTCAGAAAAAAAAGTTAGTATAAAAATTTGTAAACGGTTTTCAGTCCTACCTTACTATTGTTGTGCTCATTTTTAGTAAAATAATTGCTATTTAGCAAATCTTTTTGCTATTTACATTTTACAAACTACAGAGTTATTACAGAATATTTACAAATATTTGTTGCTAATTTATGAAAACATTTCAAAAATTTTTGAAAACCGATTTGCCAAAATTAGCAAAAAAATTAATAATTTTAAAAAAGTGGATATTGAAGTAAATGTTATTTCTAATTAACATTTGCACCTACAAACTTAAATTGCCTTAAAATGATTAAAAAAGGGATCGGAAGTGAAGATACCGACTCATGTCTGAAAATCAAGCCTTAAAACAATTAAAATTTGACCTTAAAAGTAAAAGAAAAATTCACTAAAATATTTTTCAAAACAGAATTTACCAAATAAAAACATAATAATTTATTCGTTTATGTTTTAACAAATTTTAAGATTTTTAAGCATTTGATTTTGTTTTTAATTTTGTATAAAATATTAAAAAAAAAAAAAATAAATAAAATAAAAATAAATTTAAAATTTTGTACTAATATTAAAAATTAGTAATTAATAATTAATAATTCAGCAAACAGATTTAAATTCCACTTTACAAAAAGTATACTACAATTTATTGGCAAAATTTCCCGTAATAACAGCAAAAATTTGAGTTGCCATTACAGAATTTTTTTGATGAGTGTTTTTATTGAGACACCTTTTATATCGTATGCAAGATTAGATTAGCTTTAAATCAGTAATAAATATAATTTTAAAAAATTGGCTTATTTTAAGTGCATATTTTTTTTTATTTTTAATGCATATTTTTGGATGTATAATGTGCATAATTTTTGATTTTTAGCGCATATATCCTTAAAAGTGCATATTTTTTAGGACATATTTTTTTTTAATGTATCAAAGTCGCTGCCCTGGTTTTGAGTATCATAAAACGTTGTCATTAGATTATTGCCTTTTTTCTTTCTTTATAGCAAGATATGTTATAGTTGTAGTAGTTTGTAACAATGTTGGGTACATTTTAAGAGTAATTAAATTTTATATAATTCATGTCAATTTACAATTAAAGTTTATTTTATTGTTGCAGTGGACATGATGGAAGACAAATTACAAAAGAGAAGAAAAAAAAACATGATTGACAACCAATTAATGTGGTTACGTAAAAATTTAGAATTTAAAAACCAAACTTTTTTTTATAAATCCTTCAAATCCTTGTCAATATCTATTTTTGTACATAAAACACTTTAACATTAAAGTGACAAATCTCAACAGTTCACTTAAACATTAACTTTCATCTATATTTGTTGCAAATAAATGGCTCCCATAAAATGGTCAAAATCATGTACGTACATTGAATGATTTTACACTCCATTACAAATTTAATGGTTCTCCCACTCTTTTACTTTCTTATTTAACAAATACATACAACACATTAACTTTATATATGTGTTAACATTTATACACATACCTACATACAAATTCACACACACACAGTGTCTGTCTTTCTTATAAAGTTTATATAAATGTTGGACTTTCAATTTATTGCCAATATAAATTTAACACATGACAATAAATGTTGAAAATTGATTTACAAAAAAATATTTATGCTACGATACTCATCCAATAATCAACTCCACCACCATTCTTGATTTTTATTCTACTTTTTATAGAGATTTTAAATTTTTATGTGACCATACGTTAAAATTGTATTCCTCGTCTTATTTTTTTTTTTAAAAATGTATTCCATATAAATTATTGAATACCTGTAAAAATTTATAGGATATTCCATTAGAGTTATGGCATTTGATGAGGATGAGTTGTTGGCTAGCAAATGGTTGATTGAATTAAGTATTTTGTAAAGGAAGTGAGTGGGATAATAATGTTGTTTGTAGCTTTTATTGAACATTTATAATGATTTTATAGTAGCCATACATTACCAAATAATGGGTAAAGTAATGTATAGCCATATGGGCCAACGCATTACCGTACACCTTACATCATTGATAAATTTTACAGGCGATGAGCCTCAAAGCAATGTATGCATGCTTACCAATATGCCTACAAGATATGAAAAGTTATGATACCTAAAGGGTGTCCCAAGAAGAACGCAATTTTTAAATTTTAAATAAAACACAGATATTTAAAAAAAAATCGTGAAACTTTATTATATCGTAAAGTAGACAGAATGAGATTATGTATGGAACAATAATATCGTGCAGATGGCCGCCGCGGCTTTGCTGGCATGCACGCGATCTTTTAATGAAATTTTCAATGACCGTTTTGCATGAATGCTGCGGTATTTCATTAATGCAGCGTTCAATTTCCTCTTTTAAGGCTTGAGTCGTCGTCGGCTTATTCGCGTAAACCATCGACTTCAAAAAACCCCAAAGAAAAAAATCTAATGTTGTTAAATTCTGATCTCCAAAACGCGAAATAACACGACCGGGAAATGACTGATGCAGCAATTGAATTGTTTCTCTGGCTGTATGACATGTGGCGCCGTCTTGTTGGGACCACATGCCCTCCACATTAATTTCTTCAATTCTAGGCAAGAAAAAACTGGTTATCATTTCACGATACCGAACACCATTGACTGTTTGCGCTTGACCTGCCTCATTTTCATAAAAAAAAGGTCCAATGATTCCTCCAGCCCAAAAACCACACCACACAGTGACACGTTGAGTATGCATTTGCTTCTCGTGAATCACTCGAGGATTTTCCTCACCCCAAATGCGACAATTCTGCCTATTGACGAAGCCATCAAGATGAAAATGGGCCTCGTCACTGAAGATGATTTTATCGGCAAAATCAGCATTTTCATGTTGTCTCTCCAATACCCAATTAACGAACTCCCTTCGCTGTCCATGGTCAGCTGGCTTCAGTTCCTGAGTCAATTGAACTTTGTATGCATGAAGATGCAAATCTTTCGTCAAAATTCGCTGCAAAGTGGATTTGGAGACACCAATTTGCTGAGCTCGGTGTCGAATTGAGGTGGATGGAGTTTGAGCGACATCATCACGTACAGCTGCGACATTTTCGGTCGATCGACCTGGTCGATGGCGCGTTGTTGTCCTTACATCACTAACAGACCCAGTTTCGGCAAATTTATCCATTAATCTCTTTACAGTTGACCCTTTTGGAGCATTATTGTGACCCCAAATTGATCGCAATTTGCGAACTGTAGCCGCAAAACTTTCACCATTTTGGTAAAACAATTTCACAATCAGAATGCGTTGTTCATTCGTGTAGCGCTCCATTTTTACTAACCTCGTACATTCTACTAGCAAACAATAACAATTGTTCAAATGTCAAACAATGACACTTCGAATAATTGTTTACACAATTTAGACTTTTCTACAGAAATGCAACCATAGATCGCAGTGATTTTAAGATTTTACAGTAGCGTGCAATACAAAGGGTGATTTTTTCACCAAAAAAAGTCTGTAATAGCAACTGAAAATTTTACTCTTATTAAGGGAAATTTTGCTTATTTGAGCCCAGCGGTATATTTCTTGCTAATAATGGGTGATCCATTTCGAGGTTCCCTACTTTTTTAAAGAAAAAAAACACAGAAAATTCAAATTTAATGGGGAATGTTTATTATCATTTGAAAGAACATTCTTTGGCATTTATTTTTTGAAGATTATGTCTATCAAATATTGGCCGTTGCTACGTCGCAGATGGTCCATCCGTTGAGTCCAATTTTCGATGACTCGTTCGAGCATTTTGACTGGCCTGAATCGAAGCGGGTTTGTCCGCATAAACTGTAGACTTTACATATCCCTACAGGAAAAAGTCTAACGGTGTGATATCACACGATCTTGGTGGCCAATCGACCGGCCCAAAACGTGAAATTATGTGCTCACCGAAGTGTTCTCTCAATAAATCCATTGATTGATGCTATGTGTGGGAAGTGGCGCCGTCTTGTTGAAATCAATTGTCGCCGAGATCACGAGCTTCAATTTCAGGCATCAAATAGTCGGTTATCATGGCACGATAACGGTCGCCATTGACGGTTACGTTCGCACCGGCATCATTTTTAAAAGAATATGGACCGATGATTCCACCGGCCCACAAACCACACCAAACCGTTGTGTTTTCTGGATGAAGTGGCAGTTCTTGAATCTCTTCAGGTTGCTCTTCGTCCCAAATGTGGCAATTTTGTTTGTTTACATACCCATTGAGCCAGAAATGGACCTCACCGCTGAACAAAATTTGCCTCAAAAACGTCGGATCTTCTTGGAACTTTTCAAGAGCCCATAGAGCGATGTCGCTTGGGAAAGTTAAGCGTCTTCAGTTGTTGCACAAGCTGTATTTTGTACGCTTTCAACTTAAGATCTCGACGTAAAATGTGCCAAGTCGTTCGATACGTCAGTCCGAGTTGCTGCGAACGGCGCCGAATCGACTCTCCACGGTCTTCGTGTATACTCTCAGCTACGGCCGATACATTTTATTCACAGCGTGCTGGACGTGGTCTATACGGTCGAATATTATCGAATAATGAATGCTGGGTCTCAAAATGGGTGATGGTGTTGGGAATAGTACGCTCAGTAGGCCGATTATGTTGACCATTAATTGAGCGAAGTGCACGAAACACATTCCTCACAGAACGTTAATTTTCGTAATAAAGTTGAACGATTTGTAAACGTTGTTCAGGCGTAAGACTTTCCATTATGAAATGCCAAACAATACTAAACAAAAATTATATGACAGCATGACACATCTCACACGTAATCTGTCAAAAAAAGGCTATTGAAAAATGTATTTCGAAATGGATCACCCTATATTAGCAAAACATATCTGCTGACGTGTAGTACAATGAAATTTGTATAAAAAATTAGCTGCCGCTACTAAATTTTAGTAAACATTTTGTAAAGTGGAATTAAAAATCTGTTTGCTAAAACCAACAAAAAAAATTACTAAATATTATTAATATTAGTACAAAATTTTAAATTTATTTTTTTTATCGAGGATCAAAATGTTTTTTTTTATTTATATTTTTCAAAAATATATTAGACAAAATTTGTTTTTTTTTTGCTTTTAAGGTCAAACTTCAATTGTTTTAAGGGCTGATTTTTAGTGGATGTCCTGTTTTTTGTGGATGTCCTATTTTTAGACATGAGTTGGTATCTTCACTTCCGATCCCTTTTTGAATCTATGTTATATTTTAAGGCAATTTAAGTTTGTAGGTGTAAGTTTTAATTAGAAACAACATTTCCTTCAATATCCACTTTTTTAAATTAAAGAACATTTTTTTTTCTAATTCTGGCAAATCAGTTTTCAAAAAATTGTAAAATGATTTCTGAAACAGCAACAAAAATTTGTAAATATTCTGTAATGTAAATAGCAAATAGATTTGCTAAATAAAATTTTTTTAACTAAAAATCAGTACAAAAATAGTAAAGTGGGATTGAAAATCGTTTACAAATTTTTCTACAAAATTTTTTCCTGAGTTTAGAAATAACATTTCCTTTAATATCCACTTTTTTAAAATAAGTAAATTTTTCAACTAACTTTTCTTTCTGTTTGTTGAAAATTTGCACAAGTGAATGCCTGGGATTTACCTTTTAAAGATTATTTCATCCGCACACTTTTTTCAGCAGTTCGACCGGTATCTCACCAAGGGCAGCTGTAATGTTGTCTTCCAGGGCTGGAAGTGTGGCTGGCTTGCCCCTGTACACGAAAGATTTTACGTATCCCCACAAAAAATAGGCGGCCAATGGACTGCTCAAAACGTGAGATTAATTGATCAGCAAGCTCACCTCTCAATAGGTTCATGGTATCATGTGCCGTGTGTCATTTGACACCGTCTTGTAGAAACCATATGTCAATAAAGTCCAGTTCATTCATTTTGGGCAAAAAAAAAGTCAGTATGTAATCATCGCACGGTACCATGCTGCAGTAAGTGTACTGTTATGATTTTCATCGTTCTTGAAGGAGTACGGTTCAGGATGCATTGGCAGCTCTTGAACTGCCTCTGGCTGCTCTTCACACCAAATTTTGCAATTCTGTTTGTTGAAGTAGTCATTGAGTTAAAAATAAGCGGAATAGAATTTTTTTGATAGAAACACATTTCTCACACAGCACGAATTTTGATTAAAAAAATTCAATGATTTTCAAGCGTTGTTAGTTTCTTAGTCTATTCATGGTGAAATAGCAAACTTTACTGAGCATTTTTGGCAGTGCCACATTTCACAAATCTTTTTGTACACTGATAAAATTTACACTACAAACATAAATAAATTATTTATCAAAAATTGCTCTTTACGGAAGGTATGATTTGAAAAAATTTGTAAGTTTTAACAGTCATTATTTTATGTTAAATTGTAATGCACTAAAAAATCTCCTTGTGTTGGGAGCAATTCGAAAAATCTTCCGAAATCGTAAGTCAATTGTCTCAAGGTTAATCTACTAAATGAAATTATTTTCCCGGTGCGGACAAATATAACATTTGATGTATTTTATTCCGCACACTTAACATTTAACATGAAGAGAATGAAAAAATTGTAATTGTTTTCTATGCAATATGGAATAAATATCATACACGGGACTAATTAATTGATGATTTCATTCCATTCTGTTTCATAACCAGGTTTATTCCATTCTGGAATTAAACGAGGAACGAATTGGTTTATCACAAAAATTGGCAAAAAAAAGTAGTTATCGTGTGTCTGTTTCATAAAAATTAATCTCTCGGGGTCCCACTACGACCTACCTTATTTGAAAAGTGAAATTTTTTTTTTTGGAGATTTTTGCCATTTTGTAAAATGGCAATTTTTAAAAATGGCCACTTTTGTGATTTTAAACTAAATAGAGGAAACCCGAATTATATATATTTAACGATCCTATATTAGAACTTGTGGTTTATTAACTACAAAGCTTTGCCTTTTCGCTTTATGCTCATTGAAGTAAAAATTAAACGGGAAATCACCGAGTTATTCGTGGTGTGTATAATTCGGTCATTTGCATGTAAAATTTAATAAGTTTGTACAAATTTGGATTGATGACTGAAAGTCAAAGAAAAAGTTGTTCATTCGGGTAAAAGTTTTTTTTTTAAAAGACAAATAAACGTAAAAACACCTTATCTTTGGATACTTTGTGTGTTAAAATAAAGCTTGCGAAACTAGATTTATTATTGTTTCAAAATTTTTTGTGAAAAAATGTCCAGAAATAAGAACTTTTCAGAAATTAGAACAACCCGAGGAACAAAGTGGTTACAATTTGTGAGATTCTACTGTACTACCATCCCGACGGATTCAGTTTTTTAAAACACCCTGTGACTAAATTTTTGCGTACTAAATGCAACTGGGAACAAAATTTGTATTATCGGAATGCGTTAATTTATATTATTACATAATTTGATAAAAAACACTAATGGTCATACTGTGGCTTTTTATAAAAATTCCTCAGAATTCCTTCTGGACCTACCTAATCTGTATTATAGAATTGTGAACATTACCAAGCCTGCAAAAATTTTGTCCGTTTTACGCTAACTTGCTTAGCTTTCGAGATGCTCGCCATTCACGCAAAGAAAAAACATGGCTGGGACAATCATATTCGAAGATCATCATATTTTTTTGGGATTATGATTGTGCCAACCATAGTCGTACAATAATATAGTTATCTAATAAATCGTTTTACCATAATATGGTCACTACAGTTATATTGTCGACGCATAATATGAAAAGGTCCTTTAAATTTAAGAATATTTCTTTAAGGAATCTTTTTCCATGGACTTTGTAAAGAAAAATACTTCAAAAAAAATTTAAATTCTTTGGACTTTTTCAAATAGAAAAATTCTTAAATTCTAAAAACATTTTTAAGATTTTTTTAGATAGTCCTTAATCTCAAAATTTTTCATTATGAAAATGTCTTTCGAATCTAAGAATATTCTACTTGACAAAGTCTTAAGAGTTAAAATAATTTTCAGAATCCAAAATTTTTTTATTAAAGACATGCCTTAGAATGAGAGATTTTTTAAGAATATATGGATTTGTATCCAAGAAACAGTTTGCAAAATCTGAGAGCTTTCAGACAAAGTCCATAGAATCTTAAGATGTTTCCACCAGAAATTTAGTGTTTTGTATAAGAAACCTTTTCGAACAAAACAACTCTTGGATACAGACTATTTCTTATAAAAAATTATTTTATTAATATTCTGAGACTTTTTTCACAAAAAAGCGTCATTTTACAAGAAATAAATTTATAAACATATTAAAAAAAATATATATATATTATTATTTAAAAGAAATGATATTTCATTTAAAAACCGGTCTACTTAATTTTCATTTAAATTAAATGCCATGTGTTATTTATTTTTATGTGTTGATTAATCAACTGACAAATTCGTAAGAAACAAATGATATAATCAGTTAAAGTAAATGTCAAAATTTTACCTACCAATCCTTAAAAAATAAATGTTTTTTTCATTTATTTGAAATTATTTCCGTTTTTGTATTTTTTGTTTTTTTTATATACTCGTACAATTCAAAATGTATGTATGCATATGTAGCTATAGACACTTTTTGTGTGAATGTATTTGTGTAGGTATGTGTATTTATGGAGTTCCTGTAATTTGTATTGAAAAATTTTGTATATATACAACCAATTTAAATATAATAACAAATTGAAAATTTTTTTAATATTTTTTTTTTTTTGAAACAGACATCAAACAAAATTTAAATTTGTAATAACTGTTACGGACACAAATAAACCACAAAAAAATAAATGAAACTGAAAAAAATGGTAAATGATAGTAAATCATTTCGAATAAATGTATAAAAAAGTTAATAAAGATATTTCTTTGAAAAATAAATGTATGTTTCTTTATTTTTTTGAATGCAACGGAAAACTTTTTTATTAAACTACAAACAGTTAACTACATAATATTCTGAGTGTACTTATTCATTGATTGTTGTCAGCATTTAATAGTTCCATAATTATCATATGATTTTTATAATCAGAATTTTGATTACCACAGTAGGGTAACAGTCAATCATGGTATAAAATAGAAAGTGGCAATAATAAAATATTTACTATAATAATGATGGTAGCGACCATATGAATGGTTAGAACTTATTTATTAACCAATAACTATATTGTGATAACGATACCTGACTGTAGCAAGCATAATATTGTATCAGTGATCATGTTGCAACCATGTTTTTGTCTGCGTGTTTTGTAAATTCGAAATTTTTTAAAATGTCCATTATCTTGAAAACAAAGAGAGATATAGCAAAATGGATAAACGTTTTTCTCCTTTGGAATATTTATTTACTTCGATAATACAAATAGCCCAGGTCTACGTGAGATCCCGTTAGATCCATTTTTATAAAACAGCCTATGTATGTAAATCAATTTAAATATCTCTTTTTTTTGTAAACAAAGATTTTTTTGAGCAATAGTAGGACAAATGCTAATGATAGAAAATTTCATTACCATTTCATGAACTTTTTTTTGGCATTAACATTATTGAACTAATTCTAATGAAATTTTAATGCCAATGACAATATCCCAAGTAGGGTTTATATGCATAGTACATTCCTTACATAAAATCCTCCTTGTACCATCTACTATTAAATTGTTTCAAATGTGATGGATAAAACTCATTACATTTATTAAAAGTTACACATTTATCAATGATATTTAAATATTTTTCAAACGATTCCCACCACCTCAAGCATGAGACCATAATGTATTTGTCTTTGTTAGTAATAACTAAATGGATAGTGGGTACGTACAGGTTTTTTTCCAGCCGCCCCTTTGTAATGGTGATAAATACTTGATGTGGCATAAATAAAGAAATTAAATTGTCTGCTTTTTATAGACGGCAACTAAACAAAAACAGAAATTATGAACGCAAAAACATGTTTTCAAATTGAATTTCTAACAAGCTAATCGATCCTCAGGGATAATAAAAGCATGCGAAAAACATACAAACTTACATCATAAGCCGTCGGCAATGGGCTATAAAAGTCTCTGGACGCAATGTGAGCCTGGGGAATTTGGGAATATGATTTCATATTGTATATCTGCACAATGAGCAACAATAAAAAGTGGAAAAATTAAAAACCTTACAAACATATTTCACACACACTTGCAATCAGAAAAACGAGATGTACAACTCTATTCACATCTACAAAAACAGCATGAGATGTGTTGTATTGTACAGAGGGCATATCGTGAAATTTCTCATAAGGGGGAAGGATACAAGTCAGGCAGTTTGGACTGACTGACTTCTGTTTATTGTCAAGTGTTTTTATCCTCTGTTAAATATCACCATCACAGTGAGTGTATGAACAAACAAACATACATATAAACTAGTCGTATAAAAGAATAATTGCATTAAAATGCAATTACATGAGTGTACCCCACCCCCCACAATAGTGGTTGATGAAGTAGTAGTAACATGTTAAATGTGAGTGAATATGAATAGAATGAACATCCAAGAGTAGCAGCAACAACAATAGACTGACATGCTTTCCCAGGATATTAAATGTACATTTTACCTTCGTTGCATAGTTATCTGGCAATCTCTCTCTTAGCATCCTGTGCTGTATCACAATTATTTCATGTTTGTTGTTATTATTGTATTGTATGACAAACGTTTTTGTCATTGTTAATGTTATTTTGTGATACTCCGTTTGATATTGTGTTGTTGTTGTTTTTATATCATACATTGCAATTGTAATTGAAATTGCTTTTTTTTTTAGTTTCGTCGGCATGCAATATTGCTTTTAATGAAATGATTTTTGAAAATTGTTTCATCATCACTTTGTTGTGTAAATGTATTTGTAGTGATGATGTATCAATTTGTGATTGTATTGGTCAGGTTTTTCGCAAAAAAGGTATACGTATGTACTGTAGGTGTTCAGTAGGGACCATTCATTGTGCGTTACAACAATTTGACATTTGTTGATACAGAGTTTTCATTCAAATGACTAATTGCAGTCATCAATATGTCAAAAATGTGATAAATAGATTGCAATAAAAGAAAAAAAATATACATTTTTAGGTAGGAAAAATTACCGGCGGTGCTTGGAGAACACATTTTGTAAATATATCGACTAATGCCATGAGATGGAGCAAGGACTGTCCTACCACCTACAATAATCTTACATATTCAAATATAATCCCCAAGCACAAAGTTGGGGTTATGACTTTTTTTAAAATGACTTTACTCTAAACACCCAGAAAACAGATTCGTGCTGACAACCGAATTTTTCGATTGAGATTACTGAATTGTTATTAAGGCAACCGAAATACTGTTGTCACAGTCAAATTACTCATGTCTCAATTGGTTTTCAAAACACGGTTACCACAACTAAACAATTCGACAGGCTACAAATTCGGTTGTCAGTACGAATCTGTTTTCTGGGAGTATGCTCTCGATTTGTATTATAACGGGGTAATATCTAAGGGACTATATGTCAACCCAGATAAACAGTTACTGCAACAATAAAGGAGGTTACCATTACTTCTGCTGGTTTTAGAGGTTGCAATATGAATATAAAATATAGTGAAAATTACCTGGGAGTTATTCTGGATGGGGGGCTGTACTAGTAACTAATATTGAAAGCAGGATGATTTTCATATATTATAATTTATTTTAGAAAATCCCAATAGGTTCACCCTTTGTGATCTTTGGTCATTAACAATGAGAACTAAAAAGCTATGGATACTAAAATTTTCATAATCCCTATACATGTTCTCGTGGGTTAATAAGGCTGCACTTGCAACTTAAAGCTTACCTGGAAGTGTTAAATAATTCAATGGGTTTTTACATATCGGAGATGGAATGTAATATAATGGCAGGACAACGTGTACATATTGGCTACCAAGGAAAGTCTCCCGAGGTTGATTCTGCAACTTATAATAAAACTTGGATATGTGATAGAGGCGAAAAATGTAAGAAGTACTCGGTAAAAGAAATGTAGCAGCCCGATCCAATTTTTAAGGGGTAAAAATCTCATATTTGTTCGTAAACGTTTCAATAATTTTTTTTTGTTCCATTGAAAAGATCTTCAAAATGGCGCTGTTTTGAAATCCATATTTATATAATTTCTTTGCAGTCAACACAAAATAATAAAAACTTCGGCTCCAAGTTTTATTACGAACTGAAAGTTCACCCAGGCGACCTCCCTGGAGGCAGTGACTTTTTTTATTCCGAAAAAAGAGTCATGGAAAAATGAAGAGATGTTAGGTGAAACTATAGGAGTTCATTTCTATAAAGATGTCTCGAAATTTGACGGACAAAACTAGTTTCTCTTTCTTTTGCAGGGACTTGGGTAACGCAGTGTGCTGCTGACTTCCAATTTTTTCACTTGAAAAAGTTGTAGTGGTTTTTATGGAGTATATTCTATTTCTGATTTGGACTTACTATTTTAAAGGTGTGGTCATTTTCTCGTATAGTCCGACTGCGATCAAAACACTGCCAAGGGAATCAGAAAAATTTAGAATAGCTTTAAGCTGTAAAGAAGAAGTGAACGGTGGCAGGTTATTATGAACGAAACTTTTCGGACAGAATCTCCAAAGAGAAACTGTCAAAATCGCCAGTGGTGTCAAAACTCCTAGTGGTATTAAGACCGATTTGTTGTGGGACAATCACAAAAAAGGATGCTGACCTTAAAGAAGTAGGCCTAACACATTCCACAGAGGAGAAAGCTTGTAAGCTCGGCCAAAGACTGCTACGGACAAAGACTGTCCTCAGAGAAGCTGAGAATCTCTTAGGAATGAGTTGATGAGCTGGATATGGGTGGTTTCGGTATGATATCTCTCAACCTTCATAATCCAAGGATTTTTTAGACAATGGATCTTAATTAATGGGCCACCAATATGTTGGGGTGATCACAAACATTTTGTAGCCAACTGTCAATCTTGTGAAAATATCAATACGTTACTTAACAATAAAGTGAGTTCTTCAAAAATGGGAGAGTGGAACTTTGGGTTTTGTAGGGCTTGCGAAGCGAACTTGGATTTTAAGGCGTCGGGCTATATGAGCGCCTCTGAGCTCTTCAGGCAACCAGAGAGTTGGGATCTAAGGTCCGAATGTTTATATTTTTGGCTATTATATGAATTCCAAAATTAAATATTTTGATAATGTTAAGGATTCTCTTCAAAGGCTTCAATATATTCTGTGACATCATTTGTTTGGAGAAATGTTCATCGAAGATTAGTGATCATGTCCTTGAAAGTTAATTCATACTTATATGAACTGCAACACTGCTCCCATCAAGTACCACCTTTTTATAGACTACTGTCAAGTTTTGAGCAAGTTCCGTCATTTACTTTGCGTTTAACAGCGTTTAACAGCTTTTTTTAAAAATGGAAAAAGTGAATTTCGAGTGCTCATTAAACATTGTTTTTTGCGAAAAAAAACCTTCAATCAAACCAAGAAAAAGCTTTATAAATAATATGGGGACTCTGCACCATCGATTTCAATGGTAAAAAATTGGTTTACTGACTTCCGTTGTGGCCTTACAAGCACGGAAGATGCCGAAAGTGCTGGACGCCCAGCTGAGGTCTCTACACCCAAAACAGTTAAAAAAATTCACGATATGGTGTCGGCCGATCGGAGGTTGAATGTGCGATAGATTGTGGAAGACATAGGCATCTCACATGGCTCAGTGGTTTTAATTTTGAATGATCACTTGGGTATGAGAAAGCTTTCCGCAAGGTGGTTGCCGCGTTTGCTCACAATCGACCACTAACGGGATCGTGTGACAGCTTAGCTTCCATGGCATGAATCCATGAAGTAGACTACGAAATGGCTCGGTGGAAAGAGATTTAGCTCCAACGATGAAATTATTGATCAAACAAATGCCTATTTTATGGATCTCGAAAAATCCTGCTATTAAACGCAAAGCACAGGGTGTCCGCCGGGAAGGTATACTACTTTGTTTGTTTATTGTTAAATGTTTTATTTAATGTCAGTAATTATGTATGAAATAAAATATCAGATAAATGTCCGCCTGTGTTAGCCCCACAAATGCAAGCCCTTTTAAGAACATTTTTCATTACATTCTCACACATTTCAAGCGGTATTTCATTCATTTCATCACGAATATTTTGTTTGAGTTGCTCAAGTGTTTCTGGTTTGTTTGCATAAACCTTGCTTTCCAAATATCCCCACAAAAAGAAGTCCGGAGCAGTCAAATCAGGCGAACGTGGAGGCCAATCAACATCACCATTTCTTGAAATAACTTGTTGTGGATGTCCAATGTTGTAAGGTCCAATGATTCCTCCTGACCAAATTGCACACCAGACTGTCACTTTTAATGGATGCAAAGGTGACTGATGAATAATTTGAGGGTTTTTCATTGCCCAGAACCGACTATTCTGTTTATTCACATATCCATTTAAATGAAAATGTGCCTCGTCACTCATTATGATTTGTTCATGAAAAACGGGGTTGTCATGGGTGAGCTGTTTTAACGATTAAAACACCTTGGTTTATCGAATATTTTACCATAATAAATTTTCCACGTGTCTACTTCACGACTAATGTTTACCAAAATGGCGGCAAAAAAAATTAGTATACCTGTAAATGACAGGTGGTACTTAATGGGAGAAGTGTTGCATTTCATATAACGTTGAGGGAAGTTCGTAAAGTCACGGAGTTATTGATCCGCCCTCGTATATTATGTTCGCTTATAAGCGTTTGGGCCTTCGTATGCGAAATAGATTTTTGCTCCATGGGAAAAATATAAGGGGATTATTTTTTAAAACAATCCTGTATTATTTCTATAAAAATTGTTTTTGTAAGAAAAATCATATTCGTACAAAATTAATTTCACTACACTCAAGTGAAGTTAGAAATAAAAGGGTAAGTATGTTATTATTTGTAATATTCACCTTATCAAATTACTCATAGATGATTGTTGATGATTATTATTTTTTAAAAAGTAATTAACGAAATATGTTTTTACATTTACACTTAATCTCTGGTAAATTGAAACTCTAATCAAATATTCCATAATCCTTTAAATCATACATAATAATCAAGTCTTAAATGGGCAAAACAACTCAAAGTCAATTTAAAACAAATCAACTTGCAACACTTGTGACAACACAAACAAACAAACAGCAGAAAACACCCTTCTCAAACAAACAACAATTACACAAAATAAATACAAGTACTCGTACTACAAGGACAAAGCTTAAGTAACAAACAATAAATACAAAAGAGCAAAACAATTGTCACAACGATTTGCAATATGATAGCCGTGTAACCTCAATAGGAAAATAAAAGCATTAGATGGAACTACCAAAGAACATAAAACGGGCGAGCAAATCAAACGCCTTTTATTTTCACCCTTTCAATTAACTGAAGGTTTAAAACATCACAAAGCAATTATTCAATTTTTGTAACAGTTTTCGAAAAAAAACGAAATTCCTTTTTTTTAGGAATGGGGTGGTTTAGAAAGGAACTTGTTTATGATGTCCACTTGTTACGATATAAAAAAAAAAAACTACTGGAAATTTTTTTATTTGTTTTTATTTTAACAGCCCAGTGTACCATAAACGTGTACGAATATTCTGTAACAAGTTCATCAATTTCAAATGATTTCGTTTTGTAACTGGCACACGTCAATTTTTTTGATGTCTTCCTTATTTTAGTCCTCGGGGATTACCAACAACAACAAAAAAGAGACATTATACTATATTCTTCTTTTTTTTTGTGCCACTGATACTTTGACATTTCATCTGTGTATGTTTATGTTTTCACATTTGTTTTTATCATGTCGTAACATGGTTGATTTTATTTTCTACCATTTCAATAGTCATTTATTTTTACAGTTTTACATTTGTCAACCCACAACCAAAAAAAAAAAAAATCTTGTTTTTTTTCGAAACACTTAAATAAAGACGACTCATTTTAAGTCTTTCAATTTAAAAATACTATAGGGTTTTCCAAAAAGGACGGGTAGATGTTTTCGTGGCGTCCGCTGTTTGGCACGTATCGACAATCTGCTAGAACGTTCATATCGTTTAATTTGAGCCAAAATAAATAAGTTATTCTCGTTCTGTAGCGCTCGCCGTTAACGGTTACGGCCTCACCAACGTCGTTTTAAAAAAGTACGGACCATTGATGATGCCAGCGCAAAATCTGCACCAAACTGTAACATTTTGTAGATGCGTTGGTACCTGGTGATCCTCGTTGGCGTCGTCCCATATATGGCAATTTCGCCTGTTAACACAGCCATTCATCCAAAAAATTCGCCTCGTCGCTAAAGATTGGACGTGTAACTTGTCATGGCGCTTTGGCATCAGTAACTGAATAATAAACATCATGATGTTGGCAGCCGGTCACAGGCCTCCAACATCTACCCGCGCCAATTGCAAAACCCTGTACAAGATATACCGAAAATTTTAAATGTTTTTGGTGGAGGGGGGTGTTGTAAGTAATTTCTATGGCCTTTACTGATTGCTTTACATTGGTTTCATTTACTTACATTCGTATGTATATTTTGTTAAGTTTTGTTTTCAATGAGCTGCAATTTTTTATATGGTTAAAAGGTTATTTTAATATTCATTTGGGAAAAATTCAAGGATTCTCACCTTTTTCTGTTTGTGTGCTCTAAAACTGTGATAAAAAAAGGCCAAATGAAACTAATAAATAAAAAAAAAACTCAATGTTTATTTTAGGTTTTGCGAAATCCGTCTTTGGTATGAATTTTTATTGTTCTTACAGTGTGACCAGTAATAAATGAAACTAATTATCCGAAATTTTTCGATTTTTGTATCAAGAACTAAAAAAAAATTGAATTTAATTATTACAAATGTTCCAAAATTTTTTTTTTATTTTTTTTTTCCAAAAATTACGAACAAAAGGGTGGGTGAGTGTAGGTTGCGGACGTTGTGGTGTAATGGACTGTTACGCAGAAGGTTGCGGGTTCGCTCCCGCATCAATTAAATGGCTGCCTTTATTACCCGGCAAAATGTGCCCTTTTGCTGCATTTTCCATAACTTCTTCGAGCATCTCGGATGATTTTGGCACGAATGTTTGCCTTGACCTTGTCAATAGTCTGCTGCTTGTTGATTTACACTTTGCTTTTCAAATAATCCTAAAAAAAGTCACCCGGAGGGGTCAGACCTGGGAATCTGGGTGGCCAGTCAATGTTGCCTTTTTTTGATATCACCGTTCAAGGAATTGTTTGTTGCAGTGTAGCAAATCAGTAACCGTTCATACTTTTTTCACGCATTATCGGGCAGACATAATGAGCCTAGATCCACCGATATCCTTTCCCATCGGCAGTTTCGCCTTCTCTAATGATCGTTTTGACGCAAACGCCAGCCCAAACAGTAACTTGGTCATGCAATGGTATTTTCTGGATCCCGAACGGATTTTTCGTTCCCAAAAATGCGGTAAATTTGCTTGTTAACGTCGCCACAGAGTGTGAAATGTGTCTTGTGGATCATAAAAATCGGCTTCCAAAAATCAGGTTCAGTGTTAACCATTCGAGCGACTGTTTGGCCGTTTTGCAAGCCACGTGGCTGCTGCAGTAAAAATTCTTTCAGTCAATTACGGAGATAAATTCAATTCATTCTTCAAAATGGGTCGAAAAGTGATTTCACTGACGTCAAATTGCTAAGTGCGGTGACGATACGATTTTAACCACTTGTAAGTTGATGAACGTACATGTGCACGATCTACCACTGTACCTTGCAAAACCAAATTCGATAAATAGTGTTGTCAGATGGTGTTGCTTGGCCACGAAATTTTCAACGATATACACATTGAGTTAACACAATTGCACAACTATTTCCAATGTATAGCGTCACTATTTTGGTGCGTTTTACTTAATTGAAGTTTTGAAAACATATGTTTTTAAATCAATCGGCTGACAAATGTCAGGGTTATTAAATGTTACCATACCGGCAAAAAAGATGGCGCTCATTGCATATTTTATGGCTATTTTTTAATAAAAAGTAAAAAAAAAGAGTCTCTAAGGTTGACCTTATTTTTGTATGTGTCATCTCTGACGTTTAGGGGGATAAGAAAATAGGTAGCATGACCTAAATTTTAGAAATGTTGTTGCAGGTTTGCCAAGTTATTGCACAAAGTAGAAAAAAGGGCCTCGGTAAAAATTCGGCACAATCCGAGGAAAACTAAATTCTTCGATAAAACGTAATAAGGATTAATATATTTGGATTTGAAAGTCCTTGCGGTATACAAATAAATTATACATCTAACATTTTAATTTGTTTCCACATTTTTTCCACCCACTGTACGAAATTTATTAATTCGTGAACATTTGTTTGCAGCATTTGTTTTTACAATATCACGAAAAAAAGGGGGAAGTTAAAAAGTGATTTCTCATTTTCTTTTGACATGCAACACGAGGCAATTGAATAAATTTAAATTATTCATAACTTTAGCTTTCTACCAGTACTGTTTAAACAAAACTGGGGATTTTATACTTTAATTACAAAAAGATTAATTACCAGCAAATTCATACAAAATAATGTTAACAAATCGCAAAAAGTAACAAAAACAAAACTTCTCTACCCCATACACCACCACTATGAAAACAACAATCAAATAAAGTTTTGCAGCAAATAAAAAATTCTGTATGAAAAAAATCCAAAAATCTTTTTATACCATTTATATATTTGTTTTGTTTGCCCCTCATCAAATAAACTTTTGTTCCGTATGTTTCATTTTGTTAAATCACAAAATGAAAACGTCAAATTCTATTACACAAAAAAAAAGTCCAAAATGACCCTTAAGTATTTATACTTGCGAATAATTCCCCTTAAGAAAAAAAATTAATTTTATAAACGTAAATTCACATTTTTTTTTTACCTTTTCTTACAATTTCTTTTTATATCTCTATTTTTGTTGTTTTAATATTGTTGTTGTTGTTGTTGTTATATATTAAACACGTTTAAATGAAAGGTCAAATGGGAGTGGTAATATGAAGGCAACAGAAATGGAAATCTTTATAATTTTTCTTTTATTATCAAGGATTCATTTCCATTTTAGTCCATGAATATTTTAAATGGTTTGAATGTTTCTAAATGCCCAACAGAGAATTTAAATTAAATTCAAATATTTTTAATCATACTTTATGTTTAAAAAAATAAATTTAAAGAAACAGTTTTTCTTTAATTCTGTTTTCGGAATTTAAAATGCCTTAAATTGTGTTTTATAAAAAAACTTTATTTTTTTAGGTTGAACGATTTCTTTTCACTTTCAGTATAATGAATGAAATATAATTTTATTATGAATTTTTTCAACATTTCGAAATTCGTTACAAGTCTTACTCGAAATTCACCATCGGGTCTTACTCGCAATTCACACTACTGGCTGATTGAGGGACTCCAAATATTTCCTGAGGTTTTCGAGAAATAGTATATGTTGACTGAGGTTTATCGGGGTATTTATGTACCAAAGCGGATCCATGTCGATACATTGTTACGAGCCGAATGGTTTTATTATGGCACAACAAAATCAAACTTTTTCCAAAACAACAAGGTTCCGACAACGAATTCTGGCAGAGGACAAAAAAAAAAAAAAAATGCATTCTTGGATCGGCGTTTTGGAAATTTACGTCTGAATTTTATTTTAGTTGTATTAAAGTTTCTCCCCTTTTGCACATTCTTATGGTCAATCGTCACAAGAAACCATGTGTTTAGCAGATTTATGTAAAAAATTACGAGGAAAATTTTCGTGGAAAATTTTAATTCTCTAAATCCTCAATGTATGGATATTTTTCTGCCTCTTTCGTAAAAAGGGAGATACCCTTAAACGGGAATATAACGGGTAAAAATGTTCCACAAAAATATTTGTCATAAAAGTCTACTTCTCTGAAAATAAGTCAAAACTTAAAATGCGTTTAAAGAAAATCTCTTCAAAAAAAGCACTGGCTCAACGGGTAGCTGATCGGAAAGTTATTCGGACATCTACCACAGGAAAGCCAAAGAGAAATTTTTTCCAACTTTTCTGTGAACAGGTTTACAGCGTACAAGTTTTACTCAATGTGGAACAACAAGTTGGACCGAATGTCGAACAACATATTAAATCTAATAGTATCCATTAGTCTAAACAGGCAGGAAGCAAAATATGTTTTATACCAAAACGGATAAGGTTGACATTATTTTGAATGAAAACCATGGAATGTATCGTGGATGGTATATTTAAGGATCTATTCTCTAGTGAGCTGTTTAGATTAAAGCAACAGACTAATTTCAAGCAACGGTATATGGAAACCGCCCTTCCTGAGATAGTTTACTACGTTGCTCTACATATTTGTACTACTATTGATTTAAAGGGGACATTTAATAATGTCTCGGCCAAAGCGCTTTTCCGGTGTCTAGATCATTGACAAGGCTTTTGCGATTGGATCGGTCGTATGCTATGGAACGGATGGATTAATTTGAGGTCAACGGCACAGTGTTGCATACAGACTACACAGACAGGCTATTTCAATGTGACGAAAGAGCAATATTAAGCCACTTCAGACGATGCAGTGCCTAAGGCATCAAGAGTGCAATCAAAACTACATCCATTGGGGCATTGGAGACAATTTTCTGATAGAACTTAAATTTTGGCTTAAATACGAGGCCACCTTGGCTTTGTTTCTTATGAATTCAGCTGATGAATGGATTTGCGGCGACCGAAAAACTAACCACCACAGAAATGAATTGTGGTGGGATCTTTCAAAAGTCAAAAACTGCAAGTTGCAGTACACGGATCTTGAGCAGAGAATTCTGAGGAACAATCCAGGCATTCACAACTGAACGGATAGTTAAAAAAGTATGGAACCACTGGGTTTAGGTTCTATAGCTGCGACCTCTCTGTTAGAAAATGCTTCCGCCTCCATCATAATACCGTTCTTCGGGCGGAGATCAGGGCAAACACGGAATGCATTAAATTTATTAATATTTAAGGATATGTAACGATATTTATTTAACATCAGGCACTAACCTTGGGTGCAAGGAGGAAGTAAATAATAATGGAATGTTATTATATATAATCCTTGAAATTCCTTAAAGGATCATGTTAAGGAGATGTTATTGCTTATAGAAAAATATGGGAGTAATCGAGATTTTTAAAATTCTAAGGGAAGATCCGGATAGGGGGAAAAACTAAGAGACTTCTAAGATCCCCTAAAAGAGAACATGGTAAGATAGTTAGCAATTTCACCGGGTATTCAACAATGAGGGCACACCTATGCCAAATGAACCGAGCGTACTCGGTGACTGGTAGGGCCTGTAGGCAGGATAACGATACCTTCGAATACCATCTTTGTTGCTGTCCGGCCTTTGAAAGGATTAGAGTTGAACAACTTTCTGGCAACAATATTTCAACTTTGGGTAACCCTAAATGAAAGGGCTGGAGGAGACTGGGTTTCTGGAGTAGATAGGTACCGGAACAGTCGTGCATTGGATTGAAACTTACTGAATTAAAATCGTTCTAAATTGAAAATATGTGAAGTATCATCAAATTTATTTTCTAAAAGCCATTTCTGTATCTAACACTGAAATACACAAACAAACTTATACTGGTTTTTTATTAAAATAGTGTTTCAATATTTTTTCCTTGGCATAAATTGAAATCTAAATCTTAATAAGTGTAGTTGGGAAACGAGTAACCGAAACATTAAAAATATAATTGGTAATAAAAAATTAAAAATTTCCTTATGTTGACAACATAATGAGTTTTGTGTATGACATTTATTAATGTATGCTTTATTATTTTATGATGTTGATGTTTTTTTTTTGCTGCTATTGTCAAAGTGAGCCCAGCGAATATATTTACTTAACAAATAAACTGTAAAGTAACCACGATATTAAATACAATAACTATAACGATTAAAATTAAGTGGCAGACATTATGATTTTCTATTCGTTGGTTAACTGTCATATTTTCATTTTATACTATAAAGTATATTTTTTGTTTGTTAATTTGTTTTTAGAGCATATGACAGTTGATATATCATTAGTGTTATATGGAGAAAAACAAAAAAGAAAAAAAAAACAAAAAAAGTAAAAAAGACAAACTAATAACCGTGGTAACAGTAGGTTGTATTAAATATACACCTAATACTAGATTAACGTTATTAGTTAAAGGAATTATGTATAATAAATTTATTTACCAATAGAGATATGTTTTCGTTAATAGTTCGTACCTTATTTGGAAACTTTTCCTCTTTCCGTTCTCCAATTATACAGAAAAGCTGACCAACATTGTTAAGACAACTGTGCTGGACGCATTTGTTTTGTTAAAAAAAAAAAAAATAAAAAAATAACAAAAAGTCTTAAGAAAATAAAAAAAAGTGTTAAAAAAAATATAAAAATAAAAAATGTTGAATAGACGGGGCTCGATCGCGCGACTAAAAGAAAAAAAGTATTTGTGACAAAGCGCTTAGACCACTGAGCCATTGAAGGACATAAGCAAACGTCGTTAATAGAAGTAAATAAAGAGTTTTCGTTTAAAACAGATTTGTTTGGGTTTTATTTAAATGACAAACCTTTGTATGGATTTGTTGTTTGTGGGTAAAAGGTGAGGAGGAGAAAGACAAAAAGTTCAACAAATAAAATAAAAACAACAACAATCACGATCATAATGCCAATCAGTGTTGTCATATTTTCAAAAATATTTTTAGTTCTAAAAAAGCTTTTTTCGACCAAAAAAAATATTTTTTTACAAATCGTTAAAAGAAATCACTAGAACTGCATGTGTTTTATTTCTACAAAAAGTTTGATTTAGCTGGCAAACTTGTATTTGGTATTTTATTTCGCTTTTTTATTCACAAATATTTTTAATTTCTTTAGCTTAATTTTAAAAATTTGAAGGAAAATAGTTTATAATTTTTTTTTTATAAATTATTATAAGTTATGACCTAAAATAGTTGCACTCAAAGGGAAATTATGTATAAAATTGTCCTAATATATGAGAAAATGGTTTAAAAATCTGTTTATAAATTCTTTTAAATCGGAGCAAAAAATAGAAATAAAACCGTTTGTATTTTGTTTGTATCAGAGGGTTTTTATACAAATGTTGATGGTTTTAGCCTATTTATGGATTATTTAATTATTAATATAAAATTTTATTTAAATTAATTATTTAATGTTAAAAAAAACAAAAAAAATAAAAAAAGTCTTAAGAAAATAAAAAAAAATTTACAAAAAAAATGTTGAATTGTGTTGTCTTCAGTAGGATATGAACTCGCGTTATTAGAAAAAAAAAGTATTTGTGACATAGCGTTTAGACGACTCGGCTATGAAGGCTATATAGAATCATCGTTTATAGAGTTAAATGAACGGTTTTCGTTCAATAGGGATTTGTTTGATTTTTATTTAAATGAGAAATCTTTGTATGTATTTGTTGTTTGTGTGTAAAAGGTGAAGAGGTGAAAGAAAAGAAATTGATGTGTTTGTTATGCGTAATATTCAACATACATATAAAAACAAAGGAATTTTACGGAAAAAATTAGAGGTAGTCCTGGTTTTTGCTAATATCGGAATAACACATTATATATACCCTTCCACCTGTGGTGAAGGGTATAAAAATGGACTATTCTAAAAAACTTTACTCAGCGAAGCCTCTCATATATAGGAGAGAGCTTTATAATTTCGAAAGCCAAGGAGCCAATTTGTAATTAAAAAAAAAGCCTGAAGTCTTGTCCTTCAAGCTCAAAATAGCATCTGACTACTATCCTCCTATGATTGACATCGATAGACCCTCTGGAGGGGTATGGGACTGGAGGTATCCAACAGCTAGATTTAGCAGTCAGTCGCTACAACGCTGGGCACCATTAAGAATGTGATCTTTCAGCACTAACTCCAGAAGGCGAGGTTCAGATAACGTATACTAGACATTTGTGGGACCGCGAGGCTCATGTGGCCCGACTACGATCTGGGGCATAGTAAATTTCTTTTCAGTAGGAGTGATATTTCGAGACTGATAGCCGTGCTGACTGGTCACTGGCTGATAGGCAGACACAGCAACAGACAAGGGCGGGTGCGCGAAATTTAATGACGTAGCTGTGGCATACCGGGTGAGGAGGGGACGTTAGGTAATTGCCGGCACTGCAGGGCATCAGACATAGAACTTTGTGCGGTCATATACTGGATGGGCTGTCGGTGATATTAGATGTAGGATTGATTGCTCTTGTCCATTCGGGTTGGGTGTTTTTTCCAGCTTCTAACGGGCGGTGTCCGTAACTCCGCTTGATGCTTACGATAACGTGAGCTGCCACTTGAACCAACCAACCCAACAACAAACGACACTTAAGTTCTGTGAGTCTATTTCAACTGATCATCACGACAATGTCTTATTGACGAAAGTGGTAAAGGCATCTTGTTTAGAAATGCGTTAAATTATTATTTTATTATACAAAATTAAGATACTTAAATGAAAAGCTTAATTAAATAATTCTCTTATAAAAAAATTGTCCACCGACAAGAGCAATATTTAAAATAAAAACAATATTTAGTAATCACACTCACTATTTTTAAAGCATTATTTTTATTCGCTCTAAAAAATTTTTAATCCATACACAGAAAAAAGAGATCAATTAAGACAATATAATTTCTTGCAAACTAAATGGTTTAATTACAGCAACCGTTTTATTTGGTTGTTCCAACCGAATATCTGTTGTAATAACCGAATTGCTGTCGGATCGAACGAATATTTCGGTGGCTGCAAAATCAATTGTCATAATGAATCTGTTCTGGGAGTTCAGATACACAATTTTTTTCTTTTTTTTTTTTTTTTCAAAATATCATTTGTGGCCGTTTAACTATTGTAGGTGTATCGTTATTTTACATAAATTTTTAATAGGGTATTTTTTTTATTTCTGTTAATAGCAGTTCATAGCTCCATTAAAGACTTCTTTTTGTATTTTGTTAACCATGTTGGTATATTAAAATATCCCATTTGTTGGTTTTTATTAGAGAAAGAAAAAATGGTTGACAATTTGTCTAATGTTTAATTTTTGTTGTGTTGTTGATGTTGTAGTTGTTGTTGTTGCTTTAATGGTTATTGTTGGTTTTCATCGTTATTTATTAGTATAATTTCAACTGTCATTTAAAACAAAATCAAGCTTCGTACATATGACAGTTGTTGGCTGGTTGGTTGACTGATTCTAATTTTTATATTTTAGATACATAATTATGACTTACAATGATGTCATAGAGAAAGATATTAAATTTTGAATTATTTTGTAAACATATTAAATTCCATTGCTTTTACTTAGATGACGTATCATATTACTTTAAATATAAAAATGATTTATTCAAGTTCAATTAAGTTTTATAAAAAACAATTTTCAATTGGTTAGTAAGTAAATTATTTAAAAAAAAACCTTTGTGTCTTTTCAATAAAAATTATTTTGTGTTAAAAACCTTAAATAACTTTGACATGAAGTGAATAATAAGTTAAGTAAAAAAGAAAAGTTTTTGAAATGAAAGAAAAAAAAGTAATCTTTCATTTTAAATCCTTTTCATGTTTCATGTATGCTCACATTATGATTCCTTATCTTACTGTTGACCATTGTCCAAATCATTTACATTTGTATATGTGACCATACACACATATGTACACACATACCTGCATGTCCATCAAATTTCATGTTGGACACACGTGCATCCTTATGTTTATACTTTTCCTACTCCATCACTGTGCTACAATCAACAATCTCATTCATCTTTGATATGTTGTTACCTTCCTTCTGTAATTTGACCATATCTTCTTTATTTGGTGTTCTTTTTGTTTGTTTGTTTTTTTTTTCTTTTTTTTTTTGGTTAAAAAAAATATTCACTTTTAATTTATATTTCTCGACATATGAAAAACCCAAGAACAAAAAAGTTTTGTTTTTAACACATGTCTTCATTTTACCATACACAAAAGTTAATTTATCCTTGATTGGATAGTTTTTTCTTTACTTCCCTTTCAATTTTTTTTTGTTTGTTTTTCATCTTTTCATATTACATTAAAAGGACGACATGTTGGTACATAAACAGATTAGTTTAACATGAAACTGTCCACAAGTTTGGTCAATAATCAATCAAATGGATAAATGATATTTTATTTCTAAGAAGGAGTACAATCATCCTATAAAGCAGGTTGAGATATTTACATAAAAGGTGTTTGGTTATGTAGGAAGTTGGCTTAAGATATGGATATAAATAATTAAGTTTAATCAATTTAAATAAGATATGGTTTACACATTGTTTTAACCGTTATTCTCACCGTCGTCACTAGACGACACTATTTCAAGAACCGATATATTCAGATTGGTAATTCCTATAACAGAGCATTAAAAATCGAATACAAATTTTTAATTATAAAGGGTGGTCCAAATACCTATATCATTTTAAAAATTAGTTATTGACTTCATTTGAATATCATATTAGATATCTTACGTCAAGGGTATTTTTTATTTTGAGGAGATTATATAAAACAAACATTATTTATTCTGATTATATCAAGGAAAGAATTGTTCACAGTACTATAATGCCCCTTTTTCTATATTGTTTGGAGGTATTGTCTGGTAGGGACATTCAGTTGCTATTTAACACAGTTATAAGATATACAGGTTGGTTGAAAATTTCCTGCGCTCGAAATGAAAGAATACTGTTTTTGTTACGTGATATATTTTTGTATTCAATATAATCTCCTAGAAGCTCAATACACTTGTTCCAATGATCTTCCAATAATTTTATCCCATCCGTATAATGGTTTTCCGGAAGCTCTGCAAAATAACCGTCTACGGCTGCTATGGCCTCTTCATTCGACGAAAAAGCTTTCCACGAAGGAATTGTTTGAGATTTCTGAAGAGATAGTAGTCACTGGGAGCCAAATCTGGTGAATACGGTGGATGTTCAAGCAATTCGTACTTTAATTCTTTGAATTTAGCCATCGTCAAAACACTTGTGAGCAGGTGCATTGTCTTGATGAAAAATGATTTTTTTCTTCTTTAAACCAGGTCTTTTCTCACGAATTTTTTTCGCCCAGCTGATCTAAAAGGCTGCAATAATATTCAGAGTTGATTGTTTTGCCTTTCTGAAGATAATCAATCAACAAAATTCCTTTTGCATCCCAAAAAACTGATGCCATAACCTTTTTTGCTGATCGTTGTGACTTCACCTGCTTTGGAGCTGAACAACCAGCTTCAGTCCACTGTAAACTACTTGTTTCAATTTAGGATCATGGTGGTAGATCCAAGTCTCATCCATAGTTATAAAACGACGCAAGAAGTCGGTTTTATTCGGCTTAAAACGCTCCAAATTAAGCTGAGAAATTTGTTTTCGATCCAGTTTTTGTTGAATTGTTAATGTGTGCGGCACTAACTTTCCCAACAGTTTTTTCATACGTAATTCTTCATGAAAAATGTGGAGCACTCGTTCGTCTGAGATGCCTATGGCATTAGCAAATCCACGCTAAGTCAAACTTGGATCTTTACTAACCATATCATGTACCTGCTCAATGATTTCTGCTGTGGTTGCAGATTTTGGTCGTCCTTCGCGTGGATCGTCTTCAAGGCTGGTACGACCACGTTTAAATTCACCAGCCCAAAATTCAACGGTGCGTTTTGAAGGTGAGGACTTCTTATACACTTCTAACAATTGTTCATAAATTTCCTTTGCATTTAAACCCTTCAAAACAAAGAATGTAATGACTGCACGATATTCAATTTTTCCATATTAAAAAAAATCAATGACACGTCAACTTCAAATGGCTTGTAAACAAAGAAAGAATTGACAGAATGACTTGCAACTTTGCATGTGTTCTCAGGACAGTAATACCAACTTGAGAAAAAAAGTTTGGAGCTAGCAGTGCCATCTATTGGTGAGCGCAGGAACTTTTCAACCAACCTGTACATTACGAATTCGTGAACATATTATTCGTTTTTTTGGACCAACGTTTCGTGATTTTATTAAAATACGTATCCTATTTTATTTCTATCGAGTTTTTAGTATAAATTGTCCTTTGTTTATATCAATTTTTTTTAGATTTACTACATCTACTAGATCTCATAGTCTAATTGCACCTTTCAATACTCTTTTGGTAAGTCGGTCTTTTCATAGGCGTGTGGTTTTATTATTTAATGCGCTGCCAGCATCTTTAAGGCAATTCAATTATAGTGATCATGCTTATAAAAGAAAACTTTTAAATAACTTTCAATAATTACAACAATTTTCTTATATTTTTGATAATTTTTAATTACAGTATAATTCTTTTTTTCGTTTTAATGTGGAATAGCAAAATATTATTTATATTATTTATAGAGTATCAAATAAATAAGGTAACCTTAAGTGATTGGCATATTGCAATTTATTAATTGGCCTCTGGGCTTTCAAATTACAAAATGTTGAATAAAAAAAAAAAAAAAAAACTAACTAAACTTTACTTTACTTCTTTTGGCATATTATTGCCACGAGTGGCTTTGAAGTAGCTTATCCTGTCAATTAAATTTTTCTGTTTTTTTTAGCCCGAATGGCTTTGACGATATTAGCATTAATGGTGTATATCGTTTCTGGATTATTCGCATAGCATCTGTCTTTAAAAAAGTCTAAATGGGTCAAATCACAGCTCCAAAGCAGCCAATTGACATCGCCGAGACGGCTGATAACACGATTAGCGAACCTAGTGCGCAAAAGATAGATTGTGTGATGAGCTGTGTGACATGATACGCCATCCTGCTGAAAACAAAGATTATCCAAGTTCATGTCCTCCATTTCAGCCGATTAAAATTCTGAAATTCCGTCCGATTCGTCGTTTGCCCTAAATTGCTGAGTCAATGGGATCTTGTAAGTAAATAATCCGAGATCTTTGTGCAAAATTCTCATCATGCTGGTGCTGGTGCATGGAGTTGCACATGTTCAGCCACAGGTGCCACATTCTCATCGGTACGCATCGTAAGACATCGAGGACCATGAGTGTTTTCCACTAGCAAGCCAGACTCACGAACTTTTTCCACAAACTTTCGCACAAACGCACAGTTTGTGCAACAGAGTACCTACTTTGACAATAAGTTTGCAACATTTCCCAACGTTGTTCAAGCGTAAATCGACTTATTTTGGTTCGCGGAAGTATGATACTGACAGATAGTAAATATTTCGAACAGAAAAAATCTGTCAGTGTCAAAATAATGTGTGGTTTAAAAAGACACCTGTATATGGGCCACCCTATAATTCCAAATTAAAATTTCATATTAAAACTTAAAAAAAACCTTGATCAATTAAGTAGATTATAAAAAAAAAGGACTTAGATCTATTAAAAAATGTCAGACGGTCAGCTTTTCGCTTTCAGTTGCAAATATCTACCCTAGAAAATGCGATTTCTAGTTAAAAAGTAGCAGTAACTCGAAAACCCTAGGACCGATTTTTAAAATTTGTATATGCCTCAAAATAGTAAAAAAAATTATGCAAAGGGTTTGTGACCATAATTTCCAATAGAATTTCAAAGCTTATATTAAAAATCTTTACAGCGGTTCCAACATTTTTTTAATGCTTTTTTAATGTATGTAATACACTCAGGAATTCGTAATAATTTTTTTGAGTTTTGTTATTTGGTTTTTCAGTGTAAAAATACTTGTGACATGTGGCAAAGCCAAAAATGCTCAGTAAGGTTTGCCATTTTATAAAATCATTGAATTTTATTACCAAATTCTTGCTGTGTGAGAAATGTGTTTCTCAAAAATTGTCTTCAGGGATGAAGCTCATTTTTGGCTCAATGGATACGTCAACAAACAGAATTGCATAATTTGGTGTGAAGAGCAGCTATAGGCAGTTCAAGAGTTGCCAATGCACCCTGAAAGATGAACTGTTTAGTGCGTGTTTTGGGGCGGCGGCATCATTGGACCGTACTTCTTCAAGAACGATGAAAATCGCATCGTTAGAGTCACTGAAGCAAGGTACCGTGCGATGACTACCGACTTTCTTTTGCCCAAAATGAAAGAATTGAACTTGGTTGACATATGGTTTCAACAAGACGGTGCCACACGTCACGCTATACCATGAACGTATTGAGAGGCGAGTTTGATAAGCAATTAATCTCACGTTTTGGAGCAGTTCCCTGGACAAGATCGCCAAGATCATGCGATTTGATTCCACTAGACTTTTTTATGTGGGGATACATGAAGTCTCTCGTGTACAGCGACAAACCAGCCACAATTCCAGCCCTGGAAGATAACATTGTAGCTACCATGGATCACTTAAAGCGTAGTCGTGGGCAAAGCTGGCATTCATTTATCACCCCAAATAAATATTTCATTCACTTTTGCCAATTTCCTGTGCTTTTTACAATTTTTAAAACCCTAATGCTTAAAAAATCACCCTTAATAATGAACTGTTTCATAAAAATATATGAAACATGTTTCATAATTTCTTCATCATTGTCCCATATCTCGTAATTTGAGAGAGATAGACACACACATACTAAACCGTAGCTAAATGCCTTAAATTTTGGTTAAGGATTTTCCATGGAACCATAAATCGCCGCCTTTAATTTTGACGAAAAGTGGACCATATTTGAACCTAGTCCCCATATAAACCGGTACTTGCTTAATACTATATTCATAGTTAACCCAAAAATACGAATTTTTTTTTTGTTTTTTTTTTTTACAAATTTTTGATTTTAAATTTGTATGGAATTTGAAAGTCGAAAACTTAAAAAAAACAAGTAAGAGCGGCTAAATTCGGCTATGCCGAATCTTATATACCCTTCACCATGGTTGGGAAAAAACTGAAGTTTATATATGGATATATATGAAATGGACAGATTTATATACGGACGCCTTTAAGAGGAAGTTAACCATTTACTTTGGAGATAAAACTTGGACTCGGGAAGATTTATGGTTCCAGAAAATAAGTATTTTAAAAAAATTTATGTTTTGGGCATAACTTTTTTGTATCTGAACCGATATTTCCGAGTTTTTCAGCAAATATGTTATACTAAAGATTTTCGATCTTTTGCTATATAAGACGTATCCATAGGTCATAATACAGCTCTAGAATAGTGTTTGTTGTTTGTGTATAAAAGGTGAATAGGTGAAAGAAAAGAATTTCAACAAATCGTTAAAAGAAATCACTAGAACTGCATGTGTTTTATTTCTACAAAATAGTTTGATTTAGCTGGCAAATTTGCATTTGGGATTTTATTTCGCTTTTTTATTAGAAATATTTGTAATTTCTTTAGCTTAATTTTAAAAATTTGAAGGAAAATAGTTTATAATTTTTTTTTATAAATTATTATAAGTTATGACCTAAAATAGTTGCACTCAAAGGTAAATTATGTATAAAATTTTCTTAATATGTGAGAAATAAAATGGTTTAAAAATCTTTTTATAAATTCTTTTAAATCGGAGCAAAAAATAGAAATAAAACCGTTTGTATTTTGTTTGTATCAGAGGGTTTTTATACAAATTTTGATGTTTTTAGCCTATTTATGGATTATTTAATTATTAATATAAAATTTTATTTAAATTAATTATTAAACGTAAAAAAAAACAAAAAATGAACAAAAAAAAAATCTTAACGAACCCGCGACCCTTCCACCTGTGGTGAAAGGTATAAAAACGTTTGTATTTTGTTTGTATCAGAGGGTTTTTATAAAAATGTTGATGTTTTTAGCCTATTTATGGATTATTTAATTATTAATATAAAATTTTATATAAATTAATTATTAAATGTTAAAAAAAACCAAAAATAAGCAAAAAAAACAGTCTTAAGAAAATAATAAAAAAAATGTACAAAAAAAAAAAGTGAATTGACCTGAAACGAGATTCGAACCTCGAACCCCGCGGGCTTAGAGAAAAAAAGTATTTGTGACATAGCGTCTAGACAACTGAGCTATTGAAGCTCACACAAAATCATCGTCAATAGAGGTACTTATATAAAAGTCTTCGTTCATTAGGGATTTGTTTAGTTTTTATTTAAATGACAAATCTTTGTATGTGTGTTGTTTGTGTATAAAAGGTGGAGATGACAGAAAAGAATTTTAATTATTAATATAAAATTTTATATAAATTAATTATTAACTTTAAAAAAAAAACAAAAATAAGCAAAAAAAAAAAGTCTTAAGAAAATAATAAAAAAAAATGTACAAAAAAAAGTGAATTGACCTGAACGAGATTCGAACCTCGAACCCCGCGGACTTAGAGAAAAAAAGTATTTGTGACATAGCGTCTAGACAACTGAGCTATTGAAGGTCACACAAAATCATCGTCAATAGAGGTACATATATAAAAGTCTTCGTTCATTAGGGATTTTTTTAGTTTTTATTTAAATGACAAATCTTTGTATGTGTGTTGTTTGTGTATAAAAGGTGGAGATGAAAGAAAAGAATTTTAACACATGGATGTGTTGTTATGCTCAAAGTTCTACATACATTTTAAACAAAGGGATTTTACTGGAAAAATTAGAGGTAGTCCTGGTTTTTTTGCTAATATCTCAGCCATTTATTAACCATTCTGTCTGATTTTTAATAGCAAACAGAAATGGATCACATGTAACAGAAATAAAAACAATCAAGTCCTCATCATGTCTGGGTTCTTCGGAAAACCCATTTCAACACACAGACGGACAGACGGACATCGTTAAATCAACTTCGCTCTTCATAAGGACCCAGAATATATATACTTTATAGGGTCTAAGATCAATATTGTAGAAATAACAAACGGAATGACAAACTTATATATACCCTTCCACCTGTGGTGAAGGGTATAAAAAATATGTGTTTCGGAATTCAGTACAAAGGCCATAAATTTCATTTGCTTTAATCCGGAAATTTGATCCAAATTATATATGGTAGCGCAGTCATCTGTTCTGCTAAAGACAAACCCTCGGTAAAAACGTCGCAAAAGCAAAAGTTTATGTTATTTATCATTTTTAAAATTATAATCCTAAAAACTTGGAATTTTTGTATATTAATAAATTTTAAACTGAAAAATCTAAATTTTTTCCTTAAATGTATCGCAAACAGTTTATTTAAGCAATCCAATAAAAGAGTTTGCGAAATTTTTGAAATTATTTTTAGAAAGTGTCATCTTGACACTTATCAAAGGCTTCGAACTAAAGATAATTGATGACATGATTTTTCATATGTATGATCAATTATTATATGATATTAATCATATATATGAATAAGTTTTAAGTAAATAAAAATGTAAACTTAATGAGAATTAGAAATAGCAATAAAAAATAAAGTTTTTTGACGGATTTTTTTTCGAAAATTATAAAATATTAAGTCACATTTGTCATAAACGATGGCAGTATCATGGCAGCTTTAGTAAATTGATTAAAACTATCCGTTACCCTGTTTACAACTAACAGAAACGGTGCAAAGCTACTGAAATATAGAGATACCCGATACAAAAATATTAAGATACCCGAATAAAAAGTTTATATATAGTCATATGTGGTCTTATCTAATAATAGATAATGCATATGCCCGTATGCATAACCATATACAATTATATATTACCTGATTTTTTTTTGGAAATTATCTTATATTTTGCCATATATAATGACATCCAGTTGTATATTGATTTTTATAAAATCAGATATGCTTTATATGATATGCTTTATATAAAATTACATATGTCTCATACTGGCCAATATATATTTACACACGGCTTTTAATCAATCAGATATAATAATATATGGTGGCTTATCAAATCTATTTTGTAATGTTGTATGAGTTATAATTATATATAATTTAATACATGGTCTCAGATCAAAAACATTTTTGATATGGTATAAGATATAATTTTACACGCTACAAATTTGAGATATAGTTATATATGATTCCATATCAATTGTATTTTTGATATGATACAATATAAAGTTAGATATAATTATATGTGGTTTCATGTCAATGATATCGGATCCCAGTCATGAAGATAAAAAAATTGTTTTTTTGTTTTCCTCTTATTTTATTTTATTTTATTTTATTTGTTTATTTATATGTTTTTATTAATATTTTTTACAAAACTTTAAAATTTTATACCATTTCGGAGCAATTAGAAATTTTTGATATCATATAAGACATACTATGATCTTTGTTTTCAAAAGTCCTGTTCGTGGTAAAAATTTTTTAAATTTTTTTGTAAGTCCCGGTGGTATAATTATATATAACACAATTACACAAACAATGTAGTCTAAAAAAGTCGGCAATTACGTATAGCAGTGTGTGGCTGAGTGAGTTAAGCGGTCGAATACAACTCTGGTAGACTGGGCTTAAAATTTGATTTGCCAATTTTTCAATCAATTAAGATCTTACTAAATCACCAAATATATTGTAGGATATAACAAACTCCGGAAATGATTCTATTCTAATTTTCTTTTCTTTTTGTATTTTATTTGGTCTGTCAATTTTTTGATCATTTTAATTCTTACTAAATCCCTAAATATAATGTTAGTTCGAAATTGATCTGCCATTTTTCGGATCAAATAAGATTAACCCTAAATTACTAATTATATTTTACAAAAAAGAGAGCAGTGCTCGTCGAATCGACGAACTTTAGTACTCTAGGGTTAACTAGATATTACATTTAATGTTGCGCCAGATTAGTTTTTTTACTCGAATGCTTAAAATTGTTTTTAAAATACCTTAAATGTATTTATGGATGAATGATAAGAACACACAACATTAAAGCCGCTTTAAGAACTCGGTATCATTATGATTAAAGGCTAAAAAGGATCCAAATTACAAACAACAAAACTCTCTAATAAACTAAATGAGAACGCTTACACTCATTGCAACATATGGCCAGAGGAATTAAAGACAACGGAAAATATATTTGATAATTTGTTGAGTGCTAAACATATAATTATATAAATTTTTTTAAACAACTTCCTGTTTGTTTTTAAGATTATGATGTTTTGTTTTACAATTTGTAAATTGGACAAAAGATTTAATTAAAAAAATTGTTTTTATTTTTTAATTAAGTTGATAGTTTAAATAATATTTTCATAGTTAAACATTGCGTGAGTTGTAGAGTTTTTTTAAGCGTGAGAGTTTTGATTTTAAATGGTCTCTTGTAAAAGTCGTGGGAATTCTGTAAATAAAACTGCCAATTTGTTAATTTTTTCTTTAATGTAATTTTCTATATTTTTTTTTGTTTTGAAATTTTTAAGCATAGTTTTGTTTACAGTATTTTTTTTTTTATTTTTTAAATTACAAGCAAACTATAAAGATAAGTTTATTTTGAATACCTTTTTTTTATTGCATTTATAAATTAATGACTTATTTTTAATAACTTTAAATACTAATCGTATAATATTAAATATTTTTTATAAGTACTAAATATGAGTAGTGCATTGCTATTGATTATCTGATTTTTTTTGTTTTGTTTACTATTGCTTTTTTAATACTTAATTGAAATGTTTTCACTAATTAAACATTATACATACAATTTCTTATGCAATATTTACAAAAAATATTTGTTTATAATTTAAGGAGATACAACAGCTGTTACTTTTTTTTAATATACTTTTAAATATTTTCTTAAAATTTTTCGACCAGTTTCCATAACACATTTTGTTTGATCGTCTCGATAATTTTTAAGGCCATCAAACTAAAGGTGCTATGGAACTAGATCGTTAAATTAATATTTAAATATTTAGTTTTTTTAAAAACTACTTTAAACAAAATCTACAAGTAAATTAATATTTGTTTTAGACTGTGTACAAACTGGCTAAACTTGCTGTAATTTTAAATTACAAATTCTTATAAAATCTGTTTTAATTTTAATGCATTAAAAATTTTAAGTAGTTTTGCAATAAGCTAATAACTAATTTAGCCAGTTTCCCTGCAGTTCAAAAATAATTTTTAAGCATTTTTAAGTTATGTTATTTTTGTTATTCATTATTTACAATTGTTTTTCTATCACATGTGATTTCTTTTCTTTAACTTTTTAAAAGTTAAGTTAACAACCTGCCGCATGCGACGCTTCCGCCCAGGGTTGTAAACCATGCAATGCTGCCAGTGGTGCCCCATTAACAGATTGTTGTGTTAGGGGTGCTGATGGTGGGGGTGCAAAACCTTTACTTATGGCTTCGGCCTGTAATGACAGCATTAAACGATTGGCTGCTTGACGTTCAGCTTCACGTTCTTCTGCCGTTTGACGTCTAAAAAGAAAGAGAAAATAAAAAATTATTAATAATATAAGATTTGTATAATGACAGAAATAGATTAAGAAAATTTCAAGTAGAGAGGACTGTAAAGGCTGAAACATAATTAGCTTCAGTGGCTTAAGCTTTATTTTGGTATAAAACAAAATTTCAAAAATAAATATTTTTAATTTTAAAAAATTTTGCATTTTCATTTTATCACTCCGAATATTATCGATCCAACGGTTAAAAAGTTATGAATGAAAATGTGAAGGTACCTCTAATTTTTCCATACAATGTGGTGTATTTTAGTACAATTTTGTAGTAGCGGCTGGTACATAATATATTTTCTCATATCAGGTAGTGAAAAAGTCAGGGAACAGTGGCAGTTCTATCAAACCTTCTTTGTGAATTTCGCAAAAACTATTCATACCATATTTTTAAGAATTTGTTATTGATTTTTTTTTTTTTTTGAAGGCAGCTCTTGTTTATTTAGGCTTTCTGAACAGTGTCATATAACAAAAATAAAAACCAACTTTTTCGACTATCTACACTGCGTTTTTAAGGTTCAGTCGTCAGATTCCTCTGAAAAAACCCAAGATGCTTTGAATTGTCCTAAAAAAACACTTTAGAAACCAATGCAATAGACTTAGCTTTTTATTTCAGCAAAAAACAGTTGCTTGTGTTCTTATTGATTAAAGAACCCAGCAAAACTTTGGTAATGGGTGCGATATTCTCATGCGTTACCTTGTAATGATAACACGTTACCTTTTTCATTATTTGCAAGCATAAAGTAATAAGATACTGATTATTGATTACGTAATATATGATTAATAAATATAAAGTAATAATTGAAATATTTTTGAAAATCTATTTTTAGATACATTACTTTGTGATTTTTTGTAAGCAAAAGGGTAATGTATGTTTGTTTTGACAACACTAGCGAAAAAACGAAGCGCAACAATTCGTTTAAGTCTAAAGCAATCAAATACTATATGCGTCGATAGCTCAGTGGGTAGAATTCTTGGCTGGCAACCAGAGTGCCCTGGTTCGATTCCCATCGTGACCACATTATTTTTAATTACAAATAATTTAAATAAAATATTTGTAATATTTTTTTTTAATAAAAATTCCTCTTTTTTAAAAATCTATTTTTAGACACATTATTTTTTCCATTATCGTAACCATATAAGTAACCCCCTACATTATCACCTCTAAAGTAATGGGTATATACATTACTTTGAGGCTCATTGCCTGTAAAATTCATTCATGAAGTAAGGTGTAAAGTAATCCATCGGCCCCTATGGCTATACATTACTTTACCAATTATTTGGTAATGTGTGGTTTTACTGGAAAATACATTTATTTTGCATTTAACGATTAATCACTAGAGTATTCAAAAACCGAAACCGAAAACCGGTCAACCGGTTTCTTTATTTTTAAAAACCGATCGGTTTCGAATATTTTGTAAATTCGAAGAAAACCGAAAACCGGTCTTTTTTGTTCGGTTAACCGGTTTTTTAATTACATCACCAACTGGGTTACTTGGTCTCTTTTATTTTTTCCCTACACTTTTATAATCGTTTGTTTGGTTATGAAGATTTAAATGTAAGTCTGATAGATTTCGATGAAAACTTAACTTTGGATATTCCGAATTCAAATAGTTTAATTTCTGATCTATATAACACAATAAACAGTATTCAAAATCCTAAAAAAAGAGACTGTACAAAATCATTCATCATTATATGATGATTTCATATATCTTGATAAATGCGACAAAAGAACTGAAAAGATGGAAATTTTATAAAATTGTCTTTTGACTATTTGTCCAACATCTAGTATTAGTGAAAGAGTATTTTCCACTTCTAGCTTTATCAAAAGCAAACAAAAAAATCGACTTAAAACGAACATTTAAATTGCATATTATTTCTAAAATATAATTTTAGAAGGGAAAAATAGATAGAATAGGAAAAATAGAAATTATTTAATGCCAAACGTTTTAAACGTTCAAATTACTAACGTACTTATTTTACCCAATTTACAAACTTAATGATCTCTATTCATTTGATATAAATATAGTTTTATAATATTATTTTTAAGATATTATATTAAAAAATGTTAAAACCAATAAATAAAATGCTGAAATGAAATACAATAAAAAATATTATAAAATATTTTTTTTTTCAAAGAATGTATTTCTTTATTTTTATTACTTTATATATTAAATTTCTTTTTTTTCGTTTGTAATTAAAACGATTAAAAATTATATAAGCTTTTTATTCAAATTAAAAAAAAAAACCGAAAAAAACCGGTTGACCGGTTTTTCTGCAAAAACCGAAACCGGTTTTTTTAAAATTCGATTTTTCAAGAAAACCGAAACCGGTTTTTCCACAAGTCAGGTTTTTTGAATACTCTATTAATCACCAATTTATCAGATTAATCGACTTAAATAACCGATTAATCAAGTTTCTTTATTTTTCGAATAATGACCTAACCGATTAACCGGCAGGTTCGAATAATTGGAAACACTAGTTGTGATCCAAATTGTCTCTTCTTTTGCTACTTTTTTTTGCTGGGTAGTTATAGAACATCCTGAATGGTTTAATGCAATTTTGCGTAAAATAACTTTGGCTAGTTTAAAATTGTGTTTACATTTAGATAAGTTTCTTGCATTAAATTTTCAAAAAAAAAAATATCCTTTTAATTTAAGATATTTTCTGTTTCAGTGTTTCAAAGGGCTAAACAAAATTTCCTACAACTTTCTTAAAGCCTTTGTGGCTTTTCTTTACTTAAAGAAAAACTTTTGTTTTGCCAAAAATCACTTTAGCCAAGTAATTGTTATAATGGTTATTTGCTAAACTAACTGGTCATTTTATCTATTTGGTAAACACAAGAAGAGATGGGCGGCTGAATATCGTAAGTATAATAAATGATGATTATTTTTAGCATATTTTATAAAAGTTAGTCCGAAGTAGTCCCTTTGTGGCTTTAAGTATACAAAATTGTTTTAATTACCATCTCAAGTGTTTAAAAATAAGATGTTTCCTAGGCTTGCTTCTTGTGTTCGTTTTTTTTGTGGGGGTATAGCATCTGTTTTGCTAAATACTTCATAAAATTTATTATTAAAATGGTTTCTTACAGAAAATTTGTTTTGGGGGTATGTGGGGAGGAGAAGGTTAATAATAACCTTTTTAAGTTAAGCTATATTAAGGTTTATTCAAATTTATTAGCAAATAAATTTTAAAAGCTGTAATTTAGTAAAACAGCAAAAACATTTTGGAAAATGAAAAAGTAAATTAGAAATTTAATAAAAGTTTAATTTAAAAATTTCATTGCTACTATTTTTAATTATCTATTTTTTTTGTTGGTTTATTTATTTTTTTTAATCAATAAATATTTTATAGTCTTGCGAATTCTGTTTTGTTTTAAAAATTTATAGCCATTTTATATCCCATGTTATATTTTTATTTATTTGTATGTGTTTGTTAGAGAGTAACTGAAAATTGTTACATTTGTTAGATATTTTTTGTGAATATTATTTTTGTTTTTTTTTTTTTGGAAGTTGTTATCCACACGCAATAATTCATGTCTAACAACTTGATTAAATAATAAACAAAGAGAAAAACAAAAAAAAATAAATATAAAGGAAAACCTAAGACAGTAATTGAAATGTTATGTCTACTGCCCTGACTACGATTTTAAACAATTTAATTTTTACACGCTGTTATTTTTCTAAAGTGGTTGAAATAATTAAAATACATCCAAATATCCAAATTTAAGGCAGCATAACGCTCATAGCTTATTAAAAAATTAATCAATAAATAATGTAAAATATCAACTCTATAATTGTCTCTAAATTTTATACTCCTTAAACGTCGTATACTGAAAACCTCTAATTAAATCATTGAAAATTGATATGAGTTTAATATTAAATTTATGCCAACATATATTTATCATATATGAGAATATATAATTAATATCCTTGTACAAAATCTTGTTGACAATGTTATGAAAACTAATTTCATTAAATACCTACTAAAACTATCAAAACTTTATATCAATACTCTTACAAAAGAAGCATAAGGATAAATATTTAAATATTATAAATGTTGTTTTATACGAGTATTCATAAAAAAAACTTTTACACAAAACTTTATTTTGTAACAACTACAACAATCTGTTAATATGAAATATTCAATATGGCTTCTGCCCCCCACCCTGTATATAATTTCGTTATGTTTTCTTCTCCTCCCCTCCCCCCACCAAATTATAATATTAATAATTATTGCGCAAACTCCTTCTTTATTTAAGGGAATATAAATATTTTACTGTTATTTTTCATTGAGTACTTAAAAACATTATGATTAACATAAAATTATTTATGGAGTTATTTATATGGGGAAGGAAATATTTAAGAACTACAAGGATAATTACAAAAGGACTAAGTGTGTTTTTTTATTTTTTAAATAAAAACAAATTTAAGAATGAAAAATATGTACCGTAATTTTAAAAGTAGTTGTAAGTCAATTTAACTAATTGAGAATATTTTTCAAAATTTTTATTGAATAATTTTGTAAGTTTTTAAAATTGCTACCAAGCGTTATAAAATTTTTTAATCTAAAGATTAACATAACCAACAAAAAAGTAACAAAAGAAGAGAAAAAGAAGCATTGATTTGGACTCCGGTGTTATGAAAATTTGCATCGGAACCAATGATTTTTACATAGGTGTATCATAGGGTGGAAGGTTTCATTTATGATCCTTTTTCTCTGAATCTAAAGCCCTTTTTATGGTTTAGTGAAAAATCAGACTCTTTGCTGCTTCCAAATAAATTTTAAGTTTGTAATTTAGAGTTTAACAGGACATCAGTAATAGAGCCTTAGCCTCATTTTCACAATCTCCCGGTAACTTTTACTTGGGAAATTATCTGACACATTTGTTGTTGTTTCCCACATATAGTTTCAGTTTTACTGTTGGTTAAATTTTAGCGGACATTCAGTAATCGGGCCTTATTTATTAAATAACTTTATTTGAAATTCTTGCAATTTTTCCTAAAATAAGTTTTTTACTTTTTATAGCAATAACTACGATTTTAAAAATTTAAAATCTGGTAAATTGTAAGTTAAAGATTGAAACAAATCACTTAAACTGAAGCCATAGTTATAAATGTCAAATTTATATAGAAATATCTATGTATGATTAATGTTTAAATTTGGTTATTTTTAAAATAAGTAACCCGTCATAGTTTCAAATCTATCTTGTGTTAAATTTCATTAAAAATCACATTTTTGCAAGTTGTAAAAAGGAAGAGGAAAATTAAAACTAAACGATACTTTGGAATCAATGAAAAATTAATTCCTTAAGAATCACTTCCACTAATTTTTGCTGGGTATTTAAGTTTTAATTTTCATATTTTAAATTTTAATAATTTGGCAATATTGAAAAACAAAACAGTTCAACCTTTTTGGTATAATTAAAAACTGCACAAATTATCAATTGAACCCATTTAATAATTCTCTCAACTTTAAAGAAGTATGTGTCCTTCTTGCGAATGATTTGTTCTTTTCCTTAAACCCGCAATGTAAATTTTTTTTTTTTTAATCGTTGGCCTGTAATAAAATTAGCTGGAATGATCAAGTCATCAGTTTAAACCATATTCTGCTGGATTCAGAAATCCCAAATAATAATTTTATGAATATTTGCAACTCAAGTCGAAAAGTTGACTGTCTGTAATTTTAAGATGGATCCATATTTTTTATAATTAAATTTTTAGTTTGTTATGTGAATTTTAATGTCGGTGAATAATCTAAATTTTTTTTTTTTTAAAATAAGACTCAATTTCAAGAATTTTTTTAATTTTTTATTCTGTAAATAGTTTTAAAGCCTTTTGAAAAGTTCCCAGTTTAAATTTTTCAATTGAATTTGCTTCAACGTTCAAATAATAACTTAAATTTGTTTTATACTACATTATGCTTTTTATTGCGGTGTTATATCCTATTAGAATATATTGATTCCTGAAGTTGTTTCATCATATCGCTGATTTGCCAGAAAGCCGGCATAACTCAAAAACACGATTTTTGAGTTAATGATGCAGAAATGTGGGTTACATCATAATCTAAAACATATCAAAATGGTATTTATATTTCTTTCCCTCATTAAATGATGACCAAAAGTGTTTTGTATTTTACTCAGCAGTTAACCTAAATTGAAAACTTTAAACGAAATTATCTCGAAATAACTTTTTTGAGTTATGTTAAATAAGTATATCTACAACAAATTTCGATTAAAATGATTACCAGAGAAGACCAATTTGCTTGTTATGCTGGCTTTGATTTTTTTTTTACTCATTTTTGCTTTTTCTGTTTTTTTTTTCGTTTTCCAGTTCTTAGCCTTAAAGTAGTTTTTTCTTAAGTTTTTGTGCTTTGAATTGTTTTTTTCACATTTCCTCAAAGTGCTTTTTTCTAACAAAAAAAATTATTTTTTCTGCTTTTTTCCAATATTTTTTTACTTTAAATACATTGAAGTTTGCTTTATTTTTACTTCTCTGATAATTACATTTCTATTAATTTTTTTGTGTATTTACTAGTTTTTAACTAAAAGTTTTTAAACTTTAATTATATTTTATTATTTTGCCATTTAGTCAAAAATTTTATTGGTTAAAATTTGGGAAAAATTAAAATAATAATATTTTAATTAAAAAAAAATAATTATATTTTAATTATGTCTTTCGAGATATCGTGAAAATTTTGCTGAAAATCAAGATTTGTGCTAAATTCAGTAAACTTTAATGAGAAATCCCGACATCTTAAAAATACTTTATACGATTTCAAAACTATTTTCAAATTAGTGTTCTGCATAACAAATTTTAGTGGAAACGATGTGTAACAATACATAAGTAATTTTTTTTATATTATTTTTTTTTAAATTCCAATACTTTTGCCCCAAAGGTACACTCATGGCTTAGCGTTATCCGATTTGGTTCAAATTTTCACCATAACAGTTTAAGACCAAGGTATAAAATTGAATTTTCATTGACACCCTAATGTACATAATGTCCTTTCAAGGCGTATGATTTATATACATATAATACAAATAAAACTACTCATACGTTAGAAGAACACAGAAAAAATTCACAAAAATATGTTTGCATTATTAAACATACTTTTAAATACTTTTTAAATAGGCACCATTAATGGAATTTGTAAATACAAATTAATAGAATTTTAGATTATATAATTATATTTATAAATTATTTTTTGTTGCAAAGAAACATGAACATTTTTATTAGTAAATTATAGAGAATAAAAATTTAAAAATTTAACAGAGCCAGCAGGATAGAATAATTAGTATTTTCAGTTGTAACTTCTCTTTATATTTGTACACCCTGAGAAAAGATTGGTTGCAATTTAGTCAAAACCATTAACTTTTATTTGTGAGGATTTAATTATATTTGGAATAACCTAAAATCCATTAATAAAGCAAAAATGTTGTATTGGGAATTAAAAAAATGGGAAAAGAAACCAAAAATTAATCCTATTATTCAGTTATTGGTATTTCCAATCATCTTTAAAAATAAAATTCGTTTGGTATTTGTGTCCGGTGGAAGCAACCATTTATTTAGTGAATATATTAGAATTTGCTGCAAATTTATTAAAAAAATTGTCGATATTCAAAAGTGGTAACCACAAGTACGGTTATTCTGATCAAATATATCATTTAATTAGGGTTTCAGTAGAAGCAAACGAATTGTGGATTGTATTGATAATAGTCTTGGCTAATGATTGGTATTGATAAACAAATTTTATACTAATATTTGTTTTTCTTACAAACTATTTAAATTCAGTACTCCGAATTTCCGAGTTCAAATCCGGGAAAAGGCAAACAATTAAAAAATATTTTTTTTTAAATTAAAATAAAACATTCAAATGTTTAAATGGCAAATATATCAAAGGGAATTTAAATTAGTTGTGTTGCAGTAAGCAAGAGTGTGAACTATGAATCTGATTGCCCAGGTTCGATACAGGAAAAATCTAAAAATAATTTTTTTTAAATAAAATTTTTTGAAACGTAGTAATATTATATCTGTGGAATATAAATATTAAATTGTACAACTGAATATTGGCTTTCACAACTTAAAATATAATTTAATATGAAAACAGTTGTCGTAACCGCCAGAATTCGATTGGCAACAAATTCGGTGTCCACAACTGATACTGTTATGTGGGTGTAAAATTTTTTTTTATTGTTTGTGAATTATAATTCACAAACATTTCCAATCAAAATTATTGGAAATCGAATTTGAATTAAAACAAATATTTTTTTCTATTGAAATTTTTAATAAGGACTTTTACAAACCATATTAAACGTATATATTTTTACGTTTTTTTTAATTGTCTCGATTTTTTTTTATAAATTAAATTCCAGGGTTGCCTTATATTTAATTTTCTTAAATTCTTTAAACTAGTTTACACAGAAAAATAAAGTGGCAACCGAACTGAAAAGTGTATATTGGTTGCGACAACCAATAAATTCGGTTAGCACAGCCAAATTCAAATGTGTTTGCTGAATACTTTGGTTGTTACAACCAAATTTCAGTTGTGTTAACCAAATTTTGTTATGGACCGATTTCAGATGCAGTAAGAAGCTGACAAAATTTAACGAATATTCGGTTTATCGAATTCGTGGTTTAACGAACAGTCAAGTATTTTACATTGAGTATCTTATATAATATAGGAATTACAAAAGAGAGAGAGTAACTATACTTTTGTGCGCAAATACCCAGATCAAAAAAAAAAAAAATAATTAAACCCCTTATGATAGGAAAATCGAAGAAGCCTCGAGCTTTTCGAAATAAAGTGTTGCCTAAAGAGTACACTATTCCAAAAATGCATGGATGACTACATACATTTTTAAAAATTGTTTTTTTCGGAGCGTTTGTTTCTCAGGAAAGTTACATTTAAAAAACGCATTTTTTTATTAAGATTACTTTTTTTTAAAAAATTTTGCAGGTAGAATTATTTTTATAAAGTAAAAATTTATCCCAAAATTCTGTTCTGATTTTGGAACCGCGCCTTGCCATCCGTCAACAGAAGAGGTGGTCAAAAAACGAGTGCTGGCAAGATATGGGCTCTTTATATGCCACTAAATGTTATACCATTAATTCAATTCATGGACCAAAACGGCATAAGACTTCTAAAGCTACATTCCGAAAATAACCTCCTGTACAAAATTATATCCTCAGGTTCTTGAAAAATTTTTGTTTGTATGAAGCTGCATTAATGAAAGCTTCAGCATTTCAAGCTGTTACAGAAACCTCCCTTGAAAAATGTAGGAATAATATTTTTATCCCAGACCAACCACATTCTGAAGAAGAAAATGATGTTCCAGTTTCATTCATTTCAGAATACACTATCTGCAGATGATCTAAATGAATGGGTCGACGATGCTAATGCGATCAATTTGGAAGAAAGTGATGGAGGAAATTTTAAAGGTAATTAAAGTAATGAAGACGATGAAAATTACATTCCTTTAGAAGTCGAAAATAAAGTTAAGTTAAGTAACAAAACATTTTGAAATGAAGGAAACAAAAAAATATACAGGTTTCAAAAAAATTGATTCTTCGAGAGCTCCAGTAAAAGGCCATACAACACTCATTAAATATATCCGAAAAACAAACAACTATTTATTGATAATAATTTTAAATAATTTTACAATACTATTAAAATTAATTTTATTTTATTTTTTGTAAAGTGAATTGTTATTTTGTTTTTGGTTTTTTATATTTAATTTTTTGTCTGTTAAAAACAGGAACTGAAACCGAACCCCAACCCGGGTTCAGGTTCGCTGTTTATAAAAACTTTGAACCCGCAGAATCCAAAAATTTAATCATATTATTATGATTAAATTTTTGGATTCTTATTTCGATTAACCCAAACCTGAACCCATTTTTTCAGTACTCGTTTTAACGATTAAAAGACCGGGCATGACATTACATCATTCGTTAAATCGGGAAACCACTGTATGTATAAAATATATCGTTTTATTGTATTAAAACCAATCAATCTTAAAATTTATAATTTATTTTCAAACTTTTTTTTTTTTGTAAACTTTTCTTTCATTTAAATTGCTTCAGTTTGATTTATTAAAAACCATTTGTGGTTTAAAAGTTTTTTACTAAAATATTAAAATAATTTTTGTGTTATTTGTTATTTCTTTTACAAAGCAAAAAAATTTTCAAAAGTCATTTATATTGACTAAAAAAGTTTACCATATAAACCATAAAGTTTTATAAATTTTTAATTATAAATTTGTTGCCTTTTTTCAACACCACATCCTTATTTATCTTCCTTGTTTTTTGTTGTTGTTGTTGTTTGTTTGTTTTCTGCTCTTAAGAAGACAAATTACACAATATATTAGGTGGTAAATTAATATGAGTGTGTAATCTAAGAAAATATATGCTTTGACTAATTAAATTGTTGAATATATGCAAGTACATAGTTATATGTATGTAGTATGAATGTTTCCTTTTCTTAAGGAATCAAATTTAAGAAGATTTATTTTTCAAGTTGGGGGAGAAAAGGTTTAAACACAAAATAAATAAAGTAAGATAAAAACAAAATGGGAAAGAGAGATAGCAACAACAATTAAATTTAATTATATTAAACGTCTTTTCACATACGTGTGTATTTTATTACAAATACTTGACATATTACAGATCTAAAGCTGTCAAATTTGAAAGACATTAACATTTATATTTAGAAAACAAACAAATTCCCAAAGTTTTAAGGGTAGTTTTTTTATTTTCATAAGGTATTTGTTTAATGTTAAGGCTTTTATTTTTTTATATTCCCATGTAAAAATCGAAATATATATGAACATACATGATCATACATGGGCTTGTATATGATCATACATGGGCATACATGGTCATATACGTCCATACATTGTTCTATATATGACCATACATGATCTCATATATGATCATATATCTTCGGATCCGAAATTTGAGGGTATATGGTGATATATGTGCATATATTATCATACATGCTCATATATTATTCATGTATGCTCGTATATGATCATATACGTCCATATACCCTCAAATTTCGGATCCGAAGATATATGATCATATATGAGATCATGTATGGTCATATATAGAACAATGTATGGACGTATATGACCATGTATGCCCATGTATGATCATATACAGGCCCATGTATGATCATGTATGCTCATATATATTTCGATTTTTACATGGGTTCTTTAAATTTTGTATATTTATTTAAATTATTGATTTAAATGTGTAATATACTGTAGAAATTAACAACAAAAAGTTTAAGTACTTGTAACATTTTTATTATTATTTTTAAATGTATTTGTTGCTGCTGTATTTAAATTAAATTATTATTCGATTTCATGTCTTATCAAATATATTCAAAGATTTTTATAAAACATGTTTGTATACACTCACAATATTATTTCATTAAAAATAATCTAAAATATAATAAAAAAGAGGACTACTGATTTTCTATTATATTCAACCCATTTTGTTGCTTATTTTCAATCATTGTTTGATAATCGACAAAAGTAGTAAAAGCAATAGAAAGTCGTTTAAAATAACCATCAAATTTTTAACTGACAAAAAGTAGAAAAAAAAAAACGATTTTTGGGTTTGTTTTTTAAATTGAAATTTTTTTTTTGATTTGTATGAAATTTTACAAAACACAACACACACAGATGTATATATTTTTTTATTTTCTTGTGTGTTTGTATATTTGAATAATTTCTTGTAATTTTTATTGAAATAATTTTGTATATATACAAACTATTTTGGTAAAAAAACAAAAAAGAATTATATCAATTTGAATTTTTAAAAACAGAAATCATAAACATTAATAGAAAATATCAACTCCTACTGAATGTTTGAAAATTTTTATAGTTCGTTTTTTAAATGACTGATTCAAATAGTTAAAAAATATATTTCTATGAATTTCAATTGATTCTTCTTTTAAAAACAAACTTTACGTATTACTTTTTAAATAGACTACAGTCGGTAAAGGAAAATATATTGTGAGTGTATAAATATTTCTCATTAAATCGCGTGTTAAGTCTTACAATAATTTTTATAAAACAATGTAAAATTACTATGTGAACAAAAACATTGATTTTTTACTATTATTTTAATTAAATTAACTAATGTAATCACTTTGATGTTGGTATTTTGTCTACATTAACAATAAAGATAAGGTTAATTAAAAATTATATACATTTTTAATTATACATAGTATAAAATCTATAACATTCCTATTAAACAACTCATAAGTGTAAAAATTATAAATGTTGCATACTTTAATAAAGCCTCAGATTTTACAAAAGTTGCTTTAAAAACAATTTTAAACTTTATTTTCGCATAAAATATTTTTGTAAATAAAAATAAAAAAAAATTTGAATAAGACGCAAATAATGAAATTGTCAAATACCAGGAATTGAAACCGAATCGGAACCCAAACGGGTTCAGGTTCGCTGTTATAAAAACTTTGAACCCGAACCCGCTGAACCCAAAAATTTAACCAGGTTCGGGTTCAAAAATATAAAAAAATATTCTTGCTGTTCATGGCGTTAGAAATGTTTGATAGAGAAATCATAAAAAACATTACATTTCTTGCATTCCAGTTTGAATTGTCCTTCTTTTAAGTAAATATTTGATCAATGCAGAACCAACAATTTCTTTTTTAGCTAAAAAGCTACACTCGAGAAAAGCTAGTCAAACTAGATGGAATTCCAGTTATGACATGGTTTAAGCCTTATTGGAATACAGAAGTTTTTGTTCGGAATTACTGGATGCTGCATAAACTATGAATGATAATATTTGTGAAGAATTTGTAGAAGTTTTTGCTGAAACTACAAGACTTCAGGCGATTTTTATAGAATCTGGCTTAGTTTCAAATTAGAGTTAACAAAATATGACAAAACAAAAATATTTTCTCAAGAATTATATTTAAATATTATAAAGGGAAAAAACACTTTATTAATTTTTTAATTTTAGTTACTAATTTTGATTGCATCATTATATCTAGATAGCAGATTTAGTCCCGAAGATGTTAAAAATGCTAAAAAAATATTTTAAAAACAATTGAAATTTTCAAAAATTTGCAAATGTAAAGAGAAGAAAAAATTTTATGACAGAATCAAAATCGTTTTCTTCAGAAGAAGGAACCATTTTCTAAATCAAAGAACAAATTTAAGAGAATAAAACTTAATAAATATATTTATTATTTATATATTATTTGAAAGATAAATAAATATCCTATTAATAAAACATTTATACTTTTTTTAAATATTAAACCCAAACCCTGAACCGAACCCGAACCTGAAATTTTTATTTCGATTAACCCGAACCTGAACCCATTATTTTCAGGGTTTCAGTCCCTGGTAAATACAAAAAAGATTTTGTTTTATTTTTGTATCTTCAATTTTTATTTTCAAATAATTTTTATATGAAAAATAACAATTTACAGACAAAAAATTATTAGAAATCGAATTTAAAAAGATATATTGAATTACTAAAAATTTTGTGAAATTTTTTCCTGTGTAGTTTCCAACTATCAAATGAAAAAACTAAAATGTTGTACAAAATTAGTACTCTCGTACAAAATTTGGTTTTTTCCGAACATTATGATAAATTTTTTCATTTTTAATTGTTATTACGACACACTGTAGCCAGTTTAGCTGTCCATGTAAAAAGGGTTATATATTTATATAAAAACATATATAATATTTTTTTTGTTTAAAATGACCTTAAGATCCTTTAATAAAAAAAAAAAAAAAAAAAAAAAAATACAAAATAAATTGTTTTCATCTCCCTGGCTGGGATTCGTAACCACTGATATGGACTACATATAATTATATTTAAGTATATTTTTTATCATATCAGAAATAATCTAGATATGCAACCATACATAACAATATCTAAGAATTGTTTGTTGCAATATATTGTACCACATATATGATAATATCTTATACCATATCAAATCAGATATAATTATATCTCATGTATAAGATAACAATATATAAATTGTACAAGTCATATATAAGTAAATATGGTTCCGTGGAAGCCATATATAGTAGTATATAGTGTTATATATAATTTTATATGATATGATCATATAGATCATATTTTATTTTATAAACATCAATATATAACTAGATGTGGTTGTATATGACACAATATAAGCTAATTAAAAAAAATGTTGTAATATATAATTATACATGGTAATGCATGTATACTTAGATATGATAATATATTATTATATAAGGCCACATATGATTATATCTATGCTTCTTTACTCGGGAAATTTAAATTTCGCATAAATTAATATAAGGTCATATCTGATCATATTTAATCGTTTTTATAAGGGTGTGTAGTTTACTGTTTGTAATTAAATAAAAATGTTTTAAGTTAAAAATAAGGTACCTCCATTTATTTTTCAAGGAAATATTTATTTTAACTTTTTTTTATGCATTTGTTCAAAATGATTTACTGTAATTTACTGATTTTTTCAGTTTCATTTATTTTTTTTCATTTGTTTGAAATTTAATAAAAATTTACACACAGTATGAAAATTTGTGGTTTATTTGTTTCCGTTACCGTTATTACAAACGTATAATTTTGTTAAAAAAATATTTTAAGAATTTAAATTTTTTTTTTTTTAATTGTTTGTTTTTATACAAAATTATTTCAATTCGAATTACAAGAACTTCATATACACACACATAAGGACATTCACAAAACATGTGTTATTAATAAGAGTGTGTGAGTCGAAATTTTGCAGATTAAAAACAAACAAAAATACAAAAAAACTGAAAAAATTTCTGATATATGAGTAATCAGTTATTTTTTACGGAATTGGTAGATAAAATTTTAACAATTATTTTAAGCTGATTCATCAATTCGATTTCTAACAAAAAAATAAAAAACGGTTTTTTGTATTTCCAAAGTCCATAATTCGTGCTTTTTTTAAAAATTTGTAACAACTATAAGCAAGTACACTCAGAAAAAAAGTTAGTAAAAAAAATTGTAAACGGTTTTCAATCCCACTTAAAAAAAATGTTTATTTAGCACAACTTTTTGCTATTTATATTTTACAAATTACAGAGTTTTTACAGAATATTAACAAATTTTTCTTGCTAATTTCAGAAATCATTTTACAAATTTTTGAGAACCGATTTGCTAAAATTAGAAAAAAAAAATTACTAATTTTAAAAAAGATGATATTGAAGGAAATGTTATTTCTAATTAAAATGTTACATAGATTAAAATGAGATCGGAAGTGAATATACCGACTCATGTTTGAAAATAGGACATCCAATTAAAATAGCACTAAAAAGTTTTTTAGTTCTAAAAGTCAGCCCTAAAAACAATTTAAATTTTAATGTAAAATTAAAAAAATATTGACTTAAATAATTTTCAAAACAGAAATTACCAAATTAAAACAAAATGATTAATTCGTTTATGTTTTAACAATTTTTAAGATTTTTAGGCCTTTGATTTTGTTTTTAATTTTGTATAAAATATTTTTTGAAAAAATAAACAAAATGAAAAAATTTAAAATTTTGTACTAATATTCACAATATTTATTATTTTTTTTTGCTGATTTGGCAAACCGTTTTTAAATTCCGCTTTACAAAAAGTTTACAAAAATGTAGTATTTAGTATTTAGAATTAATTCAAATATAAATTCCTCAATTTTATTTTATTAGGCATTTGCAACTAACTGTTTCGAACAAGTTCGGCAGGGTTAACTAATAGACACTTGGATATAACAAAAATTTAAAACAAAAATTAAGAGCTGTCGAGAAATTTGAAAAAAAAAAAAATAAAAAACAAATTAAGCCAAAAAATACAATTAAAAAAACATTATTCAAACGTAGAATTTTTTGGAAATAATATTTACATAAACATCAACTAATAATAAACGTAAAAAAACTTTATGAGCTGTAAATATACGAATTCTTTATTTTTCAAGATAATTTTAGATGCCAGCAAGAATTTTTTTCCAATAGCAAAGCCATCTGATAATGATCCCAGTGAAAACATAGTATCAACTACTTACCAGCCTATTAACTCGCTTAATTAGTTTTGTTCGCGATGTTACAAAAGTAATGAGTAGTCATTACCTTCTAACTTAAAAAAAAAACACAAGTGGTCATTACCCTCTCGCTTACATACAGCCAAAAAATAATGAGTACCCATTACTTTTTGGACATCGAGAACAAAAGTAATTAAGCGAGTAAATAGCCTGGTAAGTAGTTAATACCATGTTTTTGATGGGATGTTTTGTGCACACAACCCGTAATGTATGATGCTACTTTCCTAAAAACCGCTTAAATTATGGGGCAAGTATTCTTGACACAAGTACTTTTATTTTGCAGTATTTTTTATCCTTATAAAACCTCTAAAATATTTTTTTTTTTTGTGAAAACATTTCATTTCCTACCCTTTAATTAAGAAATCTTTATACCCCCACAATCTGAAAACCCTTCGATTCTAAGGATTATTTTCCCAAAAAGAAACTTGAGACTTTTATGAAATTTTCCTAGAGAAAACCCTCAAATGCAGATTTTTTCATAAAATGAAGCCCTAAAGTTCAGAAGACCCTTTCACAGAAAAAACTGCCAAGCCGGGGTACTCCTTCCTACATAAAACCCCTTAAAATTTTAGGATTTTTTGCTACTAGAAAAGCTCTGATTCTAAAAAAAATCCTTAAATTCACAGGATTTTTCATTGAAAAAAGTTCTCATAATCTGAAGACTTTTCTATTAGAAGTAGTTTAACATCAAAGGGTTTTTTCCTCTAAGAAAATAATCCTCAAAATTTAAGGGTTTTCTTGAAGATTTTTAAAATTACCTCAGAAAATTTTAGTCGATTTTACAAAGTCCTTATGATCTAAAATTTTTTCTATAGGAAAAGAGTCTGACGATTATCCTATTAATAATGGTCCACATAATCTAAGAATTTTGTAGGAAAAAATTCTCAGAATCTGAGGATTTTTATAGAAAAAAATTTGCCACATCTTTGTAGTTGTTTTTGGGAAAATGTCCTCAGAGTATGGAAATTTTAAAAGTAAAAAGTACTCTGAATCATATGCTTCCATAAGACCTCAAAGTCTTAGTTTTTTTTAATATTTTTTTATAATATTTATTATAAGTATTTGAGATATATCTTAAATTTGATAATGATTGAAAACGGTGTTTTATTGAATTTAGAATTAAATTGGGTTGTTGGATCTACAGAATACCAACTAAATTCGGTCGGACCAACGTTACAACGAATTTGTTCTCTGTATGTAGTTTTATATATTTTTTAAAGAATTATTTATTTTAACTTTTTCTACAGTTATTCAAAACATATAGGGTCCGCCAAATAACTTTTTTTTTGAAAATGCTATAAAAAATATTTTCTCAAATTTCTTTTTATACCCTCCACCATATATGGTGAGGGTATATATCAGTTTGTCATTCCGTTTGTAATATGTCGAAATATAGGTTTAAGACCCATAAAGTATATATATTCGTGATCCTTATGCAATTTTAAGTCGATTTAGCGATGTCCGTCTGTCTGTCCGTCTGTCTGTCTGTCTGTCTGTCTGTCTGTTGAAATGGCGATCACGACGCGAAGACGCAAGCGGGGGTGCCTATTTTTACCCAGATTATTGAACATCCTCCCGAGCAGTTTGGTATTTAAAATGAGCAAAATCGGTTAAGCGGTTCAAAAGTTATGAGTGAAAATGTGAAGGTACCTCTAAATTTTCCATACAAATTTGTACAATTTTTCTGTATCTATTTTTGTTTTCTGTTATGTAAGTAAGTAAAAATGCTATTAAGTCTTCTTCTTGTTCGATTACATTTACTGTCTTGCATACTATGAGAATAATATCATTTTAGAGCTATATGTGTGTTAAGGGCTAACTATATTATACTTTTGCTAACTTAAGCTACTGTCAAAAATTAACGAAAAGTCTGTCAAATGCTTAATCAACTTATTGAAGACTTTTGGGTGGCTACAATGTACTTTTTAAACTTAAATACTTACTACACTTAGTTGCAAATATTTGTACTTTTGCAAAAACTGTTTTCTTCTTATATTTCTAAAATATATGTATCATTTCGAAAAATATTATTTAATGTGTTCAATTTATAAATTCTTTACAATTAACAAGTAAATCTATATTAATTTTTAATAATTTAAAGAAACAAATGAAAACATAAATAAAAAAGTACTAAAAAATGCAACAGTGCTTGCATCTCAATCGAAAAACAAATACAAAACCCACCCCTTTTGTTATACATGCACGTTTGTTTTTTAACATTTTCAATGAAATTTTCTATAAAAATATTTTCCGCGTACATTACAATTTGTTTTTTTTTTTAATAAACAGTTTTTCTAAAAACATATGATTCCTTAAGTAAAGTGCGGTCAGTTTCGCTGTTTGCTTAAGCAAATGACACTTGACGAAACTTAACGAAAAGTTTGTTAAGTACAATATAGTCATACACATTTGATTACATGTATTCGCACATTTGCTTAAGCTAGCAAAAGTATAATATAGTTAGCTCTTTACTCTTAATAACTAAGTTAACGTTAAAAGCAACAATGTTAAAGTCGCTAACAGAGCAGACCTCTGTAAATAACATTACTAAAACTAAATAACAAAAGTTCGTTACATAAATTGAAAAAACATATTCATATTACAGTTCATCCAAAATTTAGTATATACGTATATCATCTTCAGCCCCTATGGTGGAGGGTATTCAAAGATTCGGCACAGCCGAATTTAGCCCTTTTTTACTTGTTTTATTTGAAAGTACAATCCTTCCGGTTAATAATGGATAATAATTTCAATCAAATGGCTGCCTCGGCTGGCCGTTACAGTCAATGGCGATCGTTATCGGGCCATGTTGAACGAATTTTTGTTCACAAAAATTGAAGAGGAGGATATTGGCAACATTTGGTTTCAACAGGACGGCGCTATGTGCCACACAGCCGAAGCTACACTCGATGTTTTGCGTTCTGTTTTTTAAGATCGCATTATCAGCCGCAGAGCTGATGTCGTTTGGCCACCTCGGAGCTGCGATTTGACATCGTTGGACTATTATTTGTGGGGTGCCGTCAAAGATAAGTGTTATGCCGACAAGCCAGAGACAATTGACGCTTTAAAGGACAATATTCGTGAAACCATTGGTGAAATACAGCTGCACACAATCGATAATGTGCTTAAAAATTGAACCGATCGTGTAGGCTACTGCATGGCCAGCCGAGGCAGCCATTTGAATGAAATTTTTCCATTATCAACCGGAAGGATTGTACTTTAAAATAAAAAAAAGAAATTTGGAAAAATATTTAGTAGTTTTTTTTTATAGCATTTTCAAAAACAAAAACTTATTTGGCGGACCCTATATTACTGTACCTTATGACAATTTTAGTTTCATTTTAATACTATGAATTCTTTATAGACCCATAATTCGATATGTTTCAAATGAAAAATTTGTTATATCCACATCCAAAAGGCACAATGTTTAACGTTTGAAAAAAAAAAACTATAAAAAGTGACACAAACACGATTAAGCTTTTACCAAAAAAAAAAAAACATTTTTTATTTAAAAAAGGTTTCCATCCCCCAATATGAATATTGGGGGATGGACTATTAAAAAAGGTTTCCATTTTTTTTAATGTTTAACATTTGCTGTATAAACTAATTTGTTATTCACAAACATAAAGTACAAAAATGGCTGAATTCCAGTCGTTATAATAACTAGACATCGTTAATAATATTGGCTTAATTTACGTAGTTTCTTAACATTTACTTATTAATGGCTGGTGGTCATTCTATTTGCACATTTACAAGGGAAATTTTCAATCAACCATTATTTTGTTTACAATAAAATGAGCTTAATGCATGCATTTGAATTATATGAAAACAACAATAAAATTTTAATTGAAGCTCATTAATTTGTATATTTATTAAAGATCCTTTGTTAATATTTTTGATATGAATTTCATTTCTAACATGTGTGTGTATGTGTGTTGATATTGTCAACATGATGGAGAAATTCATTAACAAACACCATCACCATACTCGGTACAATTTTGCATGTTAATCTACTATTTTGAATTTATAAATTGTATTTGAATTAAAGTAATAACAGCAAAAATGCCAACGATTATGGTTAAATGATAATTAGTTGCTGTGATTAAATAGAATATTGTAGATTTTTATTGTGTTTTTTTATAGATATTTATATAATTAATATTAACCAAATACAAGGGTATTTAAATATGATATTTAACTAGATTAAGGTTTCCTAAAAAACAACAACAATAAAATTTAATGTGATATTCGTGCAGTTCACAAATTATTTTATTTTTTTTTAATTTCCCTTTAAAATACAGTATAATTTTGTTGATCATTTAATAATTTATTTAATTCTTTATAATATTATGTTAGTGAATAAATTAAATTTAAACTATAGTTTATCAGTTGTATAATTTAGTTTTATGTCATTAACTTATGAAATGTGTTTTTGTGTTTTGGGGGGAAATATATTTAAATTTACATATCGTTTTGATATGTTTTTAATTATTATTAACATATTTCTATTTAATAGATTCAATTATATGCCATTTAAGCGATCATTTCTTGATCTAAATGATTTATAAAAATTAATGATGCTTTTTTGGATATTTGAAAACACTTTCATTGATTTTTTATTTTTTTTTTTGCATAATTCCCAGCAAAAACATAGTATCAACTACTTACCAGCCTATTTACTCGCTTAATTACTTTTGTTCGCGATGTCCCAAAAGTAATGAGTAGTTATTACCTTCTCACTTACAAAGTAACGGGTGGTCATTACCCTCTCACTTACAAACAGCCAAAAAATAATGATTACCCATTACTTTTTGGACATTGCGAACAAAAGTAATTAAGCGAGTAAATAGACTGGTAAGTAGTTGATACCATGTTTTTGCTGGGTTATTAAATAAATTGCGTTGTTATGAATATTTAATATGTTATAGCGTAAACAGACCGGAGCATCTAGTGGGAATCGAACCCACGACCCCCGCACTGATAAGCTCGCATGCTACCAACTAGCCTATCGGGGTGCTCAGCTGTTCCTAATAAAATGGCTCTAAATATGGTAAACTTAACTGGTATATAACACAGGGATTTGGTCATTATTATATTTTTCATATGTCCCCCCTTCTTATGAAATAACAATAGTTTTGAAAACCTTTTCACTTTAGAAATCCAATGAAAGAATTTGTACAATTTTGAAATTGTTTGAATTTTTATTTCTGTTGTGTGAAAAATACTTTTGGAGTTTTTACCAGGATCGGTAAAAAAGGGATTCAAAAGATTAAAACGGCACCCTCAAGGGTCTCCTTTGGCTAGAAACCTTGAATTGGAAATATGTGTTTCCTCCTCAAGGGTGTTTTTTTTTAGAGGTTGAGAACTTTTATTTAAAATAAAACACAAACTTTCAAAATTAAAAAAAAAATTACAATTGAAAGTATATTTAATGGCAATCAATTATTTAAATTCTTAAGTCTTATTATTAAAATTAATTATTTTTTTTTAACCAATTTATAAGCAAGGGATGAACATTTTTGTGTTTTTTTGGTGTAATTTTTTCTACTGCCCTACATTTGCAATAAGAATTAACTACAAAATGGTAGTAATTTTTTTATGAAAAAATTCGGTTTGCTGCAACTGAATCATTCGATTTGCAACAAATTTGGTTGTCAGAATAAAATTATGTTTGTTCCAGATTATATGAAAAATCATTAAAATTAAAATAACCTTTCCATTTTATCATGATGGAAAAAATAAATTTTTAGCTGAATAAAAAATTAAAAATTGGTCCTTTGGAATGCTTTTTAAAAAAGATTGTTGCGGTACACATGTGTCCAAAATTCTTTTTTAATAAGCTATCAAATAAAAATTAAAAAAATAAATCATTTTGTAAGACTATGTGTTTTATTTTAAATAAAAGTTCTCAACCTCTAAAAAGGACCTTTTATATGGACTCATTTACTTATAAGGTACTTTTTTGATCAGATCGTGGCCGAACAAAATGGTGTTCAAAAGGGGAAAGCCTTCCCCTTAACGGGGAGCTTGAAAAATGTGCTCCCGGATAATTGGTTAGATACCAATAGATACATTTTAATAATTTTTCCAAAGAGGTGTTCTAGAGGTTCAGATATTCTCCATTAACGATCTTGCGTAAACAATTTTAGCCTGAGATATGAAAATTAAAATATTTGTTTCTAGGAGCATGAGCTTATTTACTGAATATAAACTTTTTTAAATTTGCAATATGTACACTCACAATATTATTTCGATAAAAACAACTTAAAATACACATAAAATTAATAGAAAATACAGTCAAGAAGAGGACTACTGATTTTTTATTATATTCAGCCTATTTTGTTGTTTATTTTCAATCATTGTTTAATAATCGACAAAGGTATTAAAAATAATCAAAAGTCGTTTACAATAACCATCAATTTTTAACTGACAAATCTTTAGAAAAAAACGGTATTTGTTGTTTGTTTTTCAAATTGAAAGTTTTTTTTATTTGTATGTAATTACAAAACACAACACACACAGATGTATATATTTTTATTGGCTTTGTGTGTATGTATATTTGAAAATTTTTTGTAATTTTTACCAAAAGAAATTCGTATTTAAACAATTTATTTTGATAAAAAAAAAAAACATAAACGATATATTTGAATTTCTATTTTTAGAACCAGAAAACAAAAATTTTTACATTTAAACGAAAATATCAACTCCAAATGAAAGTTTGTATTTATTATAGTTTGTTTTTTGAATGACTGATTCAAATAGTTAAAAAATATATTTCTATGAATTTCAATTGATTCTTCATTTAAAAACAAACTTTATGTATTATTTTAAAAAAAAACTGCAGTCGGCAACGAAAAATATATTGCGAGTGTACCCTTTCTCTATAAATTAATTTTTAAATTTATCAGAAGTGAAGTTGCGAATATGAAAAAATAAAATTGTTTTCAAAAATTTTGAATTTAGATTCGAATTCAGAACGCCAAAGGATTTTTTTTATAAAATAGTATACAAATAGGGAAAATTTTTTTAATTTTCCAACTGAAATTCTGTTACTGCTTTTGGATAACTGAAAATTGATCTCCTTCATAAAAAATTCGTGGATACCAATATTAGGCATGCGCATTTAAATATGCTAAACGAATTTATTGGTTTTCGCAACCAAAATAAAATTTCAGTCCCGCTGGCACTTTAATTTTCTGTTTTTTTTTATTTATTTATTAATCATATAATTACAAATTATATATTAATACCCTAACCGAGCACTAGCAACAAAGGCCTTCGGCTGGTTGTAGCGAAAACAGACCAGAGCCTCTGGTGAGAATTGAACCCACGACCCCCGAACTGATAAGCTAGCACGCTACCAACTAGCCTACCGGGGCGCTCTTATTTTTCTGTTTATAAAGGTTTTGAACTAAAATAAGAATATTTTTTAATCCCATTAGTAATCCACTCTAAATTTTTTATATGTTATACAAGATAATATTGTAATAGACTTATATCCTTAGTACGTTTAAAAATATTTTATAATAACTCTTTATATATAATTCAAACTTACCTCCATTTCGTTCTTCGATTTTGAAACCACGTTTTCACTTGAGCATCTGTCATTTTAAGACCTCTCGCTAAAGCAGCTCTTTCCGCAGATGCTAAATATTTTTGCTTGTGAAATCTTTTCTCTAACTCTGCCACCTGTATACGTGTGAAAGATGTTCTCGGCTTTTTCCTCTTGGGAGGTGTGCGATTCTGATAGGGATGGCCAATGCGTCGGGCAATTGGAAAGGCAGCTGTAAGAAAGAATAAAGAGAAAACAACATATAAAAAAAAACTGTACACGCCACCACAATTAGCAGTTAAAATATACAACTTAATAACTGCTACTTAACATAAATACATAAAGAAAAAACAATATTATCCTTTAATTGTTTCCAAAGGTAAAAACAATTTACGAAACTATAAATTTTCCAAGATAACGAGCAATTTCCGATATTTACTTCCGGAAGTGCATACACTCACACACAAAAAATTCAACTACCTGACTGCGTGAACAAGTGTTTGAACGGCAAGGATGAATGAAGGGACAAAAGGAAAAAAGGAACCAAAAAATATTTGAAAAAAAAACTATTAGGTGGTTTCCATTTCAATTTATATTCGCTTAATTACCAGCTAGGCTGTGGGCATTAGTTAAGACTACCTGCTGTGAAATCAATTAGATATTTTACTAACTTATTTAGATTAGTCTACAAAATCCTAATTGTTACTCTATTACACAATTTTTGTATACAAACAGAATGTCCTGTTTCCAATACATACACACTGACAGTTGTGCGTATTTAACGCACGCGACAATTTATATTTATTATTTTATTATCCAACAGTTGAGTCATATGTTGGTGACAAGAAGCAAAATAAGAATTTCGTTTGGTCAATGAATGAGAGAGTGAATGACTGACTGACCCAGACTTTTGTTGTTTTTTTTTTTTGAGCATGCTAATGTAGGGATCATTGATGGCTGGCTTATTGACTGACTGCTAGGGACAGACAGACGAACCTTTTAAAATTCTTTTAGGTCGTAGCCGTTCTTGTCGTCGTCGTCGCTACGTTATTGTCATTGTATTTTACGTTTTGGCTTTTATTAGGTGCGATAAGAAATGCGTAGCAATAATGTTTTATAATAAGTATACACTCTTTGTTTTACAGAGTTGCCAATCGAAAATTCGAAATATTGAAAATTAAGAACACCTTCTCTTATAAGAAATCCTGAGAAGCTGAGTTTTTTTATAGACTATATGTCAAATTTAAGATCTAAAAAGAAACCAATTTTATTTTATTTTGTATTTGGGAGCATGTTGAAATTTTGGCAGCAAGTACACAATTAAAGTCAGTCAAGTCTGATTATGTGATACTCCACACCAGTTTGGCTAAAATGTCACAAAAGCTTTGTTCCAAAATTTTAATTGGTCAAAAAATTTTAAGAATTCTGGTCCATGGTTAAAAAAAATATATTAAATATAAATATGTGTCCTTCTCCGAGAAAAGGGACTTAGTGTGTGAAAATGAAGTTTTGAGAAAAACGCATTTAGAGTTTCATAACGCATTATCACTGTGAACACACCTTCAGTTGGGAAATGCGATTTGATATGGTTAGTTATGATTGGGTGAAATCTAACTTATTTCATCTTATTCTACACCCTTTTAAGTCCAAACCCGTTTTTTTGACACACTAGGTTCCTTTTCTCGGAGAAGGTCACATATATATTTAATTTAATCGTACTTAAGCGACTTTTTCCGAAAGGATTTTTTTCTCCCATTTTTAAATAACTTTAAATATGTGGCAACCACGACTTAGACAATATGTGTATTAAAGTTTTTATTTTCTGGAGTACCTTAACTCTATGTACACATAAATCCCAAACTCGAAAATTTTAGTCATGTTTTAATAACTTCGTTACACCCTACTTGTTAAACCCTAAAGTAAAGTACAATGTTTCGATTTCACGTGAAAAAATTGTTGTACTCCATATAAGGAAAATAATTTTTCACGATAATGAATTTCACGAGAAAATTGCATAGAATTCGTTTTCATTCAAATTAAATATACAAGGTGACTAAAAAACATTTATCCGACCTTACTTAAATATATGCTGTATAACTTAAAAATGCGGAATTTGCAACAGATGGCGTATCTTTTAACATGGTTTGTGTCTTTAATAACTTAAATGGAATTTTAGAGGGTAAACATGTCTTATTTATTCTTACTTAGTCATTGGCCGAAATAGTGTAAACAACAAAGTTTCGAAAATGTAGAACTTTTTTGACAACAAAGCATTGTTTGCAGGAAGTGTTGCTTTCCTTCTTCAATTTGAAAAAAAGTGCAGGTGAAGCATATCGATTTCTCACCGAAGCTTAACCTTAATATGTTCCATCAATTTCAACATACGGTTCAGAAGTGGTAAATTTGACACGGAAGACAAAGAACGCCCAGGTCAGCCAAAAAAATTCGATGATGATGAAGTGTTGTCAAACTCAAAAAGAACATAAGTATGCAGCAGGATTCATCCAAAATCAAGAAAATTGGGTACCACACGAGTTCAAGCCAAAACGTTAAAAGACGATTTTGCATGTCCGAAATGCTGCTTGAACACCAAAAAAAAGAAGTCAGTTTTGCATCGAATAAATACTGGCGATGAAAAATGGATCCACTACGACAACCTGATTCGAGAGAAATCGTGTGTGAAGCGCTGGCAACCAGCCGGGACCAGAAGGGAACCATCTATTGAGCTGCTGAAATCGGACCAGACGGAAGCAGGGGGCCTATACCGAACACAATTGATTCCTTTGAAGCGAACTATTTATAAAATAGTGGTTGGGAAGTTTTGCCTCATCCGTCTTATAGTCCAGAGCAGACTACCATTTTTTCGATCGATGCAGAACGCTCTCAATGAAATACGCTTCACTTAAGACCAATTTATCTGAAATTGGCTTGATTCGTTGTTGGCCTAAAATATTAGCAGTTCTTTTGGCGCGGAATCCATATGTTGCCAAAAAACTCGCATTTAAATTTTTTTCAAATGTTTATTCGGACCTTTAAATTTTTTTTATTTATTATTGAAGATTATATCGGTCAAGTGGGCACCTTCGTGGTTGATGATCATTTAGGCTTTTTTAACTGCATTTTTCATCGTTCTGGAGAGAACTTCGAGAGATAAATCGAATTTTATCTTTGACAGCCTCTAGAGTCAATAGTGGTTAAATCAGGCGATCTCGCCAATAAGAGACAATATGTAACTCGCAAACGTATTCTTCAATATGTTTATTGTCGCGCGAGCTATGTATGCAGTTGCACCGTCCTGTTGGAACTACAAGTATTGCAGTTCCAATCAAGCAATTTGCAGCAATAAAACTTCGTTGAGGATAATTCAAGACATCTGCAGCCACAATGCCGATATTTACGAGTCGCAGTTGATGACAGTAAATTTTCAAATGGCGCCCAATGTAAGGTCAACTAAACATATTCTTCTTGAAAAAAAATATATATTTTTTAAGCCTGTGGCAACTCTATCTAGTTGTAATAGTATTTCATGTATACAAAATGTTTAACAATTAATAAAATATTAAATTCTATATTAAATTTACACTGAAGGAGCGTTCTCAAATTCTGTTTTGTATTATTATTATTGTCTTGTTAATCTTCTTTAATTTTTATATATATATTTTTAAATTGTGTTGCTCTCTTGTAGTGTTTTGTCGCCACCTTATCTTAATAGCTCCGTCGAAGTACAATAATTGGCGCCTCCGCGGAAATGTATATTATAACTTGGCCTAAGAAGCCACATATAACTACCATACATACACACATATATTGTTGGCTTGTTTGTTTGTCTGTCAAAAAGCCTTTATTATGGAGACAATTTTGTTGTTGTTTTTTTTTTGGTCTGAAGTGGTTGCTTAAACGATACGTTGACATCAAACAATTAATTATGAAAGCGTTGTAAAATAAGAAAAAAGTGAATGGAGGTTGTGATAGTGATAATGAATATTTTGTTGAAAACCTTTTAAAAAACTGAAATGTTAAAAATTTGTATTGCAGAAGATAGAGATGAAATAAACAGAATTGCATTAAACTTGAATTGGTTGTAAGGAAAATATTTTGTTTACTTGTTCCAAGATGAAAGATCCAATTGTAGCGACTGGCGTTAACAGCAAAATATTTTTAGTTCTTTGCTACGTTCTTTAAGTTTAAAACATTTGTATGGCAACACTATTTGTTTGATTTTTATATACAGTTCGTGTTATACATATAAATTAAAGTAATGTATATACTTTTTTTAATTTTGATGTATCTATTTTTATTTATTTTAACCCCAATCGAAAGTGTTAAACTGACAAATCATGTTGTTTATTAAGGTTTTCTTCAAATAGTAAAAAGCATTGATTAAAAATTTATAAAGTGTAATATACAAAAATCAATACTGATATTTCACTTTTCTCCTGTAACAGCAATTTCAATAAAAAAACCATTTATGGCTATAAATATAATCCACATATCAAATCATAAGCATATGATACCGTTTTAAAAAAAGGGTTCTCCATATATCCCTATCACAATCTAAACAGACTTAAACATCTTACTATATCAAAACCACACAAGATAATAATAATAATAATTTTATAACGTTTTTGTGTGGGGTTTTGATATTTACGCTATTACAAATATTTAAATTTAAAAAAAAAAAACAAGTAAATTTCAAGAGCCTTTTTTTGTAGAAAGAAAAACAAAAAAAAGAAGGAAGTTAATACTTATTTTCCGTAAGTATTTCTTTTTCTAAAATATTCCAAAGGGATGTTTTACGACTTTGAATGGAGAAAAAAACGTGCCGTACATGCTGAGGTTATAAACCATAAGCCAAGTAATGGAAAAAGCTTTTAACATGAATTATAAATATACATGTTTATGCCAAAATATTTACACACAACCAACTGCATACGTACATAAATATATCTTAGATACAATTTACTTGTACACAGGTTACCGGAAGTGTTAAATTTTAAATTTTTGGTTAAATAAGACATAAAAATATATATTTAAGAAAAGTTATGTTACAAATCATAACTGCCTTTTAGAAATATTTTAAGTTGATGATTTTTATATATTTCATTGTGTGTATGTGACAGAGCGAATTCAAAAGTATTTTCTTGATTTATCACTTAAAAGGAGGGACCTAAATATGTATGTATCCAGTTCGTGCAAAAGTAATTCTACTATTTTCTTGCTTAAAATAAAATAATTTAAATTTATTATGTTATTCTTTTAAATTGAGTTTAAGATCTTTTTACAAAAATAATGATTATTTATTTTTTTCTTTCATAATATAATATTATAGCAGACAAATTTTTTTCACACAAAAAATAAAAAATAAAAGAATTATCCCTAATATCCATAAAATTATTTCTATTAAAAATTTTGTTAAAGTCATATTCAATTAATTCTATAATTGATTTAATAAAAAATTATTATGTGTGAACGTTTTAATATTGATCAGTTAATAAAGGGGTTTCCAATAGGTACTTGACAACTTTGAATGTATTTTGTTAACGCACTATTTCACTGACTGATCATGATGTCATGATGATCATGAATCATCACTTCATCCACAAAAAAACTGTTTTGTTCGGTTAGCATGGCGGCGGCGTCATTGGGCCCTATTTTTTCGTCGACAATTACGATCGTTATAGCGCCATGATTACCAATTATTTTTGGCCCGAATTGGAAAACATGGACTTGGACGACATGTGGTTTCAACAGGACGTTGCCACAAACCATACAGGACACGTTACAATCGATTTATTGCAGAGTGCGATTTAACGCCTCTAGCCTTTTTTCTTTGGGGCTACGTCAAATCATTCGTCTATGACAGCAAGACGACGACGTTGGAAGAACTCAGAGCCAACATTGAACGCGAAATAGCGGCCGTTACGGCCGAAATGTGTGACCGAGTCATCGAAAATTGGGTCCAACGAATCCACCGCTGCCGACGCACAGTGCTTTGTCCCATAGGCAAAAATCAAAAATTAAGCATGGGCTCAAATTGTTCTTAAAAGTACATTTTTTGAAAGACAAGAAGTTAACTGAAATAAATATGCAAAAAAAAATTTAGTCTGATTGCTTTCGCCGTCAGTACAGGGCGCCAAAGTTTGAAAATATTAAGCAAAAATTACTGAACAAAAAATATTGTTTTCAGTTGTTTTACGAAAATAATTCTCAAAAATATATTTTTTTAAATACTGATTTAAAGTTTTATTTTTTGAATACTTAGATATATTTGTAGTAAACCTTTAATACACTATTTAATATTTATTTGAAAACAAATATTTTTTACAACTCCAAAAAATATGTTTTTTTTTGGTGAAAATTCGAAAATTTCTTAAGTTTGATGGAGTATAAAAAAAAATTATATAAAATTAAATAATTTTTTATTTCGGTTTTTGTAAGTCTATAATATTATGTAACATATTATTAAAAAAAAGTACCGGTTTTTCACAAAAAATCAAAATATTGGCTTTTGTAAAAATGGCTAAATTTGTGATTTTTACCGCATTTGTTTGAAAAAATTTATTATCTTTGATTGAGTATAAAAAAAAATTATATAAAATTATACAACTTTTTATTTCGGCTTTTCTAAGTCTATAATTTGGAAATTTTTTCCGAATCGGATAAAATCTCTTGTACCTAGTTTTATCCGAATTGGATACAAAATTTTGCATATCCACCGTACAAATTATTCTTCTAGTTCCCGATTACCTAGTATTCTTATGGAAAATTTTACTATTTTTGATAGAGCATAAAAAATTATATAAAATTATACAAGTTTTGTTAGATTTTTTAAATCGGATAAAAACTCGTGTACCTAATTTTATGCGAATCGAATAAGTTATTTTACAAAATTTGAAGGAATAAGTGTAGCCCTTTTTAAAATTATCAATTTTTGACATATTTTCTCTATACATATGTATATACATAATGAAGTCATTTTGTAAAATTTATTTTATGATTGTAAAGTTATATTTTTCGATAATGGTAAATTGTATTTAAAATTTTGTATAGTTGCTTTTTGGATATCTGTGTAAAAAAATAAAATCCCAGAAGTATATATCTGTATTAATAAATGGCAAAATTGGGAAAAACTTAGTTTTTGAGAAAAAGGACATGTGGGAGAAAGTCAAGTACTTGTACCGAATCAAAAAAAATCTCCAGAGATCTAAGAAGTATCTTTTTAAAACTTATTATCCGTTTTTAGTGCATTCTGATCATTAATGTAGCTAAAATTCAGTTTTTGAGGAAAAGGATATATGGGAGGTAGTAATGTCCTTGCACCGAATGAAACGAAAATTGTCACAGAGCAAAAAAGTATAATTTCATAAACTATTCCGAATTCTTACTGTATTCTTATCATTAATGTAGCCAAAATGTAGATTTTAAGAAAAAGGATATATGGGAGGTTGTTATGTTCTTGCTCCGAATGAAACAAAATTAAGCACTTAGCTAAATGACATAATTTAACAGAGATTTACCAATTTTTGCTTCATTCTGCTCATAATAGTAGCTGGAATTAAACTTTTAAATTTAAGGATGTATCGGAAGTAGGCGTGTCCTTGGGCCGATTTTTTCGAAACTTCAAATTTTTCTTAATTTAGATATTCTGAGCCAGCATACCAAATTTCAAGTTTCTGCGACAACTCCTCTAATTTTGCCGATTCACTATATGGGGACAAAGCACTGTGCGACGTGCCCGCAGTGGCCATATAAACGAAGTCGAGTTCCATTTATAAATGTTTTGATTGTATTTCAAGTCGATCATAAAGTTTTGGAAATATCTCAAATGGTTTGCGTTTTATTTAAAAAAAAAAATTTGGAAAACCCTACATATTTCTGTTTTAAGATTTTATTTAGAATTTGTGAGCTTCAATATCATAATAAAATGTTACTATGAAACAGAAAACACTAATTTTCAATAACTTTAACAGAAGATGGAAAAATTGTGAGGATTAGCGCGAATGAAGTGTCACACTTTCTACGTAAATGGCCTGATCTTCGTCAGCCTCATTTTGAACAACCACCCACAACAAATCATGGCTTTAACAGACCATAAATATATATCAGCCACTTAGAGAAAAATCGATATACGAAATTAGTTTTTCCCACTTTTTAGTGAATTGAATTTTTCGATCTATTCGATCTTAGACATCAGTAGATATTAATCCTTATGTTTTTAGTTTTTTGCCAACAACCTTTGATTCTCAAAAGTTCTAATTGGCAGCGTTGCCAGTCCTACTGCATATGTTTCCTTTTCGGGGAACGATTTTGGATTTTATATTTAAATCAATTACAAAATTATTTAAAAACGGGTTTATTATTAAAATTAAAAAAAATAACATTGTTGTTAAATCCCCTAGTATTTTAAATAAAATATGATTTAAAAAATAAGAAAATTATATGACTGTGATTTGAACTCAGAATGCTAAGACTATCAGACAGAGAACAGTGGTTACAAACCAAAAAAAAAGTTATTAATATACAGCTTGTAACACTGCTTGACGGATTAAAGAGAATTGTATGGTTGATTTCATTGTGGGAGTAAGGCTCGGAGGAAAATTTCACTGGGTTAACCTACAAATTTTTTGCTATAAATCGAAAAAACTCGTGTGACTGCTATGCAAAATCATCATTAAATTGATGCAATGGTCAGCGCTTTGGACTGTTACACAGAAGGTTGAGGGTTCGATACCCAGTGACGGCAACATTAATTTAGAAAAATAATATTTATAAGTTTTCTATCCGTCATACATATCACAATGCCCTCCTTCGCGCAATTACAGTGTTGCCATATTAAAGCCCTTCATCTCTGCACTCAGAATATTATGTAGTTAACTGTTTGTAGTTTAATAAAAAAGTTTTCCGTTCCATTTAAAAATAAAGAAACATACATTTATTTTTTAAAGAAATATCTATATTAACTTTTTTATACATTTATTCGAAATAATTTACTATCATTTACCATTTTTTTCATTTTAATTAATTTTTTTCATTTGTTTGAAATTTAATCAAAATTTACCCACAAATCGGAAACTTGTGGTTTATTTGTGTCCGTAACAGTTATTACAAATTTAAATTTTGTTTGCTGTCTGTTTCAAAAAATTATATTCAAAAAATTGCAATTTCTTTTTTATTTAAATTGGTTTTATTTATATATACAAAATTTTTCAATACAAATTACAACAACTTCACAAACACTCATACACAAATACATTTACACAAAAAGTGTTTATAGCTTCATATGCATACGTACGTTTTGTATTGTACGTGTATATTAAAAAAAACAAAAACGGAAACAATTTCAAATAAATGAAAAAAAAAACATTTATTTTTTAATGTTTGGTAGGTAAAATTTTGACATTTATTTTAACTGATTATATCATTTGTTTCTTACGGATGTGTCAGTTGATTAATTAAAATTTACAAATAAATAACAGATGACATTTAATTTAAATGAATATTAAGTAGACCGGTTTTTAATGAAAATATCATTTCTTTTAAATGATATTTTCAGTTATTTTTACTTACAAACTTTTTTAAGTGTGCTCTATCCGTTTTCCAAAGAAAGTAACATATTAATTATTAGGTAGAATTTTCTAAAAAAAATATTAGGTGACCCCTGCGATATTTTTCTTGTTAGTAACACATTTTATTTTTCCATAATCTCTTGACATGTCACTATAAGAATTATTTTTTAAATTTGCATATAACTCAAATAAATCTATCTTAAACAACTTCCGTTTATTTTCTGAAAAAGCCATTTAATTCGTCCACTAATGCCACTTACTACCACCAGCACCATCATTAACATATGACCACCTACATAAGTTTAGTAAAAAATAAGATACTCATAAATCATTTTCGACAAAGATTCTGTATGGTTTATGGTAGCTACACGAAGAAAAACTCAAAGGCGCCAGCTTATCACCAAAACATACACAATACAAAATATACAAAAGCAACCAACCATCAAAAACCTATAAAATCCAAAATCAAACCAAACAAAATACATGCAATTCATATAAAATACAAATTCAAAACAATTCGAGATAAGACTCACACAAAACCCTTTAACAACCCAATCGAATAAAAATATTGAATGAAAACTTTGAATCAATAACATAACATACTTTGGAAGATGGCATTAACTAAATATTTATTTGAATATTGACAAACATTCTTTATGCCTGAACATTTAATAAAATAAAATTAAAAGCTAAAACAACATAAGCATTAATACATTTGACATTTTCTTTTAGCGAAATTAACATTCTCTTTAAAAGAATATATTTAGAATGACAATAATGCTGATGATGACGATGATGATAAATTCTCTCAAGTCACGGCATCTTTAGGTGACTAATGTCATCATCTATATGAGCGACCGCCCAGTTGGTAATTAATTCGGTATACAGGTTGAAATTAAAAAGTCGTGTTAATCACATCATTAAAATAGTTGCAAAAAAATAAAATAAAATAAAAATCGCAAAACAGTTTTAAAAAAATGAAAAGAAGCTAAAATGTGAATTAAGGCTGTTGTATGCAAATTAATATGGTCAAACCATGTTGTACCGTCTGTCTTTGTTTCGAATGTAGTGTGAGTGTGTACATATATGTGTGTGTGTTTTGAGCATCAAGCCGACACTTTATGTCAAATCGGTTAAAGCGGTAAATGTTTGATAACTTAAGGCTTAGGAAAAGGGAAGCTTTTTGGATGAAATTTTAAATACATATTTATTCATTTTTGTTTTGTGGCTGTGTTACTTATTTATACCCATTTAATTCAAATCAATAAAAATGTTTAGTGATGCATTAAAGTATGGCTTAAATGTGGCTTGATACTGATACAATTTTATCTTTACCATCATGGAGGTCAAATGTGGACGAGTTATACCGAACATTGTCATTTCATTGTGGCTACAATTGAAGCTTATATTAAAACAAATTATCATTCAGGAAACGTAACGAAATCAAAACAGTTTTTTGATTGTGCGAATTAATAATGTACAGTGGGACAGAATGAAGTAATTGATTATTTAATTTTTTTGTTTTGTTAACTATGAATACATCTCATATTGAATTGTTTGGTAATAAAATTAAATTATAAGTTATTTGAAAGTTTAGTTAAAATTCTCAAACGCAGATTTAAATTTGAGGCGTCAAAGTTATATTTTTAAAGTGAAAAAATATTTTAATCAAATATTAAAATAAAAAAAAAATGTTGGTTTAGAGAAAAAAATTTTAAAAATTAATTTTGTTAATGTTTGTTACACTCAAAACAATTTGCAGCTTAAATTGACTGAAAATGTAAAAAAAAAAAATATTATATTTCCTTTAACTACAGAAGCCCCAAAAAGTAATAATTAAAATCCGTAAAAATAAATGCACATAAACGGCGCAAAATACAAAAAGGCCACAGTTTTGCTTGTTATAGAATATCTCAAGTTGTACACCAAAAACAAAAAAAAAAAAATAACTAGAATTTAGGAGGAAAATTTGATATCAAAACAGCGTCAAATCCATTTTTTACCAAATTTTGATAAAATTTTCCTTAAAATTAAGAAACAAATTTTACTGGTCCAAATTTCTAAATAATAGAAATTGAGAACTTAATTTTTATTAGAAAACAGAAAAATTTTAAAAAAATTTTATTTAAGTTCATTAGATAACTTTTTTTTTACTAAAAACTAAGAATTAACTCCACAAAATTAAGAAAATATGTTCTAACATCAAGTTAATTACCACTTATTTCAAGTGAAAATTATCCTTAAATTTGATAAACATTTTCTAATGAATGTGATACTATTTCTATGGTAAATGTAATATATTTTACCATATATTTTAAAGTACTTTTAACTCATTTGTGAGGACACTGCTTTTAAAAAGCATTTTTCTATACGTTTTCATATATAAATTAGATTGAATTACACGAAACTCATTTACTTAAAATATAAATTAAATTTCATTAGCAAAAAGGCAAACAGAAAAAATGTACTGCAGAATATCCTGAAACGTAATAAATTGTGATAAAGGCATATCCTTTCCGTAGTTTATCATTTCTCTTTGGGAGAACTACAAAAAGGGACGCCTTTATGGACACACGGCATCTATGGCTAAGGAACACTAGGGGTCCTTTGTCTTCTTAAATTAACTAATTCAAGGAAATTGTTGCAAAAATACAAAATACCACAGTAACATTTCTTGTTGTTTTTGGAAAATGGAAATAGATCATAAGTTTATTTTATGGCATTTTTTAGCTTAAACTTTAATTGCCATATACAAATTTTGACTTTTTATTAACTGAAAAAAGGCATTAAGGCTTCGATAAATATAAAGTTTAATAGGTGCAACGTTAATTTTTTTTTTGGAAAAAATCCTATATCTAAGTTTATTATTATTATTTAGAAAACTTTTACTTGAAAAGAAATAACATTTAATTTAAATTTTTTAAATTTATATGAACTAAGTTGAATGAAAATTTTCCCTAGAAATGGTCCATCAGTTTCTAAAACCAACTAAATTTTTATTATTACATAGGAAAAAATTTATTACCGTTTGTTTTTAATTGCCTGAACTAATTTTTAGAAAACAATTCCCAAAAGTTAGTAAGTGGTAGACTAAAAAACTGAATTTTGAAATAACTTTCTAAAATTTTGTTAATTTTACTACTTGCGAAAAAATTAACACTCATTAAGTTCAAGTACTTTCATATTTTATGTTAGACAAATTTTTTGAACTAAATGGAAGTAAATTATGTTCCAAATATTTTTATTTTAACCAAACTTAGTTTTATTATATTCTTAGTTAAGTTATATTCTTAAACGTTTTATTATATTCTTAAAAGTAAGATGTTTTTCTTAAAAATTGATAAATTTGTATTTAATTTCCAAAAATCAAGGAACATTTCTTAGAAGAGATGTGAACCATTTCTGAGTATATATACTTTTTTAATTTTTACTCAAACATACGGGGGCGGATCAATAAGTCCGTGACTTTTTTAATGAAACACAGTTTTTTGTGCAAAAAAAATTATTTCTTAACATAATCTCCTTTTAGCTGAATACACTTAGTCCCACATTTCTCTAATTTTTGTATCCCTTCCAAAAAATAGGATTTTTCGAGGTCCATAAAATAGGCATTTGTTTGATCAATAATTGCATCGTTGGAGCTAAATATTTTTCCACCGAAGTTTGGAAATATGAAATAGTCACTGCGGGCTAAGTCCGGAGAATATGGCGGATGAGCTACAAATTCGTAGCCCAATTCATGGAATTTTGTGCACCCGTGTATTATGGTCAACTGAGAGTAAACAGCTTGTAGGCAGCTTTTTTTAATCCAACTGATCATTTAAAATTGAAACTACACTGCCATATGAAATGCCTATGGCATCAACAATCTCTAGCACTTTTACTCTTCGATCGGTCAACACCATATCGTGGATTTCTTCGACATTTTCGGGTGTATTCACCTAAATTGACCATCCAGAATGTTAAGCGTCATTTGTACTTGTGCGTCCACTACGAAAGCCAGTAAACCACTTTTTTATTATTGAAATCGATGGTGAAGAGTCCCCATAGTATTTATTAAGCTTTTCCTTGTCTTGTTTGACGGGTTTTTTTTTCGCAAAAAATAATTTTTAATAAGCACTCGAAATTCACTTTTTTTCTATTTTTAAAAAAAATCCACGAGGTCGTATGTTTTGAACAGCTGTTAAACGCAAAGTAAATGACGGAACTTGCCCAAAATTTGACAGTAGTCTATTAATAGGTTGTACTCGATGGGAGCAGTGTTGCATTTCATATAACAACGAAGAAAGTTCGAAAAGTCACGGACTTATTGATCCGCCCTCGTAGTAATTTTTAGTTTTTTTAAGTTTTAATATAATTTAACTAAAATTGAGGAAAAATTTTTAAAGAAAATTTTGGATTAACTTTTAGTCCATATCTTTTTTTTTTGAGTGTACAATAAAAATTAAAATTGTTTTGATTCACTCTATAATATTGCTTAGCCTTCAATTTGAAAAACTATGCGATAATATTGCAGCTTAAAAAAAATTTGTAAGATACCTGAATTTACTCTTTTCCCTGAACATAAAATAAGTTTTGAATGCATGTTTTACTGATATCTGTCTACAAAATTCTCTGAGTGTATACATTTCCTGAAATTTAAATTCACTGTGATTTTTTTTTTTGCATTAAAAAGTTTTAAGTTGCAATGAAAAAGTTAATTAGGGAACTAAATTAGGTTAAGGGTTCTGACTAAGCTTTCATAAAAAATTCAGTAGCACATCATCGTCATCATTAATTTAAATGGAATATTTAACAAAAAGCAAAAGTAAAAGCTCTTACAAATTTTTTTGTTTAAATAAATTTAGTGATTTTTCCATAAAAATAATCACAAAAAAAGTATCCCACTGTGCTCTATATGATTTTAACAAGTGCTTAAAACGATATACAATATTATGCAAATTATATTTGTTTATATGAGTTTTTGCATAAACAAAACACACACACACACACTGAGAGAAGTAACTCTTAAAACAAACCATTCAACCAACAAAAAAACATGTAAACTTCTGGGCGGTTTTAGGTATCAGACTTAAACAAAGGTGAGATTGTATACTGAAAGCAAACATGTTTTCCTACTTTAGTCAACGAAGAAAAAGAAGAAGAATGAGCAAAGGATTTTAGAGCTGCTTAATACAAACACATTAAAAGGATCCTCCAACTTGTTGACTTAACTGACTCTCATGTAGGTACTTTTTTTTTGTCTTTACCCAGTTGTGTATGTACAATTTTACTTTAACCATGCGTATGACATGCCGATACGCTTGTTAGCTTAAAAGACTTCTCTGATCATACTTATTAGCAAAAATCAGGCTACAAATGAAGAAAAGTATGTAGAAGGAGAGAAGAATATTACAGACTTGCAACAATTTTAATAAGTTAACATTTTTTAACGAAATTGTTATTCTGCTTTTGTTAACTTCAGCTACTTGTAATGATTTTTCTTCTTTACTTTATTTTTATTTTAAGATTTTACTACAATCTTTTATATAGAAGTCGAGTGTTGTTTGGTTTTTTATTTTTGTAAAAAAATTGTTGTTTGACTTTATTCTTGATTTTATTGAGTGCGTGCTATGTGGCAATCATTGTGGCTTGTCTTTAATGTTTTCCTTTTTTTTTTTTTTTCTTTTACTGACACTGCTTTCATATTGATGTATATGGTGTTATTTTGGAATTTACTGCCTTTCAGTCTGCCTTTAGCACTTTTGTTGTTATATTTCGTACTATGCCATACATTAGTTGTTAGTGTACCGATATTATGTTGCAAATACAGTAGCAACATACGCATTAAAAAAAAAATATATAATATTACAACTTTTATTTATATTCCTTGTACAGCACAGAAGTGCTGTTAATGTTAGTGGCACACGTTGCACGTGATTTTAAATAATGTACAGATGCTAAATGAGTATGAAGAATAAAATACCAAAAGAAGAAGAAGAAGAAGACGAATAAAGAATGCCATCAACATCTATCTAATTTATCTTTTCTTTTTAATATTTAGTACAGATGCACGAGTAGTAGACATTTTAACGTCTCTGTCACATTAACTTAATTAAATGTTAATTTTTTTCTTCTTCTTAAAAACTAGTAGTCACATTGATCTTTTTAATTATTTTTAATTTAGATTTACGTTTAAAATATTTTAAACCATTTCCTTTTTGTGAATCAGACTGGTAGTTATTTTTATTACTCATACGTCATGGTGTGCTTTTTAAACGTATAATTATGTACGAGTATGTATGCTTTTAAAACCCACAGAAATATTTGTTAATTTAAATGCAAATATTCCTGTTCTTCCATTGAGAAACAGCTTTGTTTAAGCTACCAAAATTTTTTTAGACAAAATTAAATAAAAGTGCTACCTATATTCGGTAGTGCCGAATCTTATATACCTGTTTACAAAATATTTTAAAAGTAGTAAAAAATTGATACCCTACACCTGACTAGTTCAATTGGTGTTTGGGTCTGAAAGTTTATTTGCTAAAAAAATCAATGAGAGTTTTTGATATTCCTGGAATATTTAGGGGAAAACCGGGAATATGGTCCATATGGGTGCTAGGTCGAAAAACAGATCAATACAATTCCAAAACTTTGTAATTCATTTTGGGATGTTATTTACCTAAGATGATGAAATTGCCACAACAAAAAAAAAACATTCCTAAAATTTCTCCAATTAAAAATTTTGTTGAATAAAAAGTCATATTGAATTAATTCTGCAACAGATTCAATTAAAAATGATAATATTTAAGTGTTATCTTTTTAATATTAATAATCTTTTAATTAAATCAATTATAAAGTTAATTGATTATGACTTTGTTATTCAACAAAATTTTTAATTGAAAGAATTGAATTTTTAATTAAATCTTAACCGATCCTAACCAAAATCAAATGGCATCGTCTTTTGGCCTTGTACTTTAGCCAACATGAGTTACTGTACCAAGTTTCATCAAAATATCTTAATAATGTGTGTATTGCAAGCGACAAGAATATCACTCAAAACATTTATACAGTAACTGCCTGTAGTTTATTTAAAAAGTTATCCGTACATTTGTTTTTAAATGATTAAATAATTAAAATACAAAGGAATAAATGTTTAAGCTTTTTTGAGATTTATTTAAAAAAAAATTCATATAAAAATGGATTTTATGTTACAGTTAATATTTTCATTTGAAATGTTTTATTAAAATAAAATCTTTTTATTTTTTTTTTTAGTAATAAATGAAAAGTCGTTTACTTCTACTGACTTACGGATTTTTTAGTTAATGATTGTACTGTTAAAAGAAATAAATAAAGGAAATACCATTTATTTTTACGGATTTGTAGGTAGTTTTTTAACAGTAAAAAATATGAAAAATCATATTAGGGATTTTGTCAGTAAATTTATTATCAATTAAAAATAAACTTAATACTTATTTGATTTGAGTAATTTTTGATTTTTGAGTAATTTTTCATTTATTTTAAATTACATTTTCGGTTAAAATTACAAACTATTTTGAATGAAAAGATGATTTAATTTCAGATTTCTATCTTAAAGGCACTGCAAAGTACATTAAAGGCGCAATTTGCCCTTTTCTGTAAATTTTTGCCAAGATTTCATTGGATTAATTAATTAATTGAATTAATTCATATCGCAGGGAAGAAATATTTTAAATGTCAGGTTTCTAAACGAAAAAAATTCAAAAAATCCAGGCATAGCGGATGATGTCTTATGCTGCACGGGGAAGGCAGATTCATTTTGAATGATTTGGTTGCAGCAACTAAATTATTTGGTTATGGTAATCAAATGTATTCCTGACACAATTGAGATATTTTGCTTTAACCGAAATTTTGTTGTATTTAAAGAATTTCTGTTGTGTTAACCGAATTTCTGTTACCACGAATAAATATATCGGTGGCTCCAACAAAACCATTCGGTTGGCAAAAAATTTGGTTGTCACAATGAATCTGTGAATTATTCCACATACACTCAGAATATTATGTAGTTTACTGTTTGTAGTTTGATAAAAAAGTGTTCAGTTCAGTTTAAAATAAAGGATTATACATTTATTTTTCCAAAAAATATTTATTTTAAGTTTTTTTATACATTTGTTCAAAATGATTTACTGTCATTAACCGACTTTTTTGTTTTTATTTGTTTAAAATTAAATAAAAATTTACCTATAAAACGAAAATATGTGGTTTATTTGTTATTACAAATTTAAAATTTGTTTGCTGTTTGTTTCAAAAAAAAAAATAATCAAAATATTCAAAATATTCAAAAAATTAAAAAAAAAAATTCAACAAAATTATTTCAATTCAAATTACAAAACTTCATAAACACATGTACATACACACATATGGTCATGTACACAAAATGTGTCTATAGACTGTGTGTGTATACATTTTGTCGATTAAAAAAGAAACAAAAATATAAAAAACGGAAACAATTTTAAATAAATAAATAATCAATTTTTTTACGGAATTGGAGTTGTTTAAAAAATATTTAAAAATAAATAACGAAAACCATTTGATATAAACGAAAAGTAAGTAGGCCGGTTTTTGAATAGAATATCATTTCTTTTGAATGGTATTTTTTGTTAATTTAACTTACAAACTATTTTAAGTCATATTAAGGCCCAATATCTACCATGTTCTTGGCGAAAATTTCGAAAAATGCTTTATCAGTGAGTTAGCCCATTCTCTAGGACAACATACTTTAAATTTCAGATTTCTAGCAAATCTGTTTGAAAAGGCCATTGTGGAAGAGACTTTTTCCCCTTTGTGCCCCCATTTACATTTCAAGTTTCTAGCTTCAGCAGTTTAGACTGAGCGATGCTGAGTCGGACAATGAAAGAAACATATTACTTAAAAGGTCCTTATTGTCTTTTTATCACTAGCTTCCGTTTTTGGGATGTGATTTTTAAACGCCAAACGAAAGAACACTTGCTAATCGTTTAAAACGAAACCGCGTTGTATGAAACTGCGTCATATTAGGGATGGTAAAATGGTTTAAAAAAGGAAAAAATAAAAAAAGTCGTACGTCAATGTGCAAATTTACACAGGCCATACGCTTTGTTAGAAACTAGTTCAATTGCTTTTTACTAACTTATTGTTCTGTATGTAACAAAGAACAAAAAAATTTAATTAAAACAAAAACAATTTAAAAAACAATTTCAATTTCATTATCACATTATTCCTGTTTATTGGTTTTCAATTTATATTTAAACTTTAACTCGAAAAATAAAGGAAAAACAAAGAAGAAGCGAAAATGTTGTTAATGTTATAAATTTTATGCTAAACTACCAGAAAATAATTAAAATTAACAAGCATTTTGTTAAGCTTAAAACTCGGCTACTTATTTAAATTTACAAAAAAAAAAAAAAAAATAATAATGTTTATGACCGATTTTATTACATCACAGTTTGGTATTTGGTTTCTACTTGTGGCAACCCCCCATTGTGCCTAAAAACATGTATGTCCAAACATCAAGACACATTATTAATACATTATTAAGTTATAATGATCACGATGAGAGATGGTTGAACGATATTATTTATGTAAACTTATTAAATAATAGTTTTTGGGTTTTAAGTTTTGTGTATGATATTAACTCACCTGCTAGTCTATCCTTGACAGCTTGATGTGCCAGCGCAGCATGATGCAAAGGCGGTAATGCCCAAGTTAATGGTGTCCGTTGAGGTGGTACTCTTAATACATGACCGGCAGCTGCTGCAGCCGCTGATGGATACAAATGAGGATATGTATAAAGTGCAGTAGCGCTACCGTATGTTGATGATGCTAAACTCGTGGCTAATTTGTAGGCGGCTAAATCATGTTCATTTTGTAATTCCTGATCAGATTTATTACAACCGTTATTGTTGTTGTTGTTATTATGATGGTGATTATTATTATGTTCAAATGGTTTTGAAAGCAGCCGCGATATACTAAAAGGCAGGTTTTCACTAGATGAGGAACGGGTTTGTTCTGATTGAGATTCACTGGAATAGAAGAATTATGATAAAAAAAGGTTTTTTTTATTAATAGTAAAACAATAATAATGCTAAAACTTCTGAATATATTTTAAAAATACAATTTAATTAAATTTGCTTTACTATTTGATATTTATAAATTCTGGGCATGTGATAGAGTAAAAAAAAAAACACTTTAAGAACAAACCGTTACAGTTTCTGCAAGGTCTCCGGTAATGTAAATGTAATATGAGATAAATCATTTGAGATTTGCAACTGTAATTCGAAATATATCAATTGAAATTTAGAACTTCTGTTTGAAATTCAGAAAAATTTACATGAAATTCAAAAATTCAATTTAATATTCAGACAATATCAAATGTACGAGTAAATTAGAATTTTTATTTGAAATTTAGAATATATAATTTGATATTCAGAATATTTCATTTAAAATTCAGAAACATACATTTCAATACAGATTGTACATTTCAAAACCAGAATACGATAGATATTCAGAAAATATTAATTAAATTTCAAAAAATTTTAATTGTAATTCAGAAAAAAAAAATTAACTTCAGCGAATTCCATTTGAAAATCAGAAAACAACAAAAAATTGTGTGAAATTTTAAGATATACCCCTATTGGGAATATGTCATAACACAGCTAGAGTTCGCAAATAAATTTCATCTTAAATTATAAAATCAATATGTATTAGTTCTCATATAACTTTTTAAATTTAAGTTGTAAGTTCAATATGAGATATTTACAATTAACCCTATTAGACGCGAAGAATGTTAATGAAGGTTGGCTAGTGTCTAAACAATTTTTCTGTGTATACTCCATTATTAGAAAAATTTTAATTTAGGAATTTTTTTTGATCTTAAACTCGAACGAAGAGTATTCTCACATTGATAGAATTGTTATATTTTAACAACAACATCGCAAACATATACATATCAATATGACGCTTAACGTGCCAATATTGTAAATAAGTTGCAATTAACATTCAAAGTGTTTTAATCCAGTGTTTAAAGTAGTTTATTAATATTACAATAAATCAAAACAAAAGCTTTTAAATTTTAAACGTGACCAAAAACTCAAATTGATTTTTAATATTGCGTGTTGTTTTCCCTTGTAAGATATGAAAATTGTTCCATACAGTTTTATTTATATTTCATACGTTTTATTTTGTTGTTATTATTCGTCGACGTACATTTAAAAATTAATGAGTTCTACAAGAACTGTCATAGATAACAAAAAGAAAAAACTAAAAAAAATCATACATTTTTGTATTTTCATATATAAGGCTTTCCATACCAACTGCCCTGCTACAGAAAAAATTATATCATATCAGTGTCAAACTTACAACATTTATTTTCCTATGTGAAAAATGGAATAACTTTTTCAATTTTTTCAAAATAAGTGCGAAGTAGGAGTGGGTTAATATTGACCTATTTAGCGCTCATTTTAAGTATTAATATTTATAATAATTTAATGGAATTTGGAATATGCTAGAAATATTACTACACTAATAGTTTATACACTCAAAAAAAAAAAAGTAAAATTAGCAAAAATATTGCTGAGTCTTCAAAATTTAAGTCAGGAGGGTTAAATTGCTAATGACAGCAAAATCGTCAGCTGATTTTTAGCAAAAAAAAAAAAATTGAAAATTCAGCAAAAGATGAGCTAACAATTAAACGGTTGTAAATAAAAAAACCTTGCTAAGACCAATAAAATTTTTTGGTAAATATTAGTACACTCATCAAAAAAAGTCTGTTATGGCAACTGAAAATTTTGCTAATTTGAGCCTAGCGGTATTTTTTTCTAATCTTAGCAACTCATGTCTGCTAACGTGTAGTACAATGAAATTTGTAGAAAATATAAGCTGCCGCTACTAAGTTTGAGAAAACATTTTGTAAAGTGGAATTTAAAATATGTTTGTTAAAATCAGCAAATAAATTCACTAATTATTATTAATATTAGCACAAAATTTCAAATTTATTTTTTTTTATCGAGCATCAAAATTTTTTTTTATTATTTTTCAAAAAATATTTTAGACATAATTAATAATAAAACAATGGCTTAAAAATCTTAAAAATTGTTAAAACATAAACGAATTTATGATTTTGTTTAAATTTGGTAATTTCTGTTTTGAAAAATATTTTTGTCAATTTTATTTTTACTCTTAAGGTACAATTTTAATTAATTTTAACTGATTTTTAAAACTAAAGAAACTTTTTAGTGCTATTTTAAGTGGTTGTACTATTCGTAGACATGAGTCGGTATATTCACTTCCGATTATAAAGCAATTTAAGTTTGTAGGTGTAAGTTTTAATTAAAAAGAACATTTCCTTCATATCCACTTTTTTAAAATTAGTAATTTTTGTTTGCTAATTTTAGCAAATCGGTTTTCAAAAATTTGTAAAATGATTTCTGAAATTAGCAACAAAAATTTGTTAATATTCTGTAAAAATTCTGTAATTTGTAAACTGTCAATAGCAAAAAGATTTGCTAAATAATAATTTTTTTTACTAAAAATCAGTACAAAAATAGTAATCCCACGAAAACCGTTTACAAATTTTTCTACTAACTTTTTTTCTGAGTGTAGTCTCGAAAAAAAAATATTTTTTTGTTAATTTATTTGCTGAAAATTTAGATCTAGAGATCTAGCAAGAGCTGTATTTTTTAATGTTATTTTTTGTCTGTACTACGTTTAGACCAGCTGCGACATCAACCTCTTGTCAATCTGATTGTTGTTCTAATTACAAATTTTCTTAGAAAAAAAAAAAATTAGAAAAAATTAGTTCGGTTAGTTTATTGCTAAAAAATATAACTTAAGTCTTTGCTGAAAACTGAAAAAAAAAATTGCTGAAAACGAGTACACTTTATATAAAACCCTTTGAATAATTAACTAACTTTTTTTTTGAGTGTAATAAATATGAAACAATATATTTTAACTTAGAAGTAGTTGAATTTGTCTAAAAATATGTACATTTTTTTATTTTATTATTATTTATAAAGAGAAGTCCAAGTGTTCTCTTACCGTTTCCGAAAGTTCCAGTGTTTTATTTGGCTTCGTTTGAAGAAAATATTCGTTTAATAATCTACATCTCGAATATTCACTAAAAATTAATTATTTTTTTTATGCAGTAGGGTATACTGGGTATGATAAATATGATGTTGATAACACGTACTGATGCCCTAATAGCGTTTTTCCACTGAGCTACATTTTACATCTTTCATCAATTTGCAAAGATGTTAACATCTTCCCATAAGAATTATACAGGCCAAAAATTCTACATCTACAAAAGATGATTCTTTCTCATTTTGTTCCATCTTCCATCTTTCGTTATTTTAAGTGTCATCACTAAAAAAATTACAAAAAAATCGATTTTCTTTGTGCCATCTCTAGCAAACTGAGATTGCAGAAAATAAACAAAAAAAAAAAAATTTATTCAGCAAAGGAAAATGAGCTGCAGATGTAAGAATTTAATACTTATGTTTACCAAAAATTCTTCTTCATCATCATCTTCTCTAAATCCATTTTTTATTTTTAACAAAAATTATGCGTCTTCTTCTTCTATTTTTTTGACAGCTGAATAAATAACAGATGAAAAGTAAACACATGTTTCACGTTTTCAACATCTTCCATGCGTTTCACAAAGATGTTCAGTGTAAAAAGCCTATAAGTGATTATAAGTAATTAAAACTATTTCATAAAATTTAAATTCGATTTCTAAACATTTTTTGTTTGAAATGTTTGTAAATTATTAATTTTCATATAAAAATTCTTTGAGAATAAAAATTGAAGTTACAAAAAAATAGCAAAAAAATTTGTGTATTTATAAATTCCATTGTTGGTGCCGTTTTGAAGTTTTTTTTTGCCGCATCACTTTGGTTATAAATATTTTTTTTTTTTGTAAGAAGGTAAAAAATGCCAACACTTTATAAGCAATTGACCCGTGACAAAAAAGTAGAAATTTTTGTTTTAATGGATATGAGAGTTCCTTATCATCGCATAGCACATAAAATGGGATGCTCACATTTAAACATTGTAAGGCTCGCAAGGACGAAAGGATCAGGAAGACCTTGGAAGACTAACACCCCGACAGTCGGCATAATACGAGGAATAAGTTTGAAGGATCGCTTCAAAAGTGTAGTGAAAATAAGGGCGGAAATGAAGAGCTACCACAATGTGGATTTAAGCGCGGAAAATTTGCGTATAAGGTCTCGGGAGTGCGGACTATATGGAAGACGACCGGCTAAAAAGCTCTTATTGACGAAGCGGATGAAATCAAACCGCTTGGTTTGGGTCAAAAAATATCGAAAAAAGTTGTTAAATTTTTTATTCGTAACATATTGGACAATAAGTACTGTGAGTTTGACATTGTTGATAATGGAAAGCCTCATTTATGTAGTATGTAGATGTGACATAAAACATGTTAAGAAAAATAAAAAAAAAAAATATTAATTAAGTTTGTTATTGCAGCGTCTGTGCGAAATAATATTCATACAAAACAACTGCTGCATTCGTTCTATTGCTGCTTTACAATTTATATATAGATGACATGTAAACCCACGCAACTCACGACATATTGATTATGGAGTTAACATACAAAATATTGTTTACAATATGCAAAGTATACGTAATGTTGGCAGCACTGCTTGTGTTGTATGTTGGCAATGTAAAACCAAGTTATTTAAAAAGAAAAAAAAAAAACACTTCTTTAGATCATGATTGCTTAATACAGTAGCAACAATTTATAAAGATTTATGTTTGAAATCAAATTGAGACATTTGCGTGACCATTGATGGATTAAATCTTTTTTGTATTTTAGTCACTTTATGTTGTTTATGAATTAAATGTTTTTTTGAAGGTTACAAATAATGAATAATAACTCTTAAAATAAATATATGTAAAATGCCATATATATATTTATGTGAAAAGAAAATGAATATTTGTATCATATGTATTATTAAAATGAACCCAAAGACATTTTATATAATATTAATTTTAATTATATTAAATTTCTAATAAACACATTCTCTTAACTTGAACAGTTCAATGAACACAATAGTAAATATTAGTGGTATTCACTTAACCGTTCCTATTTGAGCAAATGGTAATTTTATAAGTTTACGCGATAATTTCAATAAACGTACCTTATAAGAAACTTGGTATTTCTTCAAATTGTTTCCTTTAAAAATAATTATTTATATACACAGATAAAAAAATCAAATAAATTTCAAATGTAAATAAAAATATGATAAAAGTTTATAGAGAACTATGTATGTACGAGTATGTTAAATTTTTGAATTTTTTTTTAAAACACCAATTTGTCATTAAAGCTATTGTTATTGACATTTTCAGTTCACATAATTGGGTTTTAAATTTTGCCACTTTTTTTGTTTTATATGCAAATGTATTATAAATTTTTGAATATTTATTTATTCATAAATTATTTTTGATGTTTTCAAAGTGTCAGTCGTATTAATTTAAATGCAATTTTAAAGCTTGTTTAACGACTTGTTATAAATATTTTTTATAAACGTTATTTATTTAGTTAGTTTAATTTATTAAAACAATTTGAAAATTACTTAATTCGCATAAGTCTGACTGCCCTTAAAGTAGCGGTTCCCACTTACTATTACTTCAGCGGTCCTTTGAGATATTTTGTTTTGGTTGACAAACTTCCAAATTTAAAAATTTTTAAATTTAAATTGGAGTACACATTTTTAATATAATTGTTAAATATTTTGATAATGAACCAGTCAAAAACAAAATTTATATAAATTTATCAATTAAAAACAAGTAAAAAAGGCTTAAATTCGGCTGTGCCGAATCTTTGAATACCCTCCACCAATGATCTCTATTGATTTTGATACAAACAATGTATAAAACTTTTGAAGTAAAATTATGGAGGTGAAAAACTTTTTTGGATGCGGAAACAAAGCTTTTTACGTGAAAAAAATTTCGAGGTGAAAAAATTTTTTTAGGTGAAAAAAATTTTTTGTGGTGAAAAAAAATTTTAGTGGTGAACAAAATTTTTTTAAGGTAAAAAATATTTGAGGTTTACAAAATATTATTAATTTCTAAGCGATTGGGGAAAAAATATGAGAAAATATATATTATACACTAGTCGCTACTATGAAATTGGAAAATTTAGAGGTATCTTCACATTTTCACCCATAACTTTTTAACCGCGGAACCGATTTTGCTCATTTTCAATACCAAACTGCTCAGGAGGATGTACAATAATCTGGGTAAAAATAGGCACCCCCGCTAACGTGTTCGCGTCGTGATCGCCATTTCAACAGACAGACGGACAGACAGACGGACATCGCTAAATCGACTTAAAATTGCATAAGGATCACGAATATATATACTTTATGGGGTTTAAACCTATATTTCGACATGTTACAAACGGAATGACAAACTGATATATACCCTCACCATATATGGTGGAGGGTATAAAAATCTTTTAGGTCCTAGAATTTTTACCGGTATTCTATAAAAAAGCTTCTAAAAATCTGTAATCGAAAAAATTTGTTCTTAAACAGATTTTGATTCTGATGGTTTTCTATAGCGATTTGCAGAGGATAGTTTTCTATAGTGTTTTGTAGAACGCCTAATTTAACCGTTTCAGACTTTTTCCTTCGGATTTTTTTAAAGTCACGCGTCTCTGGTAGCCCTCAAAGAGAATATCCGACAACTTATTGCACGAAGTTTTTTCCAGAACGATGGAAAATGCGGTAATAGGAGCGCAAATGATTATTAAAAAAAATTAAACGTTTAAATAAACATTTAAAAAAAATTTATTCTTGGCCCACCCTATTGAGCAAACTTTTTGAAAAATTGGTCTAAAATGACAGACTTGTCCAAAATTTTAGAAAATTCAAATTTATTTGTATACAAAGTAAAAGTATTAAAAAAAATTGGATAATCCCATAATACAATTGGTATGGATCCAGAGTTGCCATCTATTTAAAACATATACAGGTAAAAATATTAAATTTGGTTTTACCGAATTATTTATACAGCTTTTGCTGCCAATAGAAGATTAAATGAAAAGGAATTATAAATGTCAAAATGATATAATTTTTTGGTGAAAAAATTTTTCTAATAATTTGATAAAAAAAAAAATATTTTTTAGATGAAAAACATTTTTTGTGTGAAACATTTTAATGGCGAAACAAGTTTAATGGTGAAGAAAATTGTTTAAAGGGGGAAAACAAAAATTAAGTTAATTCAAAAATATAATTCACCTCTATTGGCGGCAATAGTTTGAAAAAATTACTTATAAAACTTATGTTTAAGGTTTCAAGGCGCCACGTTGTTTAAAATTTTTTTTTGGAGCCATCAAAAATACACGATGTCAGTGAATTTTCAAACGATAAATATTGGTCATATGGAATATACTGGCCAAAAAAATAAATTTACATTCGAATTGATTTATCACACACATTATTGCCCAGATTTAGCTCCCCCGGATTATTTTCTATTTTCAAACTTTCCAGAAAAGGCTCGTTGGCTATTTTAAGGAGCTAGACAATTATTACTATAAACAGGGTATGTACATAAGCTATTGAAATCGCTGAGAAATGTGTATAAAGCTAAAAGGAGATTATGTTAAGATATTAAGAAAAATTTTCCCAAGTTTGTTGTGTTTTCTTTGCCAATTTCGGGACCGCCTACGTAGTTAGAATTTCATAATGAACATGAATAAATGTATACAGGGTGTCGGCCGGGAAGGTATACTATTTTGTTTGTTTATAATTTTTGATTAAATGAAAGAGAATGGATCTTATATTGTTAAATGTTTTATTTAATGTCAGTAATTATGTATGAAATATAATATCAGATAAATGTCCGCCTCTGTTAGCCTCACAATTGCGAGCCCTTTTGAGCACATTTTTGATTACATTCTCACACATATCACGAGGTATTTCATTAATTTCATCACGAATATTTTGTTTGAGTTGCTCAAGTGTTTATGGTTTGTTTGCATAAGCCTTGCTTTTCAGATATCCCCACAAAAAGAAGTCCGGAGCAGTCAAATCAGGCGACCGTGGAGGCCAATCAGCATCACCATTTCTTGAAATAACTTTTTGTGGAAAGAGGTATCGCAGTAATTCCATTGCAATCCTGGCTGTATGCGACGTGGCACCGTCTTGTTGATACCACATGTTAATCAAGCCCAAAGCATGCAGTTGTGGCGTTAAAAAGTTTTCAATCATATCAAGATATCGCTCCCCATTCACTGTTACCGTTACGCCGTTTTCATTTTCAAAGAAGTAAGGTCCAATGATTCCTCCTGACCAAATTGCATACTAGAATGTCACTTTTAATGGATGAAAAGGTGACTGATGAATAATTTGAGGGTTTTCCATTGCCCAGAACTGACTATTCTGTTTATTCACATATCCATTCAAATGAAAATGTGCCTCGTCACTCATTATGATTTTTTCATGAAAATCGGAGTTGTCATGGGCGAGCTGTAACATCCACAAAACACGTTGGTTTCACTTCACGACTGCCAAATATGAGCTGTCAAGGCTAATGTTTACCAAAATTGCTGCAAAACAAAGTAGTATACCTTCCCAGCGGACACCCTGTATATGCTTTATAAGGCCTTAGATCAACATTTCGATATGTTAAAGACATCGAAAAATTTTAAAAACCTCATTCTGAATGACTTCTATACCGTTAGATAGGCCTTTACAATATCTTTAGCTACACCCAGAAAACAGTATCAGTTGTGGCTACCGGACTTAATGCCAATTGAATTATGGCGGTTACGATAACTACCTTCATATTTTATTAAATTTTTAGTCGTTAAAGCCAATATTCAGTTGTCTTATTTGATATTTATTTTTTATATAAATATAATTTATTTTTTAAATTTTTCCGGTATCAAACTTGGACATTCAGGTTCATAGTTTACACTCTTGCTTACTGCACCACAACTTATTTTAATTTTCGTTGCCTTATTTGTTATTTAATTGTCTTAATATTTAATTTAAATTATTTTTTTTTTTAATAATTGCCCTTTTGGGATTTAACTCAAAAATTCGGAGTACTAGGCTACCCACTAAACCACAAACTCTTATAAATGTTGGCGGCTAAGTCCCGCAGCTTTCGTTGCGGCAATTCTTGTCATTTTTTTTAAGTTGCCTTTATGTTCCCACAGAGAAACTTTTATTAGCAATTTTCGTCTACATTTGGTGTAAAATGAATAAAAAAAAAAAACGAAGAATTAAAATACAAATGGAATTGTTTTTTTATTTGCTTTTCCCTATTTTTAATTCCCAATACAATATTTTTGCTTTATTATTGGAGTATAGGTAAGTCCAAACAAAAAAAAAAAACGTGATAACAAATAAAATTGAATGGTTTTGATCGAATTGCAACCAATCTTTTCTCTGGATGTTACTACCCAATTTACGTTCATTTCTTTAAAAAGCATAAAATTTCTTTAAAAAAAAACTAAAAAACACCACTTATACCCAAAACACCATTTATACCCAAAAAGACATTTCTGATCTTCCGGATGACTTAGATTGGGTAATTATGTGATAGGAACCTAATGGTTTACCTTTCAATATTGATAAATGTTCTGTATGACGTACCATAGATGTCGTCATATTGTATTTTCTGATAACAGAATGAAAAGCCATGTTTTATCCTCAGTGGATGAAATGTTGGATTTAGGTGTGGTTTTTGATCCTAAACTTTCTTTTTGTAGTTTTTTTGAATTTCACTTTTTCTAAGGCTTATTCGCTATCTGCTTTCATACGTCGAAATTCCCGCAATGATTTTGACCATTTAAACAAATATGTTTTATTTTCCTCCTTTGTTAGATCAAGATTGCAATATGCCTCCTTTATCTGGAGCCCCAATGCTAATATTTATATTAGCCGCGTTGAGAGAATGAATACAAACGAAATTTAATAAGTTCGCTCTTCCTTTTTTAAATGTCTTATATACCTATCATTTTTCTTACATTCCTACATTTTCTCGTCTAACATACGAGGATAAATGTAAATATATTTTTTGGAAAACTTTAGAAGCTCGAAGAAATATTTTTTCTTTAATTTTCTTATACGGCATTATTTGTGGTGAAATAGATTCTGCTGAATTATTAAAATTAATTCCTATTTATGTACCTCCGAGAGTTTTTAGAACTAATGATAAGTAATTTTATATAGATTTGCATAGAACTGATTATTCTTTAAATGAACCTCTTACCAAATCTATGAGGTTATTTAATAATTATTGTAATCAATTAGATATATGTAAGTATTCCTTTTTTGAATTTTAAATAAATAATTAAGTAAATAAATAAATAAATAAATAAATAAATAAATAAATAAATAAATAAATAAATAAATAAATAAATAAATAAATAAATAAATAAATAAATAAATAAATAAATAAATAAATAAATAAATAAATAAATAAATAAATAAATAAATAAATAAATAAATAAATAAATAAATAAATATTATATTGGGCGGCTAAAAAATAAGTTAATTTTCATTTCTCTAGTACATATTAAAATTCCAGCGAAATCCGCGGGTGACAAAGTAAACATCCTAATGCTTATAAATGCTACTTCCTATTCCCAAGTCCAATATAAATAACAATGTGACTCTTTTTATAACCAACAATTTATAGAGAAAATCATTTAACAAAAGGTTATAGAATTTCCCACTTTCCAAATATGTTTTCTATTTCCAATAAGAATGAATATTAAAAAAATATGTTGTGCGGTTAACAGTGATGTCAATGATAATGCTTTTTTTAAGCTTTGACCGGCGGCTTTTAATTTTATTATTGTACTACATAATTATATATCTCCAATTTTGTATTTGAAAACCTATTTGTTTACCTACCTCAATGGAGCTTCTGATTCATCATAACAACTGGCACCATCCATATCAATATCTGAACCCGTACCACACGATAAACGGGAATCAGAGTCCACATCGACATGAATTTCTTGATCTTCAATATCATCACGATCATCTTCCTCATGTGACGACATACTGGGGCAATACGGAGCCAACTTGTTAAAAATTATGCAACTTTTGTTCTCAATTTAAATCCAAATTAATAATTGCACTTAAGACAACACTTTATTTTTTGTGTCTTAAAACAAACTTTTTAAAAAAAAATGTTAATTTATACAGATATTTTCTTTTTGTTTGTTGAAGTTATAATTTATTTATAAAATGTTATTTATTTATTTAAATTAAATATATTTTACTTTTATTTGTACACTTACAAATATCATGTCATTATGTATTTTGTTTAATTATCTTAAATAATTTGCACTTTGAATAATTTTGTTAAAAAGCCGACGCTATTTTAATTAAACCTTTTAATGGGTATTTGAGAAGGGGGGGATATTTAATAAACGATTTCTATTTATATTAATCCGTAATGTATGGGCTTTTAAAATTTTTCTCTTTAAAATTTTCTTTTAGGAAACCGTTTAACATTTAAGCGCTTAAAACGTACTCGACAAATTGAGGTGTTAACGCTAACTGAATTGTAAACTTCCCCGTTGCAAAAACATTAACCGACCTGATTGTATACGTATACTTAATAAACCACACACCACCGACACCAATACTACTACTACTACTACTATTCACTCACAAAACAACAATCAACATTGAATCTTGTCTTGTTAGCAAAGCTAATGAACAATGAATGTTGTTGTATTCTCCTTTAACTAGCAGGAATAAATAAGAAGAATTAAAATCCAACTAAAACATTCAACCCAAACTACCAACACACCACCACCATCAGCAACACTAACAACGGCAACAACAAATACCCGTCATTATTATACACAAACACCGGCAGCTTTAGCTTGTTAGACCAGTTTAACTGCTTCCTTCCTTTGTGTTTTTTTTTTTTGTTTTGTTGTGACAGAGTGCAGCTGGTTTAAACCTAACCTACGGTAATAATGGCACTTGCTTTAGTTACAGTAGTAATTGATAGCACTACAAAACTCCTCCTCCATTTTAATGATTAAGAGTATTTTTATGATGTTTAATTTGTTGTTGACTCTCTTGGAAGAAGAGTACACAGACAGGTTTTTGTTGCGCTAAAGCAGAAGTGGTTGTTTTGTAACCGAAATTTGGCATCACTTTTTCTATCAATTGGGCGTTGCTTAACTACAATTGGTTGTACACATGCGAACAAAATTATTTATTCTCTTTGGTTTTATTGTAATCTTTTGTTTTGCTTAACAAGCTAATGACCCGTATATATGGCTTTTTATTTAAACAAAGGGTAGTTGTTGTTTAAATACATCTCATTCTTGTAGTTGCTTCAGATGGTTGTGGAATTTTATTTGGTTGTAGAGTTGCCAGATACAAGGATTTGGGATTAAGATTTGATTTATTAAAAAAAAAAAAAAAAAATAAATAAATTCTTCTTTTTAGTCTTTGAAAAAACAACCATATGGAGATACGTCACGTTAACTGTAGCAATGGAGCTTAGCGTACCGTTTACCGTCATTTGGGCTTCAGACACTAAACGTAGAGTTTGTGTTAAAATCTTTTAATTAATTTTCTTACTATACCAAAAAGTCTTTTACTTTTTAAGTCTTTTAATTAAATTCGTTTAATTTTTTTAAAACATCGCTAAATAAGAAGTTTGTGCCTTAAGTCTTTTATATGTCTTTATCATTTAATATCAGGTATGTCTCTTAAGTCTTATATTTTATACCCTCCACCATATATGGTAAGGGTATATATCAGTTTGTCATTCCGTTTGTAACATGTCGAAATATAGGTCTAAGACCCCACAAAGTATATATATTCGTAATCCTTATGCAATTTTAAGTCGATTTAACGATGTCCGTCTGTCTGTCTGTTGAAATGGCGATCACGACGCGAAGACGCAAGCCGGGGTGCCTATTTTTACCCAGATTATTGTACATCCTCCCGAGCAGTTTGCTATTGAAAATGAGCAAAATCGGTCCAGCCGTTAAAAAATTATGAGTGAAAATGTGAAGATACCTCTAAATTTTCCATACAAATTGGTGTATTTAAGTTTAATTTCATAGTAGCGACTGGTGTATAATATATTTTCTCATATTTTTTTTACCAGTCGCTTAGAAATTAATAATATTTTGTATTCACCTTAAATATTTTTCACCTCAAAAATTTTTTTCACCACACATTTTTTTCACCACAGAAAATTTTTTTCACCTCAAAATTTTTTTTACACCAAAAAATTCCTTTTCGCATCCAAAAAATTTTTTCACCTCCATAATTTTACTTCAAAAGTTTTTTACATTATCTGTATCAAAAACAGTAGAAAAAATTTTTTTAAGAATATTGGTGGAGGGTAGTCAAAGATTCGGCACAGCCGAATTAAAGCCTTTTTTTACTTGTTTTTAATTGAAAACATTGAAGTTAAAATAATATACAAAATTTAAATTTTATGATTTAATTAGACAAACATTAGACTTAAGATACATACTTGATATTAAATGACTAAAAAACACAATTGAAAGACTTAAGGCACAAACTTGCTATATAGCGAATTTGTTTGAAGACATAAACTTGATGTTTAGTGGTATTGTAAGAAAACTAAACTACAATAATAAATAATAGTATCTTAAGTTAGTAGCGTAAATACTTTACTAGAAGATTTTTAAGTCAATATCCAAAAACTTTTATTCAAAAACTATAAATATTATGTTATTTACTTAAAACATATTAAAATAAGTAAAAAAAAAATAAAATAAGTAAAATAAATAAAATAAGTAAAATAAATAAAATATTTTATTTTAAAGTTCTAAATAAAAATATTGCTTATTTTCAAAATTTTGCATAACGTAGTGTTTTCCGATTGTACTTAAATTTTCATTAATTAGTCTTAGAACATGTTTAACATACCACCGCCTGGGCTTTTTAAAATTCCTAAAACTAAAATTCTTCATATAATGTAATGCCACCCAAATACAAAAGCTTGTTAAAATGTTTATGTTATTTATTAAAATATCATTATTTTAACTGGTGATGTATGTACATATATATATGTTCAGCTACTAAATTAATATAATTTTAAGTTTATTTAATTTGAGCAAGTATGTATTTCGGCTTTTTTAGATATTTGTATTATTTCAGGTTTTATATGACTTGGCAATAGTGTGTTTAAAAATTAATTTCTTTGCCATCATACAAAAAAATTATTTTTATACTTCCCTTTAAATTTGAGATTTGGTCAACAAGAAAAAAATACACACAGAGATTCATCGTGACAACCAAATTTCTTGGCAACAAAATATTTTGGTAGCAGCAACCGAATTATTTAGTTGTCCGAAACAAATGTTTTCCTGATACAATTGAAATTTTGTTGCATTAAACGAATTTCGGTTGCGACAAACAAATATATCGGTTGCTCCAACCAAAGCGTTCGGTTGGCAAGAAATTCGATTGTTACAATGAATCTGTTTTCTCTAAGCAGGTAAGAAATTGTACTGCTAGGTACTATAAATTGGGTAAATTTACTCTGCGAGTGTAAACAAAAAGAAAACACCCTCAAACGTGTAAATTTATGTAAAAACTGTGTTAAAATGAAATTGAATTTTAAATTTACTAAATTTGTGCTCGTAAAATTCCAAAATATGTATTTTGAAAATCTTGAAAACCAATCGAACTAGGGAAAAAATGTTTTCCCCAGAAACCCAACTGTCCCAAATTTCGACTTAATTGGCCAAATTATTAGTTTGCGTTTATCTTGCCTAGAGAAGAGGGCTTCATCTTGGACTCTCAAAAACTAAATCAGATAAATTAAAACGGATTATTGTATTATTTTTGATTTTTGACGATTATTTTAGCCATTTTTTTTTAATATTTAAATTTTTTATAGTTTTGGCGATTTTTTCAAATTCTATTTTTTGTTTTTTCAATTATATATTTTTTCCCTCATTTTGGTGGTTTATAAAATTATAAAGATGTTTTAATTTTGGAATAGGAAGTACAAAACATTGAACATATAAAGATTTTATTAATCAATACTTACTGACTGTAATTGTCTTGAGAATATTTTGACAAAATTTGCATATTTTTGAAAATTTTCTAATTTTAAAATGTCAAGATATTTATTATCAATGATTACCAATGAAGTTTGTACAATTGCACTTTGTGTGGAAATATTAGAGCCATAAAAGTTTGGTAGTATTTACAAATCTTTCTTTTTTTATAACATCTTTTTCGTGATAATTATATTTATTATAATTTATTACTTTTAGATTGGTTTTTGGTTGTTCACACGGTGGGTACTTACGCACTGGTAGGTATCTATTGCTTGCAATTACGGCCATAAATAATCTTCAGTCTTTTAATTTTCTATGAAAAAATTTCTCAGTATACAAAATGCTATTATAGGAACTTTTCCGGTTCAGGAAAAAGTACTTTTTGTATTATATCAAAATTTGTATCAATACAAAAAGTGTAAACGTAACTAAGCTCAAAGAAATAAATCTGTGCAAAAAGCTACTAAAAGTTAGTTAAAAAGGGTCCTGCTGCAAAACCTTCTGAAATGTGTAGATTTTTCTTGTTAAATATTATAAAGATAAGAACAGCAATAATAAAACTATTAAATATGAAAAATTTTAGTTAAATTTTAACTAATTGATAAATCTTAAATCAGTAAACAATTTTTATTATTTGTTAACCTTTACTGTAAGACCACATGCTAAAAATAAGTTGCCAAAAAAACAGCAAAAAATAACTACAAACTTTTAGTGGCATTTAAGTTAATTTTAGTTGAATGGAAAAAACCGTTTATTCTACTAAAATCAACAGAAATATTTGCTAAAAATATTTATACTGCTGATTTCTGGAGGGTACATTCTTATTCGCTTTAAAAAAAATCCAAAAAATCTTTGAAAATTTGTATTTTTTTGCCAATTTTTTAGTCCACTAATATTCAGCAAATTTTTTTTACTAATTTTAGCAAATAAAATGGTTCATTTCAAATAACTAAAATTTAACCAAAATATAACTAAAATTTATTCTATTTAGCAGTGTTCTTTTCTAATAATAATATTTAGAAAATTTCAGAAGTTTTTTCAGAATATTTTGCAATGCCTTTTGGTACCAATTTTAATAACCTTAGCAAAAATTTTTTCAAAATTTTTTCTATAAGTATTCCTTAGGTCCGATTTACACGGTGACTTTTTTGCATGCAATTATTGCGTGAAAATTGTATTTGGCAAGCAATTTTGAAGAGCGAATTTATAAAATTGCTTGCAATCAATTGTATCGTATATATGGACTGTTAGTTGCCTTAGTTTCCTAACATATTGTATTGTAGTATCTTATTTCGAGAAATTTTAGGGAATTAAACTGGGAGTTAAATTCGTACTGAATCCGGCAACATTATTTGTTTTTTTTTTGTGACGACATTTTAAATAGAAAACGTTTTGCTTTTGGGGTTTTTCCTTCTCACATCCACTTGTACACACACATTCACTTATACGTTTGTATACACTTACAAGAACTTATGAATGTGGGTGGGAGTTGTTTTTATTAATGTTGTTAAAATAAAGTATATTCTTTCATTCTTGTTTCTTTTATTAGAGCGTTTTGTATTTTTTCTTCTTATTTTTTTTTATATTGTATTCTCCATATGAGTATGAATTTGTTTTAAACATTGAAATTGTTGTGGAAAGTGCAAATGTGGCAGATTAATAGCACAATTGGTAATAGCAGCGTTTTGTCAGTCTTGTTGTTTTATTTATTTTTTTTTGTATATTTTTTTGCTGCTAGAGTGCGAATCATTTAAGTGGCATTTGGTAAATGGGTTGGGTTTTCAATTTCCATCTTAAAACTTGTGTGTTTGTGTGTGTGTATGACGTGTAAATGAGTGTGTGTGTGTGTCAGTGTCTGTCTATCGATTTGGTTTTTCTGTGTTGTTATCTGTGATTGAACAATTTTCTCGTCTAACATGCGTTTAAATTATATGTACATAGTTACAATATCTTTAAGTATGCATATATCTTTATATACAGTTTAAGCTTACTCTTCCCCTATTTTGTTTCTTAAGTTTAAGTGTTATTTTTTTCTGTTTGCTATTTTTTGTGTCGTGTTCAAATAAATGCCTTTCTATTTGAGGTCTTCATTGGTTAAATGCCTTAACCATGTCTTATGTTGTTTCTTCATGTGTTGTATTTTTGCTTTTCTTCTAATCTTTTAACTATTGGCATTTAGACGATAGTCAAATCAAGACTAAATAACACTTTTATATTTTTGTTTGTGTGTGCAAATTTGTTGTGGGTATTTGGCTAAAAGTATTTCCTAATTGAGATGAGTTGTTATTTCTTGATTTTATTTATTTAAATTGACCGTTATTGTTGTGAAGTGTTATTTATTTTATCATTTTGTTATCATAGTTTAGTTTTGAGAATTTACATATGGAATAATGGAGTTATACGAAATTGAAAACACCAGCGATACATTTATATGTACTCTATGATAAAATATTCAAATAAATATTATTGTAGGCTAACAATGGTGATATTTGTATTGAAAGTACATTTTCCATAATTAGAGCGTATAAGTAATATTAATACATATGTATTAAAATTGATCATACGTGTTGAGTACGATAACTAATATTTAAAAAAAAAGCGGCCGAGATTTTGACAAAATGTAAACCAGTTTTGAAAAATTATATTTTAGTAAAATAAAATAAAAAAAAATGTCTTATTTTAATGAAAAGCTTCATAATTTAAAAAAATTCAGTCTTTCAATAAATGTATGTAGCTTTTCACATATATAAAACAAAATGAAAAATTTCATTAATATAATGTTTCAGTTAAGTTAATTGAAATATCATCAATTTTATGAAACCTTTCATTATTATAGTGCATATAATTTTCTCAGAGTGGAACAAACAGTTAACCGATTTTAATGAAATTTGGATATGTGATAGAGGGGAGAAATCTAACACACAAATATAAGGGGTAAACATGTTATGCAAATACATTTTAAACTTATTTGTTTTACGATTTTTTTTAAACAGTTTTATGCATTTTAAGGTTTGGCTCTCAAATATCTTTCGTTGGATATTTCGTTTCAGTAGGAGTGGATATTTTCTGTTAAATGTAATTTTTTATGTAGAAATTCAAATAATTCTTATTTGTTTTTTTTTTTTATCAAAATTGTTTTAATAGAAAATTTGTTCAATACAAATTACAAGAAATTGTTCAAATATGTTAAACATACGGATATAGAAAATAAAAATATATGCCTCTGTGTGTGTTTTTTTTTGTAATTGAATCCAAATAACTTTCAAATTGAAAAACAAACTACAAAAATCGTTTGTTTCTAAGGTTTTGTCAGTTAAAACTTGATGATTATTTTGAACGACTTTCGATTGTTTTTACTACTTTTGTCGATTATTACAAAATTATTGAAAATCCGTAGTCCTCTTTTTGATTTTATTCTTGATTAATTTAATGTGTATTTTAAGTTGTTTTTAACGAAATAATGTTGCGAGTGTGTGTATAATTAATTTTTGGAAATATAATCCATATAATTTTAATGAGCTCATATCTCAAACCCAAAAAAATGGAAATTCGAAATAAAACAAACAAAATTAACACTTAAAGAAATTGTTAAAAATAATTTATACACTTAAAATTGTCTGTAAGTTAAAATAACAGAAAATGTCATTTACAAGAAATGATATTTCATTTAAAAACCGGTCTACTTAATTTTCATTTAAATTTAATAAATGCCTTTTGTTATTTATTTTTAAATGTTGATTAATCAACTGACACATCCGTAAGAAACAAATGATGTAATCAGTTAAAATAAATGTCAAAGTTTAACCTATCAATTCCTTAAAAAATAAATGATTTTATTATTTATTTGAAATTGTTTCCCTTTTGTATTTTTTTTTATTTTTATTTTTTTTTGTACTTACAATACAAAATGTATGTATGTATGCATAGCCATAGACACTTTTTGTGAGAATGTGTTTGTGTATGTATGTGTGTTTATAAAGTTCTTGTAATTTGAATTGAAAAATTTTGTATATGTACAACCAATTTAAATAAAAAACAAACTGAAATTTTTGGAACATTTTTTTTGAAACAGACAGCAAACAAATTTACAAATTTCGTTTTGTGGGTAAATTTTTATTAAATTTTAAACAAATGAAAAAAAAATAAATGAAACTGAAAAAAATCGGTAAATGTTAGAAAATTATTTCGAATATATTTAGTATAAAAAAGTTACTATAGGTATATCTTCAAAAAATAAATGTATGTTTCTTTATTTTTAAATGGAACGGAAAACTTTTTTATTAAAATACAAACAGTAAACTACATAATATTCTGAGTGTAAATAAGACGTCTGCATTTCTTTGAAATTCATTGTCATTGTTTTTAATACCCCATTCATACAGAACCCCAAAAATACATATTTTCGTTATTTTAAAGTTTTCGTTTTAAAATTTGTATCGAATTTAAAAGTTGAAAACTTAATACGTTTGAATGAGATATAAAGTGGGTTAATACTTCCTGGCTAAGTCGATGCATTTAATAAATATGTAAAATAAAAAAAGTAAATTTTTTAAAATGACAAATTTTGTGAATTTTAATTTGTTGCTAAAAATAGGTTATTTTCGGTTAACATTTTTCAAAAAAATTGTATTCTTTCATTTTGAACCAACAAGAACAAAGTTGAATGAAAATCGATAAATTTGAATTTAAGGGACATCCTATCGTATGTACTACAAACAAAATCTGCACTACTATTCAAAAATCTACAATTTTTAAAAAGATTTCTCTAAGATCCAAAATTTACGAATATAACTTTAATTTATAATTTTATTAAAAGCTTTGGTACACTTTTTTTTTGCTCAAATTATTTTTAACTAATTTTTTACAACTTTTTTTGATAAAAAATTGTAATAATTAATACATTTATAGTGAGTACAACAATCAGATTGACAATAGGTAGATGTTGCAGCTTTCAAAATGAAGTACAGGCAAAAATAAAACTAAAACTACAAATAAAAGGACGACAAAAATGTGTGTATTTTAAAAATGTGAATATAGAAAAATTATATTTTGTGTAAAATCCGATTTTTATAAGTTTACACTTAAAATAGTTTGTAGGTTAAAATAACAGAAAATACCATTTAATACAAATGATATCTTATTTATAAACCGGTCTACTTTCATTTTACTTAAATGGTTTTTTGTTATTTATTTTTAAATGTTGCTTATACAACTGATACATTAGTAAAAAAACAAATGAGTTATCAGTTACAAATAAATGTTAAAATTTCATCTACCAATTCCGTAAAAAATAACTGATTATTCATTTATTTGAAATTGTTTTCCTTTTTTATTTTTGTTGGTTTTTAAATCTACAAAATGTTTACGCACACAGTCTATAGACACATTTTGTGTGAATGACCATATTTGTGTATGTGTGTGTGCTTATGAAGTTCTTGTAATTTGAATTAAAATAATTTTTTATATAAACAATTTAAATAAAAAACAACAGCACAAAAGACCTATTGTGGTCGCAGTGCGCAGTTCCATTTAAATAATAATAAATAAAAAACAAAATTTGAATTTTTTTAAATATTTTTCTTTGAAACAGATAGCAAAGAAAATTTAAATTTGTATTAACTAAAACGGAAACAAATAAACCACAAATTTTGTGGGTAAATTTTAATTAAATTTTAAACAAATGGAAAAAAATAAATGAATCTGAAAAAATTGCAAAATGACAATAAATCATTTTAAACAAATGTATACAAAAGTTAAAATAAATATTTCTGTGAAAAATGTATGTTCCTTTATTTTTAACTAAACTGAAAACTTTTTTTTATTAAATTACAAACTTTTTTTATTTAACTACATAATATTTTGATTGTATGATTTAAGTTATAGACAAAATAAAATATATAAATTTAATAAAGTTGAAGTCCAAATGTGTATTTATAAATAAAATAAAATATTTATAAATAGGAATTTAGCGAATATAAAACAAATATGCAGCATGTAAGTAATTTAGGTGATTTTGTTTCTATTTTAATTATTTATAATTATTTAAAATTATTTTTGTATATTTTTAGATTTTTAATTATGTTTAAAATTATTTTTAGAATCGAAAAAATGAAGCACACACTGCGAGTGCACGCAAAGAAAAAACATGGTTGGGAGAATCATATTCGAAGAGCATCATATATTTTTGGGTTTATGATTTTGCCAAACATAGTCGTATTATATTATAGTTATCATATTATAATAATGAAATATCCATACTTTTACCACAATATGGACCCTACAGTTATATTATGATCCAAAAATTACCATATTATGATTCTAAATGAACACATGATGTTAAATTTATCATAATATAATGGCATGTAATCATAGTATGCTCAAAGTGTTATTACATTATGGTCCCCATAACAGTATTATGGTTTCTGGATTATCATAATATGATCCATATAAAACCTTTATATAGAATCTTTTTGACAATGAACTGATTATTCTAAATAATATTACATGTATAAGGAATTTTCGAAAAAAAAACACTCAAAAAAATCTTCTGAAGTTTAAAACAAAATAAACTGGATCTTAAAAAGTCAATTGATGAAATGTTTTAATGCCACATGAAAGGTATTTTCTACCCATCTGATATTTGTCCAGTTTTAGTAAACAATATATGATTTTTTTAAGACATTTTGGTTTTTATGAAAAAAAGACAATACTCGTATTAGGAATGTAAATATCAAAGTCATGTTTTTTTTGATGTATAATTATTCATTGATTGTTGCCATCATATTATGGTTGCATTATTATCATATTTTTTTCATAGTCAGAATTTTTGTTACCACAGTATGGTTACAGCCAATCAGGATATGAAGTAAGAGGTGCCAATCATAAAATAGTAAAATATTTACTATAATAATGATGGTAGCGACCATGTTGATGGTTAGACAACCAATAATATGGTTATAACAACCATACCCGATTGCAGCAAGCACAATATAGAAGCAGTGATCATGTTGCAACCATGTTTTTTCTCTGCGTGTGGTGTTGTACGCAAGTTTGTGCATAAAGTTCGTGAGACTGGCATGTTAGAGGAAAACATTCATGGTCCAGTCTCACGAACTTTTTGCATAAACTTGCGTACAGCACGCACACTAGGTGCTTCATTTGGGCCTAAACTTCTTTTCAACAAACGCACGGATTGGGCAACACAGCACTCATTTTGGAAATAAGTTTGCAATATTTCCCAACGTTGTTCAAATGATAAGCGATTTAGTTTGGTCCGTGGAGTCATGATACTGACTGATAGTCAATATTTCAAACAGAAAAAAATCTATTTCAATATATATTATTAAAGAAAACTAATGCGAACATTCATAGTCTTTAAGTATTGAATTATTTTTCCTAATTATTTATTACCTTACAAAACTTCCATTGTATATCCTCAAATATTGGTACATGTAACCAAGTTAAGTCTCAACTTTTTATACAAAGATCTAGAACGTTAATTTAAAACAATCCCCAACAATTTGTATAGATAATTTATTGTTGAATTACTTTTTATTATCCATTATTTACCTCTTTGTTTTCATCAGCGAAAATACTTTATAATAAAAAAAAAATCAAAATTTAATTTAAATAATTTTCCAATTATACACAACATTTGCATGCAGATGTTTTCAATTAACTTCATACACACAACAATAACAATACCAACAACAACAATGTTGTCGGGATAGTTGAGAGTCAAGCTTTTTTCAAGTCAACAAATAAAATTGAATTTCCAACCATTTATACGTGATACAATAAAATATTTAAAGTGCGCGGAAGGTTGAGTGAAAAAAATAAAAATTGGCAACAAAACAAAAATACAAATGGGGAAAAACAATCATTGGATTAATAAGCATACAAATACATACAAAACATATTAAACATACAACACCTACATACTCGTACTTATAAAACAAGCGGTTGAATTTAAATTCAAAAAGCAATCAAAGCTTAAGTACTGCAAAATACATTCATTCGTTCATTCACTGATAGTCAGACTCGTATTGTACTTCAATACATTTATGCAATAAATGAACAAATAATTTGAATACGCATCACAAGATATGTATGTATATCTTCGAAAACAGTCAACAGTTAAAGATGTACGGAACGAAAACAGTAGTTAAAAAGGACATTTTTCGTTGGGTATAAAACAAGTAATTCAAAGTACATTAGTATGAGTGTTGCTATGTACGAGTAGTTAATTGGATTTTATACATATTTGCACATAACTACATAGAACAATGACAACGGCTACGGTTACAAAACAAGTAATAACTATAGCTATGACAGCAACAATAATATTGCAATGCAATTTTAATGTTTTAAACGACACACAACATCGACAACAACAAAAAACAATAATAGCAGCAATCATCAAATATAACCATCTTCTTTTGGACAAATATATAAAAACAACAACGACTGCTATCGATTGTAATAAGACGGAAATGGTTTACAATCTACCCTACACTGTAGTTAAGATAAACAACGATTATAAATATCTTTTATAGAGTTGACAAAATAAATTGTTCCCTATTAGCGAATATGATTTTGAAAGGGGCCATATGAAACTAAATTCCTTTTTGACCAAAACTCCTCAGGAAAGTAAGCCCGCTTTAAAAAAATCTTACTTTACCTTCGAAAAAATTAAAATACCGTTACCGAAATAATTGAAAATTTTGTTACCAAAATGATTTGTCAATTTTTGCGAAATCTTAAAATCAATATCCCAGTAAAAATTACTACATATAATAGTGTACTATTTTGTCCTCTATAATCGAGTTGTTGCTTTTATATCAAATTTCCCTTACGTTTTTCATTTTATATTTATTTTAGCAGCAAACATTATACTACCATGAAATTGATCCTTGGTATGAATATTAAATAAAATCACTAACAAACACAATAGCAACTTTAACAGCACAAATATGGTACATTGTTGTATTTGCTAGAAAGTTGAAACAAATTTTATATTGCATACCATATCTTGAACATAAATGAAGCACATGTAGCAGCCGCAACAGCAACGGCTAAATAAACGACATCAGTTTAGTTGTTTCTTATATTCAGAGCTTCAAAGATTGAATTCTATTTTAAATTAATTCCTTAAAAATCGACTTTGATTTATTTTTAAAAGGAATGATTTCATTTTTATGCAGTCACAGTAAATTCATTCGCTTAAATTTATTCGATCAAATTCACTTATAGGAATTTTAATCAATTTATTTCATTCGATTTTATTAATCATTAAAATCAATCACTCATAACTCAATCGTTTTCTTTCTCAATCAATTTTCAATTCGATATTGAATGGTCAATTTCAAAATTCTATTCTTCATTCGATTTTAAAACTTGAAAAATTAAACACTTTTCTGATGACTTGCAGGGTCGAATTACGGCCTTTGTGATTGTAATTTTCCATCGAAATACATTTTTTTTATTTCGGAAAGTAAAAAATTAAAAATTAAATTAAATTGTTATTAAAAATTAAAGTTGTTATTTTTATTTTTTCGAACGATTTCATTCGATCACGAATACCGTAATTTGGCCTCTTAATTTTTACCATAAGAATAGCTTTTTTTACTCTGAATTCGACAACCAACATACATTTATTTGCCTCTTTTTGAGTGGGCAGGTTCAAGGTCAAAATTAATGTTCGAATTATTCAAGAACTATTTGTCCGATCAGGACAGAGTGTATACCATTGGAAAGGCCTTGGAAATACACTCATGGAAAAAATTTCATAAATATGATGAAAATTTTCATAGATTTTTGTGCAATTTAACCCTTCATAAATATGATGAAACTGTTTCATAAAAGTAAAATTTGTTGACAGGCTTCTTCATATTTTTTTTTATTATCAATTTATATTTAGTACTGGAAACAGAAATTCCCATATGCATTATAAAGGGTGATTAAATTTTAAGGGCCGATGTTGATTTTGAATAAAATACAAATTATTTAGGAAATTACTGTCATTTCTTTTTATTATGATAATATGGTATGGTTCAATTATGTATGGAACAAAATATCGGCCAAAAGGACGCCGCGACCTCGGCGTCACACCTCCATCCGATGGTTCAAATTTTTCGATGACGCTGAGGCATAATTGAGTTTCTATGCCATTAATGTGCCGAATTATCTCATCCTTTAGCTCTTGAATTGTTGCTGACCTGAACGCCTGAACAACTTTAACACGTTGCTCGATTGTGTATCGTTCCATGGTTCTAATTTAGTTAGTCTAAAATTGAGAAATGTCAAATGAAATGCAGAAAAAACTTGGCGTTTAGGTGTGGTTCACATTCAACATCGGCCCTTAAAATTTAACCACCCTTCATAATGTTAATATGTGACTACACTATCATTTGGTGGATAGTTCTAGAAAGTAAAGTCAAAATGAAGAATTGCCTCATTAAGATCCATCCACTTCTACCACTTTCTAGTTAGTCAGTTTTAATTAAAACGTGGATACGGCAACATAAGCAAAGTAACATTATGGATTAATTGAATAAATTGCATTAACACTTTTTGTATTATAATTAAACAGAGTTTGTTTAAGTTTGTCTAAATAAAGAGTTGCTATGGAAAGTTACAACTGTGTTTATTATTTCGTTGGCTTAATATAGAAAAGGTGTATCTCCAATTCGAAGTAGAAATGATAAATTTGTATTTTGTTGTGAATAAAAACTGCATCAAAGCGGTTTTTGTATCATAACTTTTTTAATTTCATTTAGTTTTTTTCCTTGTCCTGTTAAGTATCGAAAAATTGAGATACGCCTTTTCTATATTAAGCCATCAATTTGCAATATAAATAGAGGGGACATTTTTAGTATCATTAACAAATTACATTTTTTAGAGCGCCCCGGTAGGTTAGTTGGTAGCGTGCTAGCTAATCAGTGCGGGGGTCGTGGGTTCGATTCCCACCAGAGGCTCTGGTCTGTTTTCGCTACATCGAGCCAAAAGCCTTCGTTGCTAGTGTTCGGTTGGGGTAATAAGATATTATTTGTAATTGAATGTTTAAAATGAATTTAAATTTTAAAAACTTACTATATTAAGTACAAAAAATATTAGCATATCGATTTCAATTAAGGTGTTACTAAAATTTTACTAAATTTGAATAATGTTAACTAATTTTTTCTATTACTTTCACTTTGATAAAAATTAAAGGCTCGTTTTGTAATAATAATTTTCATTTGTGTTCATGGAATTAAGTGTATTCCTTCACCCCTTAAGAAATTTATAATAGAGTTAGAGCCTTTTAATATTAAGCCTAAATATTGTTGGGCCGCAAAAAATATTTTATTTTAAAAATACCACATTGAGAGAGAAATCGCAAAAGATGGGGTTATGCCAGTAAACTCTATTTTAACACTTCTAAATTTTTGCATTGATTTATGTGAGAAATCGATCATTAGTATACCCTCCCGAATTTGGTAATTACATCTAAATTCTACATTCAAATTGGTGTACAATTTGGCAAATAAAATAAATCGTTATATCGAATAAAAATTTCCTCTATTAAAATATGAAAATAACAAAATTTAAAAATTTTTAAATTCTTAAATCGAATTTCATTCCTAAATTGTCCAACCGAATAAAATATAATCGAATGAATAAGAAATTGATTAAATTCCCAAATTTAGAAATCAAATAATTAAGAAATCGAATAAATTTGGAATGATTAAAAAAAACAGAGTGAGGAATATTAAATGAATTCATTTAAAAATAAATCGAATGAGATCAATTAACAATTCATTCGATTATTAAAATTATAGGTTAAGAATTTTCATCATTCCATCAGAATTAAAAATCGAATTAATGATTAAATTCCTTAGAGGCTCTGTTTATATTATTGCATTCTCTCTAAGGCTTCCATTTTAGCCAAGTTTATTGTTCAGTTCATGTAATATTTAACAAAATAAGCTTTTATTATTATTTTTCTTTTGCCATAAAGGAGAATACGAAACAAAACCATAAAATCATTCCATATACTTGGTTCAAGTACTGCTTACTTCCACATTTAGTATGTAATTTTATTTGTGTCATATGACCAAATCAAATAATCGTTCAATGCAGCATAGAAAAAAAAAACCAACAGACATCTAACCAATCAACCAGCAATAGCAACAGCAATATCATTATTGAAAGTGTCTTTTTTTAAATCTCTTTTGTCATTTGGCTGTTGTCCGTATTCTCTTGAGCTTAAATCAGTGGTTTACCATTAAATTATTATCATTTAGTTTATTGATATTCTTATAATGTAATGCAGTATTTGTTTTGATATTCATAAAATTTTGAATTATTTTTAATACTGTATAAATTGGGGCAGCTGACTTTGCTAAGGAATAACCACAGTTAAAACGAACCATTCTTATTTCCATACAAATTTGACCAAACTTTGGTTATTATTGAGTGATGTTAGATTTAATTTAGATACCCCTGGGCGGCATTTATAATATTCCAGTTACATTTTAACTACACAAAAGCCTTTAAAAACATCTTAGAATCGTTTTTATTCCCTTAGTATAGATGAGGCTGAGGACTTATACAAAACAAATTTTCCTTATCAGTTTCGGTTCTTTAATTAGCCCTGATGCTGAAAGTATTAAGTCTCCTTTAAAATTACATATCCATTAAATTTTTTTAAAGCTTTTAATAAAAATTTTGATTTTTTCGGTGCTATGAAATATTCAACCGGAAAAAATGTCAAGTTTTACACACGTATATAAAAGTGTGCTTTAGCAGTTGACAACCAGTGGCTGATTCCTATTACATTTCTATAGAAAATATCTCAGAATCTAATGACTTTCTATTCTTTAAAAAGATTTCAAAGATCCTGAATGTAGATTCTACAGAAAAAACCTCAGATTCCAAGGGTTTTTTGCAGATAAATATTTTTCTTACAATCACAATATTATTTCGTTAAAAACAACTTAAAATACATATTAAATTAATCGAAAATACAATCATAAAGAGGACTACTGATTTTTCATTATATTTAGCCGATTTAATCGACAAAAGTAGTAACAACAATAGAAAGTCGTTTAAAATAACCATCAAATTTTTACTGACAAAAAGTTAGAAAAAACTACTTTTGTGGTTTGTTTTTCAAATTAATAGTTTTTTATTTGTATTTAATTACAAAACACAAAAAAAATACACAGATGTATATATTTTTATTGGCTTTGTGTGTTTGTATATTTGAATAATTTCTTGTAATTTTTATTGAAATAATTTTGTATATAAACAAACTATTTTGGTAAAAAAATAAAAAAGAATTATATGAATTTAAATTTTTAGAAACAGAAAACATAAAATTTTATATTTAACTGAAAATATCAACTCCTACTGAATGTCTGTAAATTTGTATAGTTTATTTTTTGAATGACTGATTCAAATAGTTAAAAAATATATTTCTATGAATAGACAGTCGGTAACGGAAAATATATTGTGAGTGTATAGAAAATCGTAAAATTTCGAGGATTTTTTCCTATTGAAAAACCTTTTTCCTTAAAAGAACCCCCAGCTTCTGGGGAGCCTTTTCTGTAGAAAAACACTTTATATGTAATTACTTTTTCCTATATCAAAACTCTCAGAATCTTTAGAATTTTTCTGCCAACAAATTTTAAGATTCTGTTGACTTCTTTTATGCAGAAAAATCTAATAAAACTAAAAAAAAAAACTTTTTGATTCTGAAAAGCCCAGCAAAACCATGGTATCAACTGCTTACCAGCCTATTTACTCGCTTAATTACTTTTGTTCGCGATGAGCTGGTAAGTAGTCGATACCATGGATTTGCTGGGAGACTTTTTCCTATAAAAAACTCTCAGAACCTGTATACTTCTTTAGATAGAAAAACCCTCAGGACCTGAATCCTTTTTTATGTAGAAAAACTTTAAGATTCTGGTGTGATATCACCCCATCATAATGATGTCTCTCACGATGCTAAATACTAAGTTTTTTTATGCAATTCTTATTGATTTGGTTCGCAAGACCAATTGATTTCTAAAACCTAGCAAAAAAAAAGAAAAAACTAACAAAGGAAGAGAAAAAGAAGCAGTGATTTTAATTCCGGTGTTGTGAAATTTTGGATCGGAAACTATGATTTTTTTTATAGGGATGTCTTAGGGTGGAAATTTTCTTTTATGATCGTTTTTCATTGCATCTAAAGCAGTTCTTAGGGTTTAGTGAAAAATGAGATCTTTTGATGGTTTAAGTTATATACTTAATCATAGTTATGAATATCAAGTTTATATGAAAATATCTGTGGTTAACATATAACTTAGATTATTTTTAAAATAAGTTGCCCGTCATATGTTTGAAAAAAGCTAAATTTAATTCAAAATCATATTTTTGGAATTTGTGAAAAAGAACTCCTTTAGAAGAGGAAAATTAGAACTAAATGATATTTTGGAATCAATGAAAGATTAATGTCTTAAGAATCACTTCCATTTATTTTTGCTGGGAAGTCCCATTGGGTTTTAGCAGTTTCAAATGAGGGAAATTTGCTGAAATTAGTAAAGAATGTGAAAAAAATTGCTTTAAAATCAGGGAAATTTACTTAATTTTATCCTGTTTCCTCTCCGTTACCGAACCTTTGTAATCTATACAACATTATATTTGGCGGACGCTTACGATGAAATCTCTATAACTCATAGAGTATAGAGAACAATTGTGCTGACATAGCATGACAGCATGAAGGCAAGCGGGGCGAAGGAATGGTTATTTGTTGGCGTAAAGTTTTAACCAACATGGATATTTTTAAAAAACGCCAAACGTTAAATGAATACAAAAAACACTAACACACACAGAGGTTTGTATACGTATACATTTGATGCCAGATGAATATCATAGCGTGTGTTACGAAAAGAACAAAAATTGTGCACTTAAATATTAGTCTGGTGAGTGATGGCTCTATGATATTACCCCACAATTTTATGAAATATTCCTTTTTCAATGAGTTAAAAATGAAGTGACAAACTGAATTTACCCTCTTCTCAGTAGGATAAAGGATAGAAAATAATATCAAAGTTGGCTGCAAAAGTAAATTGAGAATTGCTCTTTACTGTAAATGATACTTAAGTTCAGAAAGAAAAGGCCTTCTGAAGGCAAAGATAAATTTGCATTGCGCATTCCCCTTGAAGGGTCCACATATATTATTATTAAAGAATTTTTAAATTTAAGGCACGTTCACATCTTGTACCAATCAACCTACGTAAGTATGTATATAAACATATAAATCTTAGAAAATTCCCATCATAATGTATAAATTATTATCGTTATGACATTAAATAAAAATTTGTCTTTTGACAGACGAAACAAGATAAAAATGACAGGTCAAGTCAAAACATAACGTCGATAACAATGGCGAAGATTACGATGAGTATAAAAATTAAAAAAAAAATAGAAATAAAAATCAATATATTAAAGAAATTTTTCTTCTTTGAATAAAATATGCTTGAATATGAATGAAATTAATACATATATTGAAAGTATTTTAAATTCAAACATGTCTTTTCAATAAGATAAAACAACCGGATATAAAAGTGATGGGAATTATAAAAAAGAAATAAAACATTAAACATATTTAGATAATATGGGTTTTTATCACAACAAAATTCAATGAACATTAAACAACGCATTGACATTGTATTAGTTGTTATGTTACATGACAATAAATGATAAATTTGATTTTAATGAAGGTTTGTAACAATGTTTGTAAATCGCTATTAGTATGCTATTAAAAATTATAAGTATTGTTTACACAAGTTGTTGATGGGTCTCATTATCCCTTACATAAATAAAACTTATAAGCGTAACCTTCTTTTTTGCCTTATCATCCTTTTGAAATATATAACGCCTTAGCTACTGTTTTAACCATATTCCGGACATACAGAGAAACAAGTAAACCGAATATATAACTAAAAATCCATTTGTCATTAGGGAACCACCTCTGTTTTCTTCCTGTTTATTCCTCAATAAAGTTTGTTTTGAAATACCGACAAAATCATCGCTGCCACACACATGTTACAATTAACAATCAACAAACCCAGATAACAATCGACAATAATTCGAACAACCAACCAACCAACCAATGAAAAAAAAAAAAGAACCAATTATGTGGGTTTCATGTCAAATTAAGAGCACAAACTTGCAAACAACATGTGTGTTGTTTTAGTTTTATTGACCACAGTCAACGACAACAAACAACATCGATGAAGTTGATGATGTTGATGACGCTGCATTTGATGTTTGATCTTTAAGTTTGTTTTTTGTCGTTGGTCATTTTAACAAAGTGACGATTTGACGATGACGATTAAAGTGATCCAATATAATCAGAAAATGATAACAACCAACACTTGATAATCGGAACCAGGAAACCTTAATTAAAGACAACGAACAACCGAATGGGTTGATTGTTTGTTTGTTTATTTCGTAAAAAGCGGCAAAATTTTAAATGATAGACCACGAGCTTAAAATATTTTATAGATGGCGCCTTATAATGGTCAGAATGACCGTAGGAAAAAGGATATTGAATTTAATTGTTTTTCGAAAAGTATTTTAGGAAACTGTTAAAGAAATGGTTTCGATAACTGAAATGTATGAACGCAAAGGTTCTGTTCTCCTAAAATAAATTTAGATTTATGTACAAGGTGTCGCAATAAGTATCACCCTATTGGAAATGCTGCAATTTTTGCAAATGGCATCGTATGCTGCTTATGGCAATCGTTAAGTAAACAGAGAAAACGGATTCACCGTGGCAACCGAATTATTTGGTTGCTGAAACTAAATGTATTCCTAATACAACTGAATTATATAGTTGCAACCAAAATTCTATTGTATTAACCGAATTTTATTTTAACGAATATATCGGTGGCTCCAAGTAAACCATTTAGTTGACAACAAATTTGCTTGTCAGCATGAATCGGGTAGACTTTTGCGAAATATATATAGTGAATAACAATGAATTGGTATACGCCTTAGCCGTATCAACGAATTGGATGATTTTCTTTCAAAATTGATCATGAGCGACGGGTCTCATTTTTATCTCAGCGGCCACGTCATTAAGCAAAATTCTCGGTTTTGGGGGAGGAAAAATCTGCGCATAATTCTTGAAGCACCATTACACCCTCTCAAAGTCACCTAATGGTGTGTAGTTACGTCGGGAAATGTGATTGAACCTTATTTTTATTCGAAGGAGCTGACGGCAACGCTGTTATGATGAAAGGGCTACCGCTATAGAGCCATGCTGACTGAATTGTTCTTAACAGAAGTTGACGATCTGGATTTGAAGGACATGTGGTTCCAACAGGACGGGGCCACTTGTCATACTGCATACGAGATAATGTATATTTTTAAGGATGATTTTCTATCTTGAATAATCTCGGGTTTCAGTGATTTTGCCTGGTCAGTCAGATCTCCCGATTTTACTGTCCCGGACTTCTTCCTTTTGGAGATATTTAAATTCACACGTCTACGTGAACAAGCTCCGCACCTTGGAGGGGTTAATGAACAACAGGTTAGGTTCGGTTAAGAAGCGTTATGCGCCCAAGAGACGTATTTCCACCCGGAGACCAATGCGGTCCATTGTGAATCCCTTCAGTATAGAGGAAGAGGAAAGAGAGATAGAGAAAGAGAAGTAAAGAAGAAAAAAGTTGAGAGGTTCCAAGAAATAAAGAAACTACGTAGGACAAGACTCCCCCTACAGTCCCCTCATCAGAAACAGCCGTCCTATTTCCATGAAAAACCCTAGTAGATCGGCTGGATTACAACCAGCGATACACCCCAGTTCGTCATGAAACCTATCCCCAAGTCATTTCTGCCTGAGACCCTGCATCCTAGGACAGTGGCACAGTACATTGTCTACCGTCTCTAGCTCCTCGACATCCCCGCACAGTCTGTAGAAGTCCGGTATGGCATTATCCCATTTACTCGTAGAAGCCCTATCCAAACCTAGTAGAACCCTAGTTGCCCCTGCGTCCAGTCCGGGCCATAACGCCCTCGACGCCCTGCAATTCACTCTATTCCTCCCCATAGTAGTGACAAGTGAAGACACTGTACTCATCGGGGAGTTTGAATGATCTTTTCACGTCAGTGTTAGCAGTATGAACACCGGCACCAGTGACAGTGTCCATATTGGACCCGTCGGTAAATACTGCCCACCCCTTAAACAGTTCGTTGCATCCACGCCAAACTTCCCTATCCCGGAACTCCACCGGTGGTGTTACACCGAAGTCCAAGGTCATACTCCTATGTTCCTTAACTCCCGCCGGAATACTACCCTGATCAAGCAGACCCACTTCGTATAGTATTCTTGTGTCATCTAGCAAATCTTTTTGCTATTTACATTTTACAAATTACAGAGATTTAACAGAATATTCACAAATTTTTGTTGCTAATATCAGAAATCATTTTACAAATTTTTGAAAACCTATTTGCTAATTTTAGCAAAAAAGCCGTACAAACAATTAAAGTTTGTCCTTAAAAGTAAACAAGTAAGAGCGGCTAAATTCGGCTATGCCGAATCTTATATACCCTTCACCATGGTTGGGAAAAAACTGAAGTTTATATATGGACATATATGAAATGGACAGATTTATATACGGACGCCTTTAAGAGGAAATTAACCATTTAGTTTGGAGATAAAACTTGGACTCGGGAAGATTTATGGTTCCAGAAAATATGTATTTTAAAAAAATGTATGTTTTGGGCATAACTTTTTTGTATCTGAACCGATATTTCCGAGTTTTTCAGCAAATATGTTATACTAAAGATTTTCGATCTTTTGCTATATAAGACGTATCCATAGGTCATAATACAGCTCTAGAATAGTGTTTGTTGTTTGTGTATAAAAGGTTAAGAGGTGAAAGAAAAGAATTTCAACAAATCGTTAAAAGAAATCACTAGAACTGCATGTGTTTTATTTCTACAAAATAGTTTGATTTAGCTGGCAAATTTGCATTTAGGATTTTATTTCGCTTTTTTATTAGAAATATTTGTAATTTCTTTAGCTTAATTTTAAAAATTTGAAGGAAAATAGTTTATAATTTTTTTTATAAATTATTATAAGTTATGACCTAAAATAGTTGCACTCAAAGGTAAATTATGTATAAAATTTTCTTAATATGTGAGAAATAAAATGGTTTAAAAATCTTTTTATAAATTCTTTTAAATCGGTGCAAAAAATAGAAATAAAACCGTTTGTATTTTGTTTGTATCAGAGGGTTTTTATACAAATTTTGATGTTTTTAGCCTATTTATGGATTATTTAATTATTAATATAAAATTTTATTTAAATTAATTATTAAATGTAAAAAAAAAACAAAAAATAAACAAAAAAAAATCTTAACGAACCCGCGACCCTTCCACCTGTGGTGAAAGGTATAAAAACGTTTGTATTTTGTTTGTATCAGAGGGTTTTTATAAAAATGTTGATGTTTTTAGCCTATTTATGGATTATTTAATTATTTATATAAAATTTTATATAAATTAATTATTAAATGTTAAAAAAAACCAAAAATAAGCAAAAAAAAAAAAGTCTTAAGAAAATAATAAAAAAAAAATGTAAAAAAAAAGTGAATTGACCTCACCGAGATTTGAACCTCGAACCCCACGGCCTTAGAGAAAAAAAAAAGTATTTGTGACACAGCGTCTAGACAACTGAGGTATTGAAGCTCACACAAAATCATCGTCAATAGAGGTACATATATAAAAGTCTTCGTTCATTAGAGATTTGTTTAGTTTTTATTTAAATGACAAATCTTTATATGTGTTTGTTGTTTGTGTATAAAAGGTGGAGATGAAAGAAAAGAATTTTAATTATTAATATAAAATTTTATATAAATTAATTATTAAATGTTAAAAAAAAAACAAAAATAAGCAAAAATAAAAAAGTCTTAAGAAAATAATAAAAAAAAAATGTACAAAAAAAAGTGAATTGACCTCACCGAGATTTGAACTTCGAACCCCACGGCCTTAGAGAAAAAAAAAGTATTTGTGACACAGCGTCTAGACAACCGAGCTATTGAAGCTCACACAAAATCATCGTCAATAGAGAGAAAAGAATTTTAACACATGGATGTGTTGTTATGCTCAAAATTCTACATACATATTAAACAAAAGGGTGTGAAGATAAATACGTAGGTTAAATACGTTTCACAACTATTGTGAATGATATAAATAAAAAACAAATAGTAGTGTCGCCAACTTTTTTTTGCCTAGAAAATGCCAAATTTGACAAGAAAAGCGCTGAAACATATGGAAAAATAAAAATTTGAGATTTTACATGACATATTATTTTGGACTAAAATTTTTGGACATTTAAGAAAAAATAAATGGGGATACCGCTTGTCTGTGGAGAGATATGAGGTAGTGGATTCCAACGATGTATTCATCTCCTCCAGAATCGCTCTAGGTTTCGAGTTTTGCATTTGACAAGAAAATTTATTTTTGAAATTTCTCATAACATTATTTAAAATTAAAATTTTTGGACATTTAAGAAAAAATAAATGGGGGTACCGCTTGTTTGTGGAGAGCTATGTGGGAGTAGATTCCAACGATGTATTCATCTCCTCCAGAATCACTCTAGGTTTCGAGTTTTGCATTTGACAAGAAAATTAATTTTTGAAATTTCTCATAACATTATTTAAAATTAAAATTTTTGGACATTTAAGAAAAAAATAAATGGGGGTACCGCTTGTTTGTGGAGAGCTATGAGGTAGTTGATTCCAACGATGTATTCATCTCCTTCAGAATCACTCTAGGTTTCGAGTTTTGCATTTTAAAGAAAATTTATTTTTGAAATTCCACATAACATTATTTAAAATTAAAATTTTTGGTCATTTAAGAAAAAAATAAATGGGAGTACCGCTTGTTTGTGGAGAGCTATGAGGAAGTAGATTCCAACGATGTATTCATCTCCTCCAGAATCACTCTAGGTTTCGAGTTTTGCATTTGACAATAAAATTTATTTTTGAAATTTCTCATAACATTATTTAAAATTAAATTTGTTGGACATTTAAGAAAAAAATAAATGGGGGTACCGCTTGTTTGTGGAGAGCTATGAGGTAGTAGATTCCAACGATGTATTCATCTCCTCCAGAATCACTCTAGGTTTAGAGTTTTGCATTTGACAAGAACATTTATTTTTGAAATTTCTCATAACATTATTTAAAATTAAAATTTTTGGACATTTAAGAAAAAAATAAATGGGGGTACCGCTTGTTTGTGGAGAGCTATGAGGTAGTAGATTCCGACGATGTATTCCAACGATGAATGAATCAACTACCTCATAGCTCTCCACAAACAAGCGGTACCCCCATTTATTTTTTTCTTAAATGTCCAAAAATTTTAATTTTAAATAATGTTATGTGGAATTTCAAAAATAAATTTTCTTTAAAATGCAAAACTCGAATCCTAGAGTGATTCTGGAGGAGATGAATACATCATTGGAATCAACTACCTCATAGCTCTCCACAAACAAGCGGTACCCCCATTTATTTTTTTCTTAAATGTCCAAAAATTTTAATTTTAAATAATGTTGTGAGAAATTTCAAAAATAAATTTTCTTGTCAAATGCAAAACTCTAAACCTAGAGTGATTCTGGAGGAGATGAATACATCGTTGGAAGCTACTACCTCATAGCTTTCCACAAACAAGCGGTATCCCCATTTATTTTTTCTTAAATGTCCAAAAATTTTAATCCAAAATAATATGTCATGTAAAATCTCAAATTTATATTTTTCCATATGTTTCAGCGCTTTTCTTGTCAAATTTGGCATTTTCTAGGCAAAAAAAAGTTGGCGACACTACTATTTTTATACCCTTCACCATAGGTGGAAGGGTATATATAAGTTTGTCATTCCGTTTGTAATTTCTACAATATTGATCTTAGACCCTATAAAGTATATATATTCTGGGTCCATATGAAGAGCGAAGTTGATTTAACGATGTCCGTCTGTCCGTCTGTCCGTCTGTCCGTCTGTCCGTCTGTCCGTCTGTCCGTCTGTGTGTTGAAATGGGTTTTCCGAAGAACCCAGACATGATGAGGACTTGATTCTTTTTTATTTCTGTTACATGTGATCCATTTCTGTTTGCTATTAAAAATCAGACAGATCGGTTAATAAATGGCTGAGATATTAGCAAAAAACCAGGACTACCTCTAATTTTTCCAGTAAAATCCCTTTGTTTAATAAGAGTGTGAAGATAAATACGTAGGTTAAATACGTTTCACAACTATTGTGAATGATATAAATAAAAAATAAATAGTAGTGTCGCCAACTTTTTTTTGCCTAGAAAATGCCAAATTTGACAAGAAAAGCGCTGAAACATATGGAAAAATATAAATTTGAGATTTTACATGACATATTATTTTGGATTAAAATTTTTGGACATTTAAGAAAAAATAAATGGGGATACCGCTTGTTTGTGGAGAGCTATGAGGTAGTAGATTCCAACGATGTATTCATCTCCTTCAGAATACCATGGTGAAGGGTATATAAGATTCGGCATAGCCGAATTTAGCCGCTCTTACTTGTTTTTTATTTATATCATTCACAATAGTTGTGAAACGTATTTAACCTACGTATTTATCTTCACACTCTTATTAAACAAAGGGATTTTACTGGAAAAATTAGAGGTTGTCCTGGTTTTTTGCTAATATCTCAGCCATTTATTAACCGATCTGTCTGATTTTTAATAGCAAACAGAAATGGATCACATGTAACAGAAATAAAAAAGAATCAAGTCCTCATCATGTCTGGGTTCTTCGGAAAACCCATTTCAACACACAGACGGACAGACGGACAGACGGACAGACGGACATCGTTAAATCAACTTCGCTCTTCATATGGACCCAGAATATATATACTTTATAGGGTCTAAGATCAATATTGTAGAAATTACAAACGGAATGACAAACTTATATATACCCTTCCACCTATGGTGAAGGGTATAAAAAAAGTATTTGTGACACAGCGTCTAGACAACTGAGCTATTGAAGCTCACACAAAATCATCGTCAATAGAGGTACATATATAAAAGTCTTCGTTCATTAGAGATTTGTTTAGTTTTTATTTAAATGACAAATCTTTATATGTGTGTTGTTTGTGTATAAAAGGTGGAGATGAAAGAAAAGAATTTTAATTATTAATATAAAATTTTATATAAATTAATTATTAAATGTTAAAAAAAAACAAAAATAAGCAAAAAAAAAAAAAAGTCTTAAGAAAATAATAAAAAAAAATGTACAAAAAAAAGTGAATTGACCTCACCGAGATTTGAAACTCGAACCCCACGGCCTTAGAGAAAAAAAAAAGTATTTGTGACACAGCGTCTAGACAACTGAGCTATTGAAGCTCACACAAAATCATCGTCAATAGAGGCACACCATGACGATGTCTCTCACGTCGTAAAAAACGTTCTCTTTCTTTTGTATGTGCAGATTTCAAAGGTTCAGCATCTTTTCAAATTGGTTTTTTTGCGATTCCAATTGAATTTCTTTGCAAATCCAATTAGTTTTAGCAGATTTCCCAATTGGATTTGAAAAAAAGGTTTAAAAACAGGGAAGTTTACTCAAATTTTTGCAGAAATCAGGGAAATTTGCTCAATTTTCCCCTGTTTTCTCCAAGTTTCCGAACCTTTGTATTCTGTATAATATTTTATTTGGCCGCTGACGGCGTTGCATCCTCTATACTATTCTTCCTCTATGATAGAGGTACATATATAAAAGTCTTCGTTAATTAGAGATTTGTTTGGTTTTTATTTAAATGACAAATCTTTGTATGTGTGTTGTTTGTGTATTGAATTTTAACACATGGATGTGTTGTTATGCTCAAAATTCTACATACATATTAAACAAAGGGATTTTACTGGAAAAATTAGAGGTAGTCCTGGTTTTTTGCTAATATCTCAGCCATTTATTAACCGATCTGTCTGATTTTTAATAGCAAACAGAAATGGATCACATGTAACAGAAATAAAAAAGAATCAAGTCCTCATCATGTCTGGGTTCTTCGGAAAACCCATTTCAACACACAGACGGACAGACGGACAGACGGACAGACGGACATCGTTAAATCAACTTCGCTCTTCATAAGGACCCAGAATATATATACTTTATAGGGTCTAAGATCAATATTGTAGAAATTACAAACGGAATGACAAACTTATATATACCCTTCCACCTATGGTGAAGGGTATAAAAACAAACAATTTACTAAAACAGAAATTACCAAATTTATACAAAATTATTAATTCGTTTATGTTTTAACAATTTTTTAGATTTTAAACCTTTGATTTTGTTTTAAATTTTGTATATAATATTTTTTGAAAAAAAAAAATAATAAAATAAAAAATGTTTGATGCTCGATAAAAAAAATAAATTTAAAATTTTATACTAATATTAATAATATTTAGTATTTTTTTTTTTGCTGATTTTAGCGAACAGATTTTAAATTCCACTTTACAAAAAGTATACTAAAATTTAGCAGCGGTTACTAATTTTTCTACTAATTTCATTGTATTACACGTCAGCAGACATGTGTTGCTAAGATTAACAAAAAATACCGCTGGGCTCAAATTAGCAAAGTTTCCCATAATAACAGCAAAATGTTCAGTTGGCATTACAGTCTTTTTTTGCATTTTAAATTATGTTTTACAATTGACTCACTTCTGCTGGAGATTCAGGCTTTAGGTATGCACATTCAGACTTATGCGGATGATGTCTTCACTTTGGTGTCTTGCAGGGCTCTTCTAACTGTTTGTAACCTATTGGTCATCTGGTGCAATAGATATGGCATTCTGTTAATCCTGGCTAAATGGTTAACTTGGGTTGTTTACGCGTCGGTCTAAACATATGAATGTTAGATTTTCAGTATTAAAAGTTATTACTTTTCAATTGTCCATAGAAGTTTAATACTTAGGTGTAACACTGGGGTGCGAATTTATGTGGTCAATGTGGATCTGATGGTATCTCAGGAACTGCGGAGAGATTCTGGAAAGTTTCAGAGAGCTTCTTGGGAGACTTGTAGTATACTGGATGTATATTGCACTGGATGTATATTGTAGTCTGGTGCCGCTTTGGGTACAACTGGTGCTATGTGTATCACAACTGGATACTCTCTTAATCTTATGTTCAGCATCCTCTCCCTGAATATTTATATAAATGCGCGGCTATGCAATCCCTATGAGACTTCGAAAGAAAGAAACTTGTCAAATAGATTGCATGGCCTTATCGGTAAGCGGCTTTCGCAACTCTGTCTGATGTATATTATGGCTACAGGTGAAATGGTCCGGTTGGGTAAATATAAGAATACTTCATAGAAGCCTAAACCCATATTTCCATGTCTAACAAACATACGTCTAAGCCATAAAACAAAATTTTAAATTTTAAGTCGACTTTAACATCGAACATAAATTTGTATTCATTTTGTATATTTAAACTATATAGAAATAATTATTTTTTCAAAGTTCTTTTATGGGGTCAAAACATCTCGTCCTATCAGAATATATGTAAAACAAACAAACTTTTATTTAGTAAGGCTGATAATTATTAAACATCTTACACAGTGGTGTAAGCACAATAATTTTTCAACAAACATTGTGTTAGCTTTTTAAAAAATCCATTTAAAATATCATATGATATATGAGTTTCACGAGTAAATAGTGACACAAATGCATTATACACCCACGCTTACACACGATTTGTGAACAATACAAATATCATCAACAACAACAGCAACAACATCAAGGTAATATTGTCAACACTTAACTTAAGAAAATTGATAAACGCACAAAAACTTTAATTAACAAATTATTTAAAACACCCAACTAAAAGTGAAACAACATGAACAAAAACATTAAACTGTAAACGGATTACAAGCGTCGAGATGATGGTGATGATGATGACGACGATGAGGAGGTAATATAAAAGTAAAACATTTGCGTATAATTTACAACTGTTTAAGCCAAATAAATGACGATTATGGGACAAAACAAGGTTTTAACACCACTAAAGTTAAAACGACAAAAAAAAAAAAAACAGACAAACACTTAACATTGATGTTACAACACAAGCAACAACAACAACAACCAGCAATTAAAACAAAGTAAAACTGGGGATGAATATCATAATATATTCAACTGTTTGGAACAAATAATGGGTGCAGGAAGTGGGGAGCATATTGGTAACAATTTTAGCAGGGTAAAGAAGAGGTTCGTCTGTTTTATTTGTAAAAGCGTGTGACAAATTGACGCTTTTTAATTCATTGCCTTGGTCGCTGAATGGCTGCATCAGAGACAATATTTGTTTTGGTTGTTTCTTTCTTTCGGACTGTGGTCAACCGTCTATATTGAAAACTGATTGATGATGATGGTGTTGATGACGTTTTGCAAAACGATGTTGGCGACATGATGATGATACATGCATGAATACGAAAGGTTTTCATAGGTATTTTAAATGCTTTTATTACCAAAGACTGATTAATTGCAGAAACACAATCACAAATCAAAAGAAGTTGTCAATTAGTTGAAACAACTTACATACACAGAAATACACAAACACAAACACACACACACAAAGGCAATGACTCGTGCTGTTTTTCTTTATATTCGTATTGTATGTGAAATAGTGATGTTAAAGTATTAGGTAACGATTATCGGGTTTCATTGCATATCATTCAAATATATCTAAATTTTATAAAAGTTTGTTGATGATCGTCAAAATAATAAGATTTGAAGAATTTTTCTATATAAAAAATTTACCAAATTCTGGGAATTTGAGAATAATGAAGCAAAAACCTTTTAATTGTGTAAAAGAAAAAGTCAAAATCGTAAAATTTTTAATTCATCAAAAACAGCAAATTATTGTCGGTAAGATCAGTTAATTTCAGAAAGAATTTCAATTTCCAAAAATGGAAACGCATAGGGTGTACATATCTCTATGAAAGAATAACGTGACTCACTGATTCGGCGACTCATCATTGCCCAGACCAATTCGTTGGAGCTAGGAAATTTGCAATTTGGTATTTAAAATCCTCCTCACGCAAAGTCCCCTAAATATGGAATTTTTTATTTAATTTCTACAGTGACGGAGAGAAAGGGGAAAGCCTCCACTTTAAAGGTCTGCTTAAAACAAGTGTTTCCTATGTAAAAAAACTAAGAAGTGTGTAAGCTTTGGGTATTTGGGTATTCACTGATATGGTACTTTTTTGAGTTTTCGCCAGCAACGTGACATATGTGACGAATTTCTTTTGAGACAACCGAAATTCTATTATGATAGTCAAATTACTCTTGTCTCAATTGATTTTCTGTTGTCAAAACTGAAAAGTTCGGTTATTACAATCGAATCATTCGATTGGCTAAAAATTTAAATCTGTTTTTTCTGTGAAGGTTCCAAATCAGATAGAATACATTTGCCAATAGAAAAATCCAATGACATGATCAAACTTTTTTTATTTTTATGTCAGTCATATATGAATAGTCACGAAACGCTTCTGAATCTGTTCGAACCAGAAATCGTTTATGGAGACTCCTTATAACGAGGTTTGATATGTACAACAAAAATCATATTTTTATAGAAAATCCTTGTGGATGCTATTTGGTTAGATAAACCACCGATGTCTGATCCGAGTTCCATTCGGTACTATTTTAATCTAAAGCTTTAAAGTAGAGTCCATCCAATTATGTTATGTGTGTTATTTTTATACATATTTTTTGTGTGTTATTTTTTATCAATACAATCGATTAATCAAAAGTATTCGAATTTTACAACACTAACACTCATAGGGATTCAGAAGTTTCATTTACAAATTGTGCTTATGTTGTGTCTTTTAAAATAGTGATAAGTTCATCTTTAAATTGCTCTGTTTCTTCTTTATTTTTTTTTTCATTCTTTCTTATGGAGTAAAAAGAAATTAACATTAAGTGCTTGTATATTGATGCCGAGTCAACCGTAAAATAATAAATGCATTTATGATTCTTTGGAGAGAAAAAAAAATATATTGAATACATTCTCGTTATCTACACTAAGAAAAACAAATTACTTTAATAAAAAAAAAATGTAATTTTTTTGAAAAGGGAATTTGTGGCGGAAGTTCTAATAAGAATCCAAAAAAAATATATAATATACGATCTCTGCTATTATGACTCTACAAACAAGTGGTAAAATACAAAATTCTAATCACATTATAGCGACGAATCTGCCGCCACTGGGGGTTTCTCTGGTTTTGCAGACTCTCCAATATTTTTTTTTAGCTTACCTCAATTGGAAACGTTGTGACAGTTGTTAAGCTAATGCTGGTAATTCCTCTCAGTGTATTTTTTAACTGATATCTGTATTTCAATTTTATATGATTGCTATGTTTTTATTGTAGCCTATTTTTTATGGGCACAACAAATAAAAACCTTTCAAGATATGACGATGATGGTTGATGCCTTTGGCATACATATGTTAAGTTGTGTTTTATTCTCATATAACAAAGTGTTTCCAATCAACATGCCAATGTCATTTGCATGGCATGCCACACCATTGATTATCAACATTTTAAAAAATCTAGTTGTTTCTTCTATTTTCTACATAAAGGGATATTTGTGGTTTATATGGGCACACTTGCCTGGCGTCATACTCGTTATGGTAAGTATTATTGTACTATTTCAGTTGTCATCTCCATTACTGTTCAAGTCACTTAAGTACATATTTAAGAAATATGTTAGTTGTGACATTTTACAAAGTGTGATAAAGTTACTATTTTTATAATGCTAATGTTTCAAATTTGATTTTGTTGAAAAGAATGATGGACATAATTTATTACTTCGTACTTACCGATTGTTAAAGCACTGTAATCTTTAACAGTCTCCATTTCTCTTAAACCCAGTCTTAAGAATTATTCGGATTGAAAATTGTGTATTTTACTTGTGTGGGAGATGAAATTTAAAACAAATAGAAATATTGTATACACTATAATAAGTTAATAATTTCTAATAAATTGATATTAAATTTTAGCAAATGTGTATTCAATGCATCAATATTTGTTAGAAATGATGTGTTTTGCATGAGAAGGTTTTAATTTTTTTTTAATTCATACAATAATTTTCATTGCGGTTCTTGTGGGAACCTTTTTACGCTTGCCAAAGAGTGACATAATTTTTCATAATAGTTTCTCGTGGATAGGGCCGATTTGTGAATATATCCATTAAATGGTGGAAATTTATACCCCTAGTGATTACGCTGTGAATCAAATCTGGGATCTTTGATATTTAGAAAAGAACTCTACCCTTAGCTTCGTTGTTAGATATATAATAAATGATTGCTTACAAAACAACACAAAGTAATGTATCTAAAAATAGATTTTCAAATATGCTTTAATTATTACTTTGTGTTTATAAATCATACCATTAATAACATAATGAACGGTAGAGATCTCCCCTATGATCTGTCCCGCAACTGGCGAAAATAGGACCGATCTTAATAACTACTGGGGAAATAGAAGTCATCTTAAAGTGTCTACCCAATAACCTGTTCTGTGACCGGGGGTATGAATACTAGTATAAAAAAACCTACAGCGTGACTGTTGGTACAAATATACACACGCCTTTGATGAATTAAAATAATAAAATTTAAAAATTCTTCGTTCTACATAACTTTCAGTTGAATTTTTAATCTATATTTATTTTCCTTTATTCGATCTTCAATATTATACTATATTATTCTTTAAAATCGAGCTCAAGATCCTTTTTATAAAAAATAATAATAATGATTATTTATTATTTCTTTCTTTCCAATATTTCGTCACCACATTGGGTGACTTCTTCAGGGAAATTATATAATTTTTTTAACAATAAAAACATATATATATAAAATTTTTTAAAAAAAAAAAAGGCGGGAAATTATAAAAATACTTTTTGACAATATGAAAAATATAAATATTAAATATAAATTTTAGGAGAAAAATTTTAAAAAAGTTTTTGAAAAACTTTTAATATTCATCCCATATTTTTCACCTAAAAAAAATTTTTTACCACTAAAATTTTTTTCACCACAAAATTTTTTACCTCAAAAAATTTTTTCACCTCAAAAATTTTCCCCACCACAGAATTTCTTTTCACATCCAAAAAAGTTTTTCACCACACAAAATTTGTGCACCTTCATAATTTTACTTCTAAAGTTTTTTACATTATTTGTATCAAATACAGTAGAGAAATTTTTTTAGGACATTGGTGGAGGGTATTCAAAGATTGGGCGCGACCCAATTTAAGACTTTTTTAGTTGTTTTTTTTATATAGAGAAATTGCCACTAAACATCATTAAATTCTTCCGAAATTGATTTCGCTTACTACAAAGTGTGAGTGTTTTAGCGGAGTTTAAAAAATCTGTTAACTGGTTTTTGGAGGTCCGTTAAACGTGTCCTTACGGTTGAACAAAAATAGTTACTTATTTTACAAGTAGAGACTCTTAACATTCTTTTTTCTTATCAAGAATGTAAATAAGCGTAAATAAATTTTTGGCGATTTTTTAAATATTTTTTTCTGTTTTAAAAAGTAAATTTTCTTAAATTTATGGAATTTATAAAATTTTGACTACATCCTTCTTGCTTACAAATTGTTTGTTAAAGAAAACAAGCCTAAAATTATTTATTATCAGACAACCGCTTTTGGGCGGTCATGGGCATTAGAGGGTTAAAGCTCTTTTTATTTATTATAATTGAAATTTCATTTATATTTATAATTTAAATTGATTTTTTTTAATTAAGTTTATATTATCTGATATTTTTATTGTGACTTGTGAACTTTAATAATATTTTCTTAATTTAAAAATAATTTTTTATTTTATTTTACATTTTGTTTCTCAATTTTAATTTACCCTATAGGGAATTTTTATGAGTCATTCCTGCCCCAATGAAAACAAAGAGCCCTAAGAGCCACTTTTGCCCAATGTTGATGTAATAGTTTTAATTATTTTAAGCGCTCTTGAAATGTTTGCAATTTTTGATTTTTATTGTTAAGGCTCTTTATATTTATTATAATTGGGATTTCATTTGTATTTTTAATTTACATTGATTTTATAACTAAAATTTATATTATAATTTTTTAATATAATTATCTAAATTTTAATTGATTTTTTATTGTGGTTTCTACATTTTAATAAGTTTTTTTTTTAATTTAAAAACAATTTTTATTTTAATTTACATTTTGTTTCTCAAATTTTAGTTAACTAGCCTATAGAGAATGATAAATCAATTGACCTTAAAAGAGCTATCACGTGACCGGCCACAAGAAGGCATATCATTATATTGGTAAAAAGTATTATTTTTTTTTATTGTCTTGTAATGTTAATTTTTTTCTTTCTTTTGTTATTAAATAAATTGTTTATTTCATAAAAAAAAAAAAAATTTGCTGTATTAAACATATATGCTTGTAATCTTGCCCTATCAATGTGTCCAATAATTGGTAATTTTTTGATTAAATAAATGCATAAGAAGAAGATTAAAAAAAAAAACCAGAACAATATGACTCTGCTATTAGCCAGCCATTATGCAAGACCAACAATAACTTATACAGTAGAGCATTTACCTTGTTGGCAGACCGTTGAGTGAAAGAGCCCTACTGACCCCTAGAAGATTTTTCTTCTTGCTTTTAATTGAGTGGAAATCTGTTTTTAGAAACATACCCAGGTGTGCTCTTTGGGTGAGTTTTTTATATTATGTTAGTCTTGTGATAAGTTCTTTTGTGTTAATACTCTGACATGTAACAAAGCGCAATTCATCCTCTCCTATGAGAAACCCATAAGTGACCATTTCCCTTTATACGATATAAAAGAATCGGTTTCCCATGGGGTATGTTTCAATGAAATACAAATAAAATTTTGTTTACCTGTAATATAATTAACAAAATCCTTATTATTTAATATTAAAGAGTTAAATGACAGTATCATAAACGAAATCTGAGGTCATCAATTTTATTTCGACAGTCATAAAAATATTTGTAATTTTGGCAAATTAAACAAATTGATATTAAACACAAAATGCAACTTTAATTGGATTTTACGCATTGTAAAGGGTGTCCCAAGAAGAACGCAATTTTTAAATCTGGCAACATTCGAAGTGTCATTGTTTGACATTTGAACAATTGTTATTGTTTGCTAGTAGAAGGTACGAGGTTAGTAAAAATGGAGCGCTACACGAATGAACAACGCATTCTCATTGTGAAATTGTTTTACCAAAATGGTGAAAGTTTTGCGACTACAGTTCGCAAATTGCGATCAATTTGGGGTCACAATAATGCTCCAAAAGAGTCAACTGTAAAGAGATTAATGGATAAATTTGCCGAAACTGGGTCTGTTAGTGATGTAAAGACAACAACGCGCCATCGATCAGGTCGATCGACCGAAAATGTCGCAGCTGTACGTGATGATGTCGCTCAAACTCCATCCACCTCAATTCGACACCGAGCTCAGCAAATTGGTGTCTCCAAATCCACTTTGCAGCGAATTTTGACGAAAGATTTGCATCTTCATACATACAAAGTTCAATTGACTCAGGAACTGAAGCCAGCTGACCATGGACAGCGAAGGGAGTTCGTTAATTGGGTATTGGAGAGACAATGCTGATTTTGCCGATAAAATCATCTTCAGTGACGAGGCCCATTTTCATCTTGATGGCTTCGTCAATAGGCAGCATTGTCGCATTTGGGGTGAGGAAAATCCTCGAGTGATTCACGAGAAGCAAATGCATCCTCAACGTGTCACTGTGTGGTGTGGTTTTTGGGCTGGAGGAATCATTGGACCTTTTTTTTATGAAAATGAGGCAGGTCAAGCGCAAACAGTCAATGGTGTTCGGTATCGTGAAATGATAACCAGTTTTTTCTTGCCTAGAATTGAAGAAATGAATGTGGAGGGCATGTGGTTCCAACAAGACGGCGCCACATGTCATACAGCCAGAGAAACAATTCAATTGCTGCATCAGTCATTTCCCGGTCGTGTTATTTCACGTTTTGGAGATCAGAATTGGCCGCCTAGATCGTGCGATTTTACACCATTAGATTTTTTTCTTTGGGGTTTTTTGAAGTCGATGGTTTACGCAAATAAGCCGACGACGACTCAAGCCTTAAAAGAGGAAATTGGAAGCTGCATTAATGAAAAACCGCAGCATTCATGCGAAACGGTCATTGAAAATTTCATTAAAAGATCGCGTGCATGCCAGCAAAGCCGCGGCGGCCATCTGCACGATATATTGTTCCATACATAACCTCATTCTGTCTACTTTACGATATAATAAAGTTTCACGATTTTTTTTTAAATATCTGTGTTTTATTTAAAATTTAAAAATTGCGTTCTTATAGGGACACCCTTTATATGACAATAAAACTGTTTTTAATTTGAAAAACAAATAATACAAATTAATTAACATTTAAATACCAGTAGAAGCGGAGAAAAAACAAAATAAAACTACAAGACTAAGTGTATGCAAATATATTTATATTAAAAATATTATAAACAAGAAAAAGTGTTGCATACACCGACTATATTATACTCTACACAAGTACAATAAAATTGCGAGAACAAATCAATAAGTCCCATAAGCCATTTATATTGACCTAGATCTCGCTATACTTAAATTATCTCGCCATACTTATGTGACAAATTTTTTTTGAAAATTATTTTTTTTCGGGATGTCTTCGTATAACAACTCATAAATTTTGTCGTTATATGAACTGCTAAGGAAAATTACATATTTTTTTCTTTTGCTTTTCAAAGACGTAGTTGTAATTCAAACAAATCTATATTTTAATGTGTTACAAACGGAATGACAATCTATTTTACACCCTTTATCATAATGTGAAGAGGCTTTAAAATCTTTAAAACTTTGTATGATTTTTATATGAAAAAAAAAAACTAAATAACTGGTAATAAGTACAACTAAAAATAACTCAGAGGGATCAATTAATATTGAAAAAAAAAACTTTTTTTTTAAAAGAGAAGCTAATTGATTGAAATAACACCATAATAAATATCGAATAACCCAAAAACTTAAAAAAACGTTTTGTGACAATATTGGTTTTCTTGATAAGTTTAACAATATTAAGTTGGGCTTTTAACAAAAAACAAGAATTTTTAATTTTTTATGTCTTTCATTCTTCCACTTCAGCTGATAAGAAATTAGTAAAATGAAACAATGACTGACACACTGTTTTATAAACATTCAACATAAGAATGAGGGTATTTTATGACTCATAGTTTAGATGTGACGCCAAAATTTTTGAATGCCTATTTATTTTTTTTTTCTGTATTATTGAAACAAACGATTTACTTCCTTTTGGTTTTTAATTTGTAACACAGGTATCAAATAGTTATTAGAATGTTGAACAAATTTTTAAGTGGTTTACTTTATCCACACTAACTCTGTGTTTGGACTCTCTTCTGCTTCTATATACAAATTGTCTTTGTCGTTATCTTGTAGGAAAAATTTTAAAATTATAAGAATACAACAGAATTTTTAGACTGCTTTTTTTGAAAGGAATACAAAAAGTATGACATTTAAATGAGTCTTTTTCGTGTTTGGAGTGAGAGAAGTCAATAACAAATTAAGCGGTTAATGTGCATATTTAAGATAAAAAACATTTCAAACTTGTAACAAAATAACGTACAAAAATGCAGTTAAATTACTTAACTAAAGGTGTTATTTTAATGTTCTGTTTGTTTTTATTTTTATATTAAACGACTTGGAGGCATAAGTTGAACATTCGTAAACTTTTAACATGAACTGGTTTAATATCTAAAGTTTTATTATAGGTTTTTTGTAAATATAAAACTAAAACATCTCTTATTCTCAGTGAATAGGAAGGTATCCCCAGATTCCGCGGAAAATTTTTTATGTGAAGCAACATTCAGGAAATTCTCACTACTAATTATTTTGGAGAGATGAAAGGTGGTGAAATGTAAAGAGTTTCAAATATGACAACACTGTAATTGCGTGAGATGCTAAATCTGAGAACAGTTATTGTACACCATCGGATGAAGAGTTGTCGAAATTGTTGAAGCTTTTTTTAATTAAAAGTCCTGTTATATTATATTACTTCGGTGGGGTTAAGTGCTTTGGGAACACCGATATATGGCGTTGCAATATTTTTAAGGGATAGACAACTTATACATATTATTTTTTTAAAATGATGTTGCCGCCGGTAGGGATCGAACCCGCAGTCTTTGGTGTAACAGTCAAACGCGCGAACGATTACACCACAATGCTCACAATATCTGTCTAGTGGAATATCGAAAAAAAAGTCGAAACACCCCCTCGCTAAAAAATCAATTTAAAGCTCAAAAATCTTAACAAAAAGCTACTTTAAAGCTAAAAACTGAAAAATCAAAAAAAGGAAAAGCAAAAAATAGCAAAAGCATTAAAACAAGCAAATTTGTCTTCTCTGTAGATATTGTGCAACATATTTGTATTTATGTGGAAACTCATGACTTCCCGATACAATAACATAAATAATGGTCATGCTTCATTGTGCATTTCACTAGATAGTCCTTTCAAATGATTTTCATTTGATGTCCAATTTTCCTTATCTAGTGTACAATCGGGGTCTAAACGACTCGTGAAAGAGCCCTCAAACCTTAATCGGCTACACTGGTAGTGATATCTACTGGGTAATAGTAGAGACATGCAAGTTGTCAAACGGATTTGTAACACATTTGTCAGATTTTTTTTTACTTATGCATTTTGATACATACATTGATATTTTCCCGTTGTGAACTAAAGATCCGTTATCCGTTATTATCAATTTTTTTAAAAATGTATCGGTATTAAAAATAAAAAAAAAACATTAAAGAACTATAGAATTAAATCGTTAAATTTTTTTAAAATTGATAATTTTTTTTAAAAAAAAGAGACAATTCTACATCTTCAATTGTAAAATTTCTCGATTTTCCAACCAAATCATTCGGTTGGCAAGAAATTCTGTTGCAACGATGAATCGGTTTTCTCGGTGTAGGTCGCAAAATATAGAACTAAAGTGCTCAAAAATTGATTTAAGTAAATACCGGGAAGGTTTACATAGAAATCTGATTCATTGTGACAACCGAAAATCTTTCCAACTTTTTTAGTAGTATACGAACCATATTTGGCCCAAAGGGCTTGGTTCTTGAATATTTTAATAAATAAATAAATAAATAAATAAATAAATAAATAAATAAATAAATAAATAAAAATGCTTGGTTGCAGCAACCGAATTATTTAGTTGTTGCGACAAAATGTATTAATGATCCAATTCAAATATAAGGTATTAACCGAATTTCGGTCGCCACAAACAAATATATCGATAGTTTAAACCAAACCATTCGGTTGGCAAGAAATTCGGTTGTCACAAAGAATCTGTTTTCTCTGTGTGGGTCTATATGCGGACTATGTCCAAATATGGTCCGATTTTCTTGAAATTTGGTTGGAAGAAAGTGACTGTGATAATTGGTGTACAATAAGGTGGATCTTAGTTGCATATTTTTGGTAGTTTAAACAATAGCATAAAAACTGGCAGATTTTCATAAAATCTATTAATTTTTATAAAATTTATCAATTATACAAAATAAACCGACTTTTTTTAACATGTGAGTAATTTCATTGTGACGGGTGTGACCATGATACTCACATTTTTGATTATAATTCAAGAATATAAAATTTAAAAAAAGTTGCGATTCCCAAGGATGTTAATCTTAATAACGTTTTATAACAGTTTGACACTGAAATTCCATGCTTTCTACTCTGAATGACCATTAGAAGGATGTGACGGTTGTGACCTTACAAATTTGAGCTCTTAAAGAATTTTTCCTTTCAGGTAATATTATGTAAATTTTCCGTAGAACGTGCTTAATTATATTGATGTAGTTTTTTCATTAAAGTGTTTTTGATTGTATTAGATACTAACTCTCTGCAAAAAAAAAAAAAATTCTTAAAAAAAAAACTTTTAAGAAAATATGACGGGTGTGACATCTTTATATGATGGGTGTGACATAGTAAGAAAACTCGAAAAGTTTGGAGAAATAAAACTTTTTATTGACTTCAATTACATAAGCAATTTAAAGATTAACACATAATAACACATATTATATTATTATAAAGATTTATTCACTATCTGTACAACCATAGACACCACGATACTGCAGGCGGAATGTTTTAAAATAATTTTTTTTAAATTCAGATAAATATGTAGTGCAAACATACACATGAATGAATTTTTTGAATATTGGTTATTGATTTGACGCCGTCCTACCTTTTGTTAAAACAAGAACTTTTCTACACAACGTCGTCTATATGCACATTTCAAAGAGTTGTAATTTTTTTCATATGTCCATAATTATCATTCTCTTGTAAACAAAAATTAACCGATTTTTATTAAAATCTAGTAAATTAATTTTTTCCTGTGTAGGGCTATTTTACGTGCAATTACCCATATATTAATTTAAATAAAATTTATATAAAGGGGGTTTTTAATCTGAACTTAAAATGTCATAACGCATTAAATAGTCCGTCTTAATCGCCTTAAATGTTCTTACTTGTTTCTTAATATTTTTTAATAATCAAAATATGTAGTTAAGCAGGAAAGTTAAAATTCCTGATTCTAAACAAAACATTTTGTTAAACTTAGTTTGTTAGCAAATATTGGGTGTATAACTTAAAAATGCGGGATTCACAACAGATGGCGTATCTTTTACGCATGGTTTGTGTATTTAATAACTTATATGGTATTTTGGAGGGTAAACAGATATCACTTATTCTCACTTAGTCATTGAATTAAATAGTGTAAACAACAAAGTTTTTTTGCTTCGAATATGTTGAAGAATTGTGTGCCTAAAATGCATCATTTGCGAAAAATTTTGCTTTACTTTTTCAATTTGTAAAGAGTCCAGCTGAAGCACAGTGATTGCTCAACGAAGCGTATGCTGAATATGTTCCATCGATTTCAACGTGCGAGAAATGGATTGTGCGGTTTAAAAGTGGTGATTTTGACACGGAAGACAAATACCGATGCGAGAAGTTTTGGCATCGAGATTTTCATGATCACCCTACTTTATACAGGGTGACTAATTAATAATAAAATTAATGATAAAGCTTATGGGATTTTTATTGCAATATTTTGGAGCTTTTAACTTTTAAAGCTCTGAACAAATTTAATTTTGTAAAATTTCAGCCAGGCATTATTCGATAAAGATTGTTGTCAAGCTCAATTAGAACTTGAAATATCATTAGAAGTCACTTAATCAGCAATTTCAAAGCGTTTGCAAGCAGCAGTATTCATTCAAATCTAAGGAAATTGTGCATCACACGAGTTGAAGCCGAGAGACGTTAAAAGTCGATGTTGCATGTCCGAAATGATGGTTAAACGCCATAAAAAGAAGTAACTTCGAATCATTACTGACGATGAAAAATGGATCCATTACGACAATCCGAAGTACAAGAAATCATATGTGAAGCTCGGCCAACCAGCCAAATCAATGGCGTTGGCCGAATATCTATGGCCACAAGGAAATGCTCTGTATTTAGTGGGACTAGAAGGGTCCCATCTATTATGATAATATTTTTAAAATAGAGTCTGAAGATCATAGGCGACCTGTACCAAACACAATTGATTCGTTTGATGCGAGCAATGGCCGAAAATGCTTGGAATATGCGACCAGACATGACAACGCCCAGTCCGACTACCATTTATTTCGATCGATTCAGAACGCTCTCACTGGAATACGCTTCACTTCAGTACAGGGTATCCGAGATTGGCCTCAAAAAATTAGCAGTTTTTTTTTTTGGCTCGGAATCTATATGTCGCTAGAAAGATGGGAAAAGGTTATAGCTAACGATGGACAATACTTTAAATTAATTTATATTGTAGCAATTTTTCACAATAAACGCCCAAACTTTGCAAAAAATCCCACATTTTTTGTTATACCCCCAATATATTCGACTTAAGAGTGTAGATATAATATTTTTACGACTTTTTGTTTTATGTTTTTTAAATGTATCAATTAAAAAAATATCTTTTTGTTTTGTTTATTATTATTGATTTGTTTTTGTGTTGAGCCTTTTATTAATTAATGTTTTCTATTAAAAATTTATACAATTTTAAAGATACGCCACTATCAGTTTATTAGTATTTAGATTTATTTAACGATTGCAATTTAATAAAAATGCTCTTAATAAATATAAATTATTTATGAGATTGTTTTAAATATTTATGTAAATTTTATTATTTTTAAAAACAAAGTTTATTTTATTAGTTTAAAAAAATGCTAAATTAGTGATACATATATTTATATTTTTTTGTATTAAGACTAAATTGAAAAAAGGACTAATGATTTTTCTACCACAAACATTGTTTATATAACTTCTTTTTTAAATATTCAAGCAAAAAAAAAAAAAAAAAAATCATCCATTTATTACTTAAAAAAACAACAAAATGAGTTTTTATTCATTATTTTCATAAACTATTACAAGATAATTTTTCATTTTCTGTTATTTTTTACATTTTGTATTTGTAGGTTATAAATGAATCTGTTATTTTTAATTTCTTTACATTTTTGTTTATACATATTCATTTATTATAACCATAAAGAAAGACAATTAAAAAAAAAAAAATAAATATACGAGAGAATACATGTAATACAGAGAAATCTCCAATAACAAGTGACATCTTCCAGAAGCCACTTATGTATGAATACAAAATCTCATCGTTCACTTTGTAAAGCTTTTACCGTTCATATAATTGGTGTTCTTGTTATCCTTGGGGGATTTCTTTATATTTTATCATGATATTTTATGCATCAAATATGTTGCATTTTATATAAAACAGCAGGCAGTGTTTATATTAAGTCATTAATTTACTTAAAAAATGTAAATCTTAGGCGCTGTGTGAGATGCTAAATACGAATTAAAAAAAAAATGTCTTATAAATTCTTTTAAAAATATTTGAAAATATGTATTTTTAAATTTCATAAAAATTTTGGTAACCTGAATTTAGTTCAGATTTCATTTAGCCAATTTGTACAGTGCCTTTATATATAAAATAAACTAAAATGACAGTAGTATAACTTTAAGTAACTTTTAAATTAAGGCTGGATTATCCAGACGTAAACGAATCTCTGTATAGCAAATTCAATGAGATAAATTTGAAGTGAAAATATTGTGCTGTATATATTTGTGTCACTCTTATGAATTGAACATATACAAAACGTAACTACGCAACAAAAATTTAATAAAAAGAGACTTTCGTTGTGTATTTACGTGTTGTGTATGTATTGTATATCTTCAATGCATAAGAATGACACAAATATATACAACACAACATCTTCTATTATTATTTAACTCAAGGAATTTGCTATACAGAGATACGTTTAGGTTTACGTCTGGCTAATCCAGTCTTTAAGTCCATTTTGTTAATATGCAGTGCAAATGACAGTTAATATATTAATCCACTGGAAATTTTTGAAACGAGCGCCATATTGATTTTTATGTGCTAAATATGTGGTCGAAAAACACACATACTTAAAAATTATTGATTTTGCAGTTGTTTGTTAGAAAATTTGAACTTACTAAGTACATTAAATAAATGAAAACGAAATTTTGTTGTAGGTTGTTTAAAAAAGATTGAAATTTTTTTCTAAATAAAACAACTGCAGTTAAAATGTCTACAACTGTTTTACCACAAAAATAACTGCCAAAAAGTAGCTGCAGAAATTTCCTGGGTGCTTTGAACTACCTAAAAGTGCCCAACAGGTTTAAATCGGTTCCCCTTCAAAACTTGGAAAAAATTTGGAAGTTTCTAGTAATTAATTTTAATGAAAACTGTGTAACGCACACAGTTTTCAGCAAATATTTTAATCATGTTTATTTAACACACTTAAAATAGTTTGTAAGTAAAAATATCAGAAAATACAATTTAAAAGAAATTATATTTCATTTAAAAACTGGTCTACACATCAGTAAAAAACAAATGATTAATCAGCTAAAAATAAATGTTAAAATTTCAAATATCAAATCCGTAAATAATAATTGATTATTCATATATTTGAAATTGTTTCTGTTTTTTTATATTTTTGTTTGTTTTTAAATCTACAAAATGTATACTTACACAGTCTATAGACATATTTTGTGCATATGAACATGTATGTGTGTGTGTGTGTTTGTTTATGAAGTTCTTGTAATTTGAATTGAAATAATTTTTGTATATAAACAAACAATTTAAATAAAAAACAAAATTGGAATTTTTTGAATATATTTTTTTTAAACAAACAGCAAATAAAATTTAAATTTGTAAAAAATGAAAGGGAAACAAAAAACAAAAACCCAAATTTCCGTTTTGGGGGTAAATTTAGATTAAATTTCAAAGAAATGATAAAAATAAATGAGTCTGAATAAAATCGGTAAATGACAGTAAATTATTATGAACAAATGGATAAAAAAGTTAATATAGACATTTCTTTGAAAAATAAATGTATGTTCCTTTATTTTTAAATGGAACGGAAAACTTTAGTTATTAAACTACAAACAATAATACAATTTTTTCTTTAATTTATGTGCAGAGTTAAAAACCAAAAGCAAATCATAAATCCACCAAGCCACCGAGCTATGTTAATAAAAATAATAGAGGCAAGTTGGCGATTGGTCTTTAACTCTGCACATCCTATTGTTACATAGTCCTTAGTAGAAACGTCAAATTATATTTTCGTATCTGTGCTGTTACTTGTTTATCGGAAATATTAAAGATCTAACAAGAGAACTTACCTTGGTGGCGCCAAGGACTTTTGATTTTATTTTTTAAATTAACATTTTATGAAAGGGAAAATTTAAGATTAGTGCACAAATATTTAGAGAAGTATTTGTCATAAAATTCCATTAAAGCTGGAGGTTTTAAAAATTAAAATTAAAAAAAAAATAATTAAAAGTATTCCACAAGTCACACATTTTTTTCTTCATAAATTTGTTTCTTGATCTTTAATTTAAACAACATTCATTTGTTTATGGTTTTTTGTTAATTTTGCAGTTTTTGTTGTTTTATTAACTGTTGCCTGTTTCATTTGGTTGAATGATTATTAGTTAGTTGAATTTAATGGGGTTTTTGAACATTTTGATTTGAATGATTTTGCGGTTGATTGTATCGATGTATTGGAATGATTATTGTTAATATTGATGTGAAATTGCAATAACAATAATACAGACGAACAATAACTAAAACTTTAACGTTTTGAAATCCAATTTCAAATAAATGGCTTTTTCAGTAAATTACGTTATGTACGTGTTGCATCATTGGTGTCGAGCCCCACCAACTGAAAAACCAACCACTTTACAGATTTATAGAAATGTATAGAGAAGCGATTAATATACTCCAAACGTACTAATATGATCATAAATGCGGCACCTTTAACTCAAAGCTAAACAATCAATAAATTGTGGCTTAAATGATGACTGACTAACAACTGGCTGACTGACAAGGAGAGTCGCTTTGTGGGTTCCCACAGATTAGGAGAAAATTTGGATATGTGATAAAGGAGATAGAAAAAATTAGCATGTATACTATTTAAATGGACCAATCTCACGTTTAGGAATTAAAATGTGGGTTTTTTACATTTTTGTTTAGATAAATATTTTCATACAAATTGGGTATCAAGTGCTATGTAGGTTTTTAGGGGGCGGTGTAAGGGGAACATATTTGAATTACGGGAGGTACGCATCTAGCATCCTGAGTGATATGCGGATTCTGTTTAATACATTTTCTCAATGAGCTAATGCGCTCGGTTAGCTCGCTCGGGCTATAACATTATTAAAAATTTCAAACAAAAAATTTTGAATATTTGGGATACTCATTTCATTACCTAAATATCAACTTGGGTCGATATGTTTATTGCCGAAAGTTTTTTTTTAAATTTTCCCCTTTAAAAAACCTCAGGGAACCCACAAGAAGACTTTCCTTGTGAATATGAATATGGTGGGTAAAAGAACACCGGGCAAATTGTATATAAACGATTAATGTAGTTTATATTGCATTATAAATGGCGCTGGTAAATTGTTTTTAACAATAACAACCATGATGAGAAAATTTAATTTCATTTTTTTTTTTTTTTGCAAGAATTAATATTTTATAAAAACACACACACACCATCTTAACATCTTCCAAAAAGGGAAGATCATAAAAATCATTTCCAAGCAAACAATGAAAATGAACATAAAAATCATTGCAAATTGTTTTCATAAATACCACAAAATTTGTTGTTTCTACTTCTGTGTTCATATGGGAGGGAAAAGGAAAAAGTCTCCTAATGTTATCATAAATTTCAAATGTAATGTTTTTGTTTCTTAGTATTTTCGAGTAATGCACAGTGGAATGGAATATTTACTTTTGTATTATATTTAACACTTTGTTCTTTAATGTCGCAAATTTATTCTGGCAATATCGTCAAAATTTAATAACATTTTCTTTTACTAAGCAGACCTTTTTTACAGATCGAAAAATAATATTGTAAAATTTTAAAATCAAATTAATCAGATTATTTCATAAAAAATAGTATTTGTTAATATCATAAAATTAGTCAACTCATTTTTTTTTAAATAAAAATGAAATTTTCAATCTAATAATACTTTTTTAAAAATTATGAAAAAAATAAAAATTCTGAGGCGTTGTGGTTATCGCGTTGGACTGTTACAGAGTACGTTGTGTGTTTAATTCCCAGCGATGGCAACATCAAATTAGATACACTCAAAAAAAAAATTAATAGAAAAATTTGTATACGGGTTTCAATACAATAGCAAATATTCTTGCTATGTACATTTTACAAATCACAGAATTTTTACAGAATATTTACAAATTTTCGTTGCTAATTTCAGAAATCATTTTACAAATTTTTGAAAATCAATTTGCTAAAATTAGCAATAAAAAAATAGAAAATAAAAAGAATTAAAATTTGACCTTAACAGTAAAAAAAAATGTACTAAAATATTTTTCAAAACATGAATTAACTAATTAAAACAAAATGATAAATCCGTTTATGTTTTTACAATTTTTAAGCCTTTGGTTTTTTATTAAATCTGCCTAAAATATTTTTTTGAAAAAATAAATAAAATAAAAAATTTTGAAGCTCGACAAAAAGAAAATAAATTTGAAATTTTGTACTAATATTAATAATATTTAATATTTTTTTTACTGACTTTAGCAAGCAGATTTTAAATTCAACTTTACAAAAAGTTTACTAAAATTTAGTAGCGGCAGCTAATTTTTTCTACAAATTTCATTTTACTACACGTCAACAGACATGTGTTGCTAAGATTAGCAAAAAAATACCGCTGGGATTAAATTAGCAAAATTTCCCGTAACAATAGAAACATTTTCAGTTGCCATTACAGACTTTTTTGGTGAGTGTAATAATATGAGACTTCCCTATCCCTCATACATATCGCGACTTCCTCCTTCGGTGTTTCCAAGCACTTAACCCTACCGAAGTAAAATAAAATTGTAGGTCTTTGATTAAAAATAAAGCTTCAACGATTTTGCCAACTCTTCAACAACTTTTCTAAGATTTATCGCTTCACGCAATGACACTGTTGCTGTATTCAAAACCCTTCATCTTTAACCACCTTTCATCTCTCCTCTTACTCCTTTCCAAAGAAACCAACACATTAAAAAAAAAAAAATTTGAAATAAAGGAAAAGTTTTGAAATTATTTAATTGCGTAGTTTTGAAATCTTCAACACTTAACCGATTCAAACGATAGATAAGAAACTCGGTTATCAGAACTAAACTGTTGTTTCTGTGTTCAATGTAACATATGATTTTATCATATACCATGTGATTATAATTTGTTTTGGCATTTGGTCCTTCGACTTGTAATTTGTTCAATGTATTGTTATTTAATTCAAGGATGATAATTTAAATTATATACCCAGAGGAAAGATTGATTGCAATTCGATCAAAACCGTTATCATTTAGTTGTGAGGATTTAATTTAATTCAGAATAACCTAAAATCCATGAATAAAGCAAAAATGTTGTTTTGAGAATTAAAAAAAGGGAAAAGAAACCAAAAATCAATCCTATTATTGAATTATTGGTATTTCCAATCATCTTTAAAAATAAAATTCGTTTAGTATTTGTGTGAGGTGGAAGCAACCATTTATTTAGTGAATATATTAAAAATTTGCTGCAATCTATCAAATTTATTAAAAAATTGTCGATATTCAAAAGTGGTAACTAAAAGTACGGTTATTCTGATCAAATATATCATTTAATTAGACTTTCAGTAGAAGCAACCGAATTGTGGATTGTATTGATTAACAAATTTTATACTTTTCCTAACAAATTGCTTAAATTCAATATTAGCCATCGACATTTATAAGTGTTTATGGTAGGTAAAGAAATAGCTCAGTATTCAGAATTTCCGAGTTTGAATCCCGGAAAAGGCAATAATTTAAAATTTTTTTTTTTTTTTAATTAAAATAAAACATTCAAATGTTTAAATGGCAAATATATCAAAGAAAATTTGAATAAGTTGTGGTGAAGTAAGCAATAGTGTGAACTATGCATCTAATTGCCCAGGTTCGATACCGGAAAAAATTAAAACTACATTATTTTTAAATAAAATTTTGTGGAACGTAATAATATTTCTGTGCAATATAAATATTGAATTGTACAACTGAATATTGGCTTTCACAACTAAAAATATAATTTAATATGAAGACAGTTGTCGTAACCGCCATAATTCGATTTGCAACAAATTCGGTGGACACAACTGATACTGTGTACTGGGTGTGCAATTAAAGAAAAAATATGCTTGCCACCAGAACATACAATTCGAACTACTGTATTACCCCGAATTACAAAGTTTCTATATGAATGTATGTATGAGTTTAATCTACACATTCAACCCACTAACTGCATGGCAATTGCCCATAAACGAAGTGTTTGAAAGGGTGTCGAATCATTGGTGTTCATAACACAATAACAGCCAACAACTACCCAAAAAAATAAAGATACGCAGCAATATTAACAATGATTGCCTTCGCGCAAAGCACCATCCACATATTTAATTCATTAAAATGTGTTTTTGTTTGTACTAACATTATTGTGTTGTTGTTTGGTTCTCTCGTTATTGTTCATTAAAAATGCCTATATCTTGTCTAAAATTCATGAATATTGTTAGCAGGGATTTTGAATTGCTTGTCGGAATATCAAACCAGATGATAAACATAATATTACAAATATTAAATCGTATTGTCTTTTAACAACCATCCATCCACCCATCCATCCCCTTTGTATAATAACAATTTCATTTGTAAATGTAATAATTAACATAAAACTTTAAGATGTAATTAACGTAATTAATTAAACCATAATTTATTTTGCTTACTCACTTTATTAATTTATAATTTCAGCCAGTAAATCTAATTAATTTTGAATCAAATTTTATGTAGCCAACAATAATTTATGTAAATCTTAAACGAATACATTTTACTAATCGATTATTTTATTATTCATTTTATTGTTATGCTTCATTTTATCGAATTCGTAACGACATTTTATACAACATTGTTGTCAATTTTCTTTGGTTCAATTTCAATATAGTTTTATTTTAAACTTAATCTGTTTTCCCCCTTTTAAATCGTCTTTTTTTTCACTTTTAATCTGCATTGTATTATTTTTTATTTCTCTCAATTCAATCAACTGTAATAACAATAATATTGCAAATTATTCAAAATAATAACCACAAAGCAATTCAATAGATTGTACACAGGCAATAACAACATCAACAACAACATCATCGTCATCATCAACATCAACAATAACAACAATTTTAATAAAACAATTTAAAAACGTATTCATCAACTCAAAGATATCGTATTGAAATTGAAAGATTTTAAAATGGCAGAGATGTAAAGTTTCCATTTGAAGTTTCTTTATGCTTAAAATAGTTTATACGTTCAAATAACAGAAACTACAATTTAAAAGAAATTATATTTCATTAAAAACGGGGTCAACTTAATTTTCATTTAAAAACCAAATGGTTTTTGTTATTTTAAAATGTTGTTTAAACAACTGCCACATCAGTAAAAAAACAAATGATTAATCAGTTAAATAAAAAATAAATTATTTATACATTTATTTGATATAGTTTCGGTTTTATTGTATTTTTGTGTTTATTTTTTAATCTATAAAATGTATACTCAAACAGTCTATAGAAACATTTTGTGTAAATTACCATATGTGTGTGAGTTTATGAAGTTCTTGTGATTTAAGTTGAAATAATAACAGTTGAAATGAAAAGCAAACTTGAAATTTTTTGAATATTTTTTTTTTGAAACATACGGCAAACACTTAAAATTTGTAAAAACAAATAAACCACAAATTTCCGTTTTGTGAGTAAATTTTTATTAAATTTCAAACAAATTAAAAAAATAAATGAAACTGAAAAAAAAATCGTTAAATGACAGTAAATCATTTTGAACAAATCTATAACAAAATATTTAAAATAAACATTTCTTTAAAAAATAAATGTATGTTCCTTTATATTTAACTGTACGGAAAACTTGTTTTTATTAAACTACAAACAGTAAACCACATAATATTCACCGGAGTCAAATCTTTGAAATTCTTCAATAAAATATTTAAGTTTTCCCAGATTGACCCGAGAAAGTTAAACTTTTTTGTTCGCGATAAACATAAAAGACTCACAAGTAAAGTACCTCAACCTAAACTCTCCGATTTTGAAGAAATATGGATATGTGATAGAGAACAAAATTTTATGAACAACCTGTCTTACTTTGGGGATCGGGCTCTTTTGAGTACTTGTTTGCTTGGCAGTATGTCAAAAACGTTCGAAATTCTATATGAAAACTGCATTAAAAAACTCAAATCAGCAAGTTGGATAAATCAGTGTCTATGTATTAGCATAGGGTTGACAAGTTGTTCCAAAAAACGTGAATATCAAAAAACTAAATGATGCGTGTCCGCTAAAATTTCATAAGGAATAAAATGTGTAAATTTACCAATCATAGCATACGGTTCCATTAGTTTAAATACCTTAAAAAGCTATAACATGAAAAAATACCTATTTTTGAACTGCTTAAAATTTCAAGGTCGCCAAAAATCAAGACAAGTGAATCTGAATTTCATTAAAATTATTATTTTTTATTATTAATTCTTCATTTACATAACCGAGCCATTATGGCCTTATGTGGTTAATTAAAGCTACCATACAAAAAAAAAAAAACAAACTTCTAAATAAAAATAATGCTTATTAATACAATATATAAATATGAAAATAATGATATTTAAATATATGAGATCACTTTTTTTATAAAAAGTATGTAGTAATTATAAGATTAAAATTAAAATAAAAAAACAAAATCATAATGAATGCAAATAATAAATTAATTAACACAAATTAATAAATAAACACGCATAGAAAAAATATGATTAATGAATGGTCACTACGACCATATGTATTATTTATATTAGCCTAATATGTTTACCCTAATAAATTTATTATAGCCCTAGAATAAATTGAACAAAAATTTTTTGTCTTAAGCATTTTTAAATTCACCATAACAATATTAATTTATGTGAAATGTTTGCTACTAAAATATATATGTTTTCAACTATACAATTAAAATCATAATATTAGTTGCACACAAAAGTGTATGTTTATTACAAATAATTATGTTTGCCTTTAAACACATTCTCTAAATGAGCAAACATTTGTTGTCAAAATAAACAGTGTTTATTAAAAAAAAAAAATTTTTCTGCCGCTTCATTTTCCGTTCGCCAGCGATAGTTAATAACATGAGTGAGTATAAAATAATACACACATTTTTCGGGGAGCAAAAGGCAATGCTGCCTTGCAAATTTAATGATATAAATTATTATACGTTTATTGAAACAGGTAAGTAATATATATACATATAATTAGAAAAATACATACCTAAATTCATACATGTATAAATACGTATAAATTACATTGTCTTTCTTGCAGCCAAAAAACATACAACATTAAAAACGCCATTGAAATTTTGACGCAGAATTTTGTGATAAGCCCCGAATTTTTTTCAATAACAGTTCAACAATATTTTGAGTCGATTTCATAATAAAAATTAAAGGTACGTATGCATATATAAATGCAGTTATTTAATTTTTATTTTAATGTATATATGTATACCTTTTTAATAAAAAATAAATCTTTGAAATAACATTTTCTATTTGTTTTATTGTGAGAACCATATAACATGTTGACATAGACATTTTGTATGGTATTGGGAAAGATCGCTTGCGTTTTTCTTGTGAACATAATAATATGTTTGAGATAATTAGCTATAAATATTATATCTGAACATATATTGTTACTTAAGACGTGTTTGACACAATCATAACCACAAACATTAATGATAGTTTGCGATTGTGATTGTATCAACCATGTTTTTTCTTTGCGTGAAGTTCCAACGCTTTTTTGAATATATTAAGAAGCCTCCAACACATGCAGTTCCACAAATTCTATTACCCTGGACTTGAATTCAAGTAATGAAAAATTAAATTTTCTTAAATCTTTTGGCAGGGCATTCCAAATTCTTCATACCCGGATATGAAATGATTTTACGAAAATACTCAAATGTTTAACAGGCGGAATTATGTGTGGATTTCTACTCGAACGATTAAAATAAAATTTATCAACTATATAAACAGGGTAATTATTAAAAATGGATTTATAAAAAAGCAACAATAGTCTAATGCTAATAAAATTCTCAAAAGACGATCCCACAAAATGAAATGTATGTTGAGATACATGATCTCTCCTTTTTTAATTAAAAATATAACGAATAATTCTGTTAAAAGTAAGGTGAAATTTCCTCAGGGTTTGACTCCCAGTACTCGAAAAAAGTTCAATGCCGTACAAAATATGGGGTATCAAGACAGCTGAGGCGACACGCTTTTTTACTGAACAAGGTATATAAATATTCGAATATAACCTTTTTAAGAGAAAGGATACCCAAGAAGATACCTAATATGTGGGGAAAAATTTAAATGATTATCCAAGATCAACCCTAAGCATTTCATTTTGTTAACAAAATCAACAGGAATGTCAAATCCAAACCGGATTTACACAGAACCCACTATCAGATGCCCAACCCATAACCTCGCGGATTTTATAATTGACACCCTCCTCTAACACATCCACAAACTTAGAATCCGAATAACAAACAAATAGTACATCATCTGCATAACAATAAGGCACACAAGAAACACAATTAAAAGCTTGTAAGAGGTCATTCAAATAAATCAAAAGTGTGCAAATAACAGATCCCTGCAGGACAACACTAGTGATCCGTCGAGTACCAAAAACAGAGGTACGAATAGATACATATTGGTACCTACCAGAGAACTGCAAAATCAACTTTTTTCTTGATTTAATCATAGACAAAAATTCTTGTTCACTTTTAATAATTCAACAAAATTCACTGTAGAATAAAATCAGCATCATGTTACTGAACGCGTAATTGGGATCAGTGTGAATCATCTGTCGATTATGTTTTATGCAAATGTAATCACTTAACAGTGTTCAGTAACATGATGCTGATTTTATTCTACAGTGAATTTTGTTGAATTATTAAAAGTGAACAAGAATTTTTGTCTATGATTAAATCAAGAAAAAAGTTGATTTTGCAGTTCTCTGGTACCTACCAAAAAGATATGATTTAATTAATTCACAGGCCCGAAAAGAAAACTTAAACTCATTAAACAATTTAAATAGTAATAGGGATCAGTCGTCACTAAATTAACAATAGGTCTGTTTGTACTAATTTTTTTAATTAAATTCGTTTTTAAAGTGAAATTTGACATCATTTTCTTTTATTCCACTAGAAAATAAATTAATGTTAAGCAATTCTTTCGTATTTGGCATTTAGTATTCAAAATAATTTTTGAACACATCACAAGGACCAATTTTTTAATTTTTTATTCGGTGAAAATCAAATTTTTTTCTATCGTGATTAAATAAGCTTTTGCTAATGATTTTTCAGATGAAACATAAAAATTTTCTCCACGTTTGCTTATAAATTGGTCCACACAATATATATGTTACTTTTAATTAGAATAAAAAGTTTTTTTTTTTTGTTTTAATTTCGTAGGTTTGTGTTTTATTTTAAATAAAAGTTCTTAACCTATACAAAGAACACCCTTTAAAATGGAGTGATTTGAGCGCGATATTCTCACTGATATTCTTATTTATATATAAGGAGGATTCAGTTTTGGCTATTAGGTTTTATTATCACTTTAAAAATTCTTCATAAATGGGAAGAACTCCATTCCTTGGTTAAAATTTTCGTTTAAAGTGGGTTTCACATTGTACAGAAATAGTTTTATTCTTTGCGTACAAGTACAAAAACTGTAAAATGTATATTCTTTTATTTTAAAAACCTATCAGACAAATTTAAGTTTATGCTCATACATTGGTCATTGGTTATTATTTTGAATTTTCACTTTTAAGGACATCAAAGTGACTCTTATTTGTACACGAATAATTTTTACACCCTCCCCCAGTTTGTCATTTCATTGGAGATGAAAACATTTTTGTATTCACCTCAAAATTTGTTTCACCACAAAAATTTTGTCACTCCTAAAAATTGTATCACCCTAAAAATTGGTTTTCACCTCAATTTTTTTTCACCAAAAACATTCTTTTTATATCCAAAAATTATTTAACCACCTTTGGTGTTATTATTGGAGCCTTGAAAGTGCTATGGCACTTTTTACAAGTGTTCTAATTTTTAAAAGCTTTATTTAGTACTTTTTTTATGAGCAATTTCTTGTAAATACTAATTTGGCAGAAAGCAACTTATTCTTGGATGATAAAATTGGTATTTTAGTATATAACTTTAGTTTTTTGATAAAATTCATTTCAGCAAATCCGTATTATCCTTTAAAATATCTAAAAAAGATTCTGAAAAATATTTTGGTCTTTTTGGCTTAAAAGTTACAAAATTTTAAGAAAATTGTTTGGGGTTTGACGAATTTTTGAAACATTTTTTGGTTAAAACTTATAAGGAAAATAGTTGTAATTTTTATATTATACTAATTCAATGCGCCTTAAAATAAAGAAAAAATAATTTTGAAATTCTTTTTTTTATTATTGTTGCCAAAGATCAACATTTTCCACCTCTGTATTTTATAGTTATTTTCATATAGTTTTTTTTTTCCATTTAACATTATTAATATTTAATAGTTGATTATAATTTACCAGCCTCAATAATACTCACCATAATGATGGTGTATGCATTATAATGTTGTTGTATTCGCATTTTGTAGTTGATTGCTATTTAAAATTGATTTGTTGCCGTTGAATAGAAATGCATTTACGAGGAATGAAACAAATACATATACAAAAACGCATACAAACATACATACTTTTATATGCACATTGAAAGCCATTTAAGTTTGTTTTTTTTTTCATAATGCTGGCAATCGAGTCAATCCATCCATCCATACATCCACAAACAGCCAGTATACCAGCCAGCCAGCAAGCCAGCAAGTCAGTCAGCCAGCCAGTCAGCCATTTTCTTAACAATTTGCCATTTGGCTTAAAAGTGTTTTTGAATGGTGAATGTAAAGCATTGGTTGTGGTTATTTTAACAAATCCTGTCCAAGCTTATGATGCTGAGATACACTGGTGTTTGCTGTTGTTGTTGTTGCAGCAGTTACTGCTGCTGCTGCCATTATAAAGTTTATGTTGATGATGTTTTTGTTAATATGAAACGTGTTCATTGTAGCATGCCACCACAGTATGTATGGATGGAATAGTAACCGCAGTTGTTGCCTTTTTGGCGGATATGATGCAAATTTTCATGTGAACTTTTATAAAGTGGTTGGTTGTTGTGATGTTGGTTGATTATTTGATTGGAGTATGCTCGATTATGTTTTTCATAATAGTTTCTTTGGCATTTAAGTTGATTTGTCATTAAGTTGTTTAAAATTAAACATTTTTATATCGTTGTATGTTATGATCTATTATCCATCATATTATTTGGTTTCTAAAGTTATAAAAATGTTGTAGCATTAAAGGTGAAACTGGGACCCTGGAAATTGGGTATTTGGTACATTTTTAATTATGGTTATTTTGTTAATAGTTATAGCTAGAAAGTTTATGCAATTTTAATCGAGTTCTATGTTCAAAAATTTTATATTTAAAATTATGCATTTAAAGCTTTTAAAAATGCATTTATTATTGATTTTTTGCACTTCTAATATTGATAGAAAGTTAACAAAAATAACAAAAAAATCATATATAAATTTGAAAATTATATTTTTATGCAAATACGAATTTTTAGCAATATGTTCAAAAATATGCATTTATAGCAAAATATGCATTAAAGAAATATGCAAAAATATGCATTTTCAGAGAAATATGTTAAAATATGCATTAACAAATCGATGTAATTTCTAGCAAATTTATTGATTCGCAAATACAGTTAGTTAGCGTTGTTCTGCAGCTATCGATATCTAACTTGTATTTACATTCATTTTCAAACCCTTGACTCAAATAAAAAACTTCCATTATATTTACACTCAAAATATTTTTACAGTAATTGACTGTAGTTTATTTAAAAAGTTATTCGTACATTTGTTTTTAAATTATCAATGCCTGCTAATTTATTTCAAAATAACTATAGCTTAGTGCTTAACAATAGTTACCACTGTCAAATTTCTATGCCGATAACAATGGAAAACTCTAATTTTTGGTTATGTTTTGGATAAGTTACCCTCCGTAAATACATAGAAATATATTTTTACATTTATTTATAGAATAAATTATATATAAATACGGATTTTATAGTTAATTGTCTGATAGTTAAAATAAACAAAATAAATAAAAAGTCATTTATTTTTACATATTTTGTACTTAATTTGTTGATAGTTAAAAAACGAAATAAAGTAAAAATCATTGCATGTTACGGATTTTGTAGTTAAATAGTTGACAGTTAAAAGAAATAAATAAAGGAAATGTCATTAGTTTTTCTGGTTATTTTTTATTTAGTTTTTTAGTTTATTTACTAGTTGAAGTAAAAGAAAAATCATTTATTTTTTACGGAAATTGAATGTTAATTTATTAACATTAAAAATTAATGAAAAGCTCTTTTGATTTAAATGAACAGTTAGTAATTTTTCATTTATTTTAAATTACATTTTCAGTTATTTGAAACTACAAACTATTTTGAGCGAGTGAAAAACTTTATTCATATGATACAAAATTTTATAGAATTTCGTCCAATGTAATAATTCTTAAATATGATAAAGCTATTTCAAAAAAATATTACTAACATGATCTGGTTCGGAATTACACTCTGACCGGGTACAATTCTGTTATAGAAGTTTCTTAGCGTTCCACTGGACTAAAAATTATACCTTATTTAACCAAAGAAAACATGTTTCATAAAAGTTTAAGAAAAGTTTCATTATGCATATTTAAGAAATTAAATATGATGGAGAATTGGTGAAAAAAAAATTATGAAACAATTTCATCCATACTATAAAATTTTTTCCAGAGTGTAGTTATACCACTATTTAAAACCTTTTAAGTTTTTGTAGAAGCTACTCCTGCCACACAATTTTTTTATATAAACGATGGTACGCTACATCCGAATTTTGCAAAAAAAAAAAAAAAATGTTCAATGTAACATTTTTTAAAAATCGCGGTTATAAAATTATTCTAAACTGTACCATAAAATCATACAGTTTCTTAAAAGATTGTTTATCTATATAAATTAACCTTTCATTGGAGTACAATCATACACTTGATATAGTTTGTAGGTTAAAACAACAGAAAACAAGATTTAAAAGAAATGAAATTTAAATTAAAACCCGATCTAATTACTTTTCATTTAAATCAAATGGTTTTTGTTATTTATTTTTAAATCTTGTTTAAACAACCGACACATCGGTAAAAAAACAAAGGAATAATCAGTTAAAAATAAATGTTAAAATTTAACCTTTAAAATTCGTTTAAATTTATTATTATTCATTAATTTGAAATTGTTTCGGGTTATCGAATTTTTTGTTTGTTTTTTAATTGTTGACTCACACACTCTAATAACACATGCTGGCTAAATGACATTAGTGTGTGTTTATGAAGCTGTTGTAATTCGAATAAAAATGATTTTATATATAAACAAAAAATTAAAATAAAAAACAAAATTGGAATTGCAAACAAAATTCAAAATTGTAATTATTGTACAGGTAATAAATAAACCTCAAATTTCCATTTCTCTGGGTAAATTTTTTTATTAAATTTCATAAAAATGAAAAAAAAAAAAATGAAACTGTAAAAACGGGTAATTGAACCCACAATTCTCCACAATTAATAAAAGAAAATGTATAAGTGATTAAAAATATAATCAGTTAAAAACCAAATGAGTTTTCACTTTAAACAAACGATATAGCGAAATAAAATCAGATGATGGTTTTTGCCCCATATGGCAAATAAATACTGTAAGTTTGACATTGATTTGATACACTTTTTCCTGTATCGGTGCTACAGTCATGAAAAGTTTTATATATGAGTTAAATTTTAGTTAGTTGCAAATTTAAAATGAAATCAGGTATTTTTTGTGTAATATTTGGACCCATTTTAGATATTTTTGACTAAAATTTAAAAATATATTTTAATAAAATTAATAAGTTTTTAATGTGAATTGATTCAATATCTTTTTCAAGTTTTTTAGCGCTTGGAAATTTGTTAGGTGGGTAACATACGTTTCTTTTAAAATGGGTTTGATTAAAAAATTAATTTGCGGCAAATTTGGGGATTCAATAGTTTTTGGATTTCTGGTAAATTTTAAATTTTCTTAATAATGAATATAAACTAAAACTAGTCTGGCAGCACTGGCACTCAAAAACACTCAAAATTATTTAGTTTAACAGTTTGGGTATCATTGAATATATTCTGTACATAAGGTGCAAGTCTTTACTTTTTACAAAACGCCACCTATATGTGGAAGAGTACTCTCCTGGCCAATAACAACAACACCAACCATAATGCGAAAAATGTAAGTGTTAGTTTGAAAAAATTCTGTAAGATGTCACTGCAAAAATTTATATAAAATTTAAACCGGATATGCGCAAAGCAATATAGCGGTAAATATTTTATCTTTTTTTTTTTATCAGAGCTGGTTACCGAAATGTATAACGGTAAAGGCAACGACAAGGCATGATATATGTAAACTTCAGCATTGGTATTTATATAGAATAACCCCCAATGATTTAATCCCAAGTATGTAGCATTCGACGCACGTCTGTTGAATATGAGAGCATCTTAAAAATTCGCATTAGATGCAATTTTCGATCGAAAGTAAAATTGAGCTCGAAAATTGCTTCTCCAGAAAGAAATCATATTATTGAAAATTTTACCGAATTAAATAAATAAACATAGCTATTTATAAGTAAATCATACTGATTTAAGTAATTACAATTTGAAAAATTTATAGGGTCCGCCATCTAACATTTTTTTCTTTCAACTAGTGCTTATTTCGTGAATGGTAACACTTAGCTCATGTCTGATTTGACAGATAATTAGTTTTATCCTTCCGCTGAACGAATATGGTTGTGTATACGCTTGAACATTGCTGGGAAATATTGTGACATTACTTTGAAATGTGTGCGAAAATTGCGTACGGATTTTGGAAGAGCTCATTTTGATCTTGGCGGGTATGTAAACAAGCAAAATTGTCGCATTTGTGCACAGAACACCCGCACGCATACATTGAAAAGCCGATGCACCCAAAACGAGTCACTGTTTTGTGCGGATTTTCGTCCAGAGGCATAATTGGGCCATTTTTCTTCGAAAATGAGCAAGGAGTGGCCGTTACAGTCAATGGCGATCGTTATCGGGCCATGTTGAACGAATTTTTGTTCACGAAAATTGAAGAGGAGGATATTGGCAACATTTGGTTTCAACAGGACGGCGCTACGTGCCATACAGCCGAAGCTAACTCGATGTTTTGCGCCCTGTTTTTGAAGATCGCATTATCAGCCGCAGAGCTGATGTCGTTTGGCCACCTCGGAGCTGCGATTTGACACCGTTGGACTATTATTTGTGGGGTGCCGTCAAAGATAAGTGTTACGCCGACAAGCCAGAGACAATTGACGCTTTAAAGGACAATATTCGTGAAGCCATTGGTGAAATACAGCTGCACACAATCGATAATGTGCTTAAAAATTGGACCGATCATGTAGGCTACTGCATGGCCAGCCGAGGCAGCCATTTGAATGAAATTATTTTCCATTATTAATCGGAAGGATTGTACTTTCAAATAAAAAAAGAAATTTGAGAAAATATTCAGTAGTTTTTTTATAGCATTTAAAAAAAAAAAAAAGTTATTTGGCGGACCCTATATTTACTAGTGGGCATATTTTAGAAATTTATCCACATTTCGTATTAAATTTTTATGATTTCGTAGTACAATATTGTATTTTTCGTTGTCGTAAATTCTAAAATGTTAAATGTTTTGTGTTTCAACTGCTAGTATTTAATAAATCATCCCATTTCTAGCTAAAATAAATAGTTCAATTCGCAAAATTGATTTTTTTAATATTCCAGAAAAAAAAACGTTTTGCTAATAATTTAGAAAAATATTGAATTAGGCCTGCATCATTATCAATATTTTGACAATTTTTTTACAACACAAAATTATGCTTAGGACCTAAACTACAAATTTAGAAGGAAAAAAACTGCGTTGGAATATTGAGAAATTACGAAATAAAATAAATTCCGAAAAAATCATGTGACATGACTGATAAATTGAATGCTGATATGTTTATAAGTAATAAAAAAGTACAAAATTAAAAAAAAAAACTTAAAAATGGTTTTGAACATACACTCAGAAAAAAAAGTTAGTAGAAAAATTTGTAAACGGTTTTCAATCCCACTTTACTATTTTTTTTTGTACTGATTTTTATTAAAAAAATTATTATTTAGCAAATCTTTTTGCTATTTACATTTTACAAATTACAGAATTTTTACAGAATATCTACAAATTTTTGTTGCTAATTTCAGAAATCATTTTACAAATTTTTGAAAACCGATTTGCTAAAATTAGCAAAAAAATTACTAATTTTAAAAAAGTCGATATTAAGAAAAATGTTATTTTCAATAATTTAAACTTATACATACAAACTTAAATTACCCTAAAATGTTACATAGGATTAAAAAAGGGATCGGAAGTGAAGATACCGACTCATGTCTAAAAAGAGGACATCCACTTAAAATAGCACTAAAGAGGGGTTTTTAGAATCAGCCCTAAAAATAATTAAATTTAACCTTAAAAGTAAAAAAAAAAAAATTGACTAAAATATTTTTCAAAACAGAAATTACCATATTAAAACAAAATGATAAATTCGTTTATGTTTTTACAATTTTTAAGATTTTTAAGCCTTTGATTTTTTTTAATTTTGTATAAAAAATCTTTTAAAAAATATAAACAAAATTTTTGATGCTCGATAAAAAAAATAAATATAAAACTTTGTACTAATATTAATAGTATTTAGTAATTTTTTTTGCTGATTTTAGCAAACAGATTTTAAATTCAATTTACAAAAAGTCTACTAAAATTTAGTAGCGGCTTCTAATTTTTCTACTAATTTCATTGTACTACACGTCAGCAGACATGTGTTGCTAAGATTAGCAAAAAATACCGCTGGGCTCAAATTAGCAGAATATCCCGTAATAACAGCAAAATTTTCAGTTGCCATTACAGACTTTTTTTGGTGAGCGTATATTTTCCAAAACAAAGAATTCGTAACAAAATGCCATCGATTTTGCGTTTTAGTGCATATTTTTATGGCATATTTTTTAGAAATTAAAATTAAGATTTAATTTCCAATATTAACCAAATTAAAAAAGGAAAAATCATTTTGGCATCTTAAACAAATTTCTTGAATATTATTTCAAAACAAACTCTCTTGAGTAAGAAAAATTATGTTCAAAAATTGACATATTTAAAGTGCGCATTTCTTTGAATTTTTGTGTAGATTTTGTTATTTATAGTGCATATTTTTTGTTTTACAATTTACAATTTTTTACCACATAAATGCCCTGACTATTAGAAAAAAATAAAAGATTTGTTATTAAGTATACCGATAACTGCTCAATAAATAACGTTATTACCAAAAGTTACGATATTAATATCATTTGTAGAGGTATTAATAGCGGCAATGCTATTTAATATAACACGGTATTTTAGCGATAAGATTATTATAAAGACAGTGGTGCCCTACCTTGACTTATATACATCACGAATTACTTTAATTTAATTAAATTTTTTTTCAAGGTTTTTAAAAGTGTTAAGATCTTTTTTCTTTCCTAAATTTGCAATTAATGTTTATACTTATGCAAAGCAGAACAACTTTTTTTGCTATTCTCAGATATAAAGAAATTATGATGATGATGACGATAATGACTGTAATTCAAGCATAACGATTGTCAAACGATTGTAACGAAAAACTCTTTAAAAATGTAATGAAAACAAGAATACATTCATAACATACATGTAATATTTACTCGCCGAGTAAGTAAATATTCTACTAATGAGTTATTGCCTTGAAGGAAATGATAATTATTTTTTGGAAATTTACCAAAAATAGCATAAATCTCATTAAATAAAATGTTTTGACAGTAAATGGTGCTGCTCTTTTGTATATGCATGTATGTACAAAATATGATGAATTTTATGTATAATTGTATGTATAATTGTATTTATGATATTTACATGATTACGTGTTGTTTTATAATGACAACTAATGAGACACATATTCATTTGTTTTTGTTGTTGTCGTCAACATTGCTGCTGCTTGTTGTTGTATATTTGCTTTTACACAAATGAATGTAATTTTAAGCAAATGAATTGAAACAAATTTTGTGTGACAAATGAATTGTTTTTTTTATTCTTTTTTGTACACGAATGTACTTTACATATAAAAATATACATAATTATAAGATTCATATAAAAATATAAGCTTAAAAGCCCAATACTTCGTAATAAATAGTTTCAAATATCGGAATATATTAAAAAGAAAACCGAATTTATCTTTCTAAGAATTTACCTCTTTAACTAAATTTGTGTAATTTTTTGGTAGTGGAAATTTAATTTTTAGGTTTCAAATTTTCAGCTTAGAGGGTTTGCAAAAGTTCATCTTCGGCAGATGTTTATGCTAGAGGTGGAACCTTAGCTCCAGCGGTTGCTGGGGTATAAGTAAATTATCACATTCCCCCGGTAAAAAATATATTTTAATATAAGATTTCTAGTCAAAGGGCTTTGAGGGTTGGGAAGACTATTCCCCTCTATGAAGCCTTCAAATTTAAAAATCCTAGCTCCAGAAGATCGAGATGGGCGCATGTTTGTCCCTTTTAATCCCATTTCTTCCCTTTTTTAATTGGAAATTCCAAAAAAATATCTCTTTAGTGACTTATCCTGCAGGTAAAGAGTATAGCAAAATAGTTTTGGGCAGCTCGTAAAGGGGAAGCTTTCCTCTTTGAAACGTTCCCGACGAAAATTCAGTAATGATATTCTTTTATATATATAAATATAATTCGTTTGGTATAGATTGTTGTTGTAGCATAGGTGGGACTAATGCGTTACATGGAGATATATGTATTCTAATTTTTAGTATAGTTTAGAGAACTTTTAAAAACATTATTATAAAATGTAGAAATGCTTTAGAGGAGACAAATATAGAGGAGCTGTTTTCTTTAAGATGTAGAATTGAATTGAAAAACATTCGAAATTTTTTTATTTTTAATTCTTTTTCTGATTACATGGAAACAAATTCGCTCAAGAAATAAAAGAACCACAAATATTTGCATTTTTACCCAAATTTTTAACCTTTAAATACACTCACAATATTATTTCGTTAAAAACAACTTAAAATACATATTAAATTAATCACAAATACAATCAAAAAGAGGACTACTGATTTTCCTTATATTCAACCCATTTTGTTGTTTATTTTCAATCATTATTTAATAATCGACAAAAGTGAGAACAATAAAAAATCGTTTAAAATAACTATCAAATTTTTACTGACAAAAAGTTAGAAAAAATTACTTTTGTGGTTTGTTTTTAAAATTCACAGTTTTTTTTTATTTTTATGTAATTACAAAACAGAACACAACACATGCAGATGTATATATTTTTATTGGCTTTTTGTGTATGTATATTTGAATAATTTCTTGTAATTTTTATTGAAATAATTTTGTATATATACAAACTATTTTGGTAAAAAAAACAAGAAGGAATTATATGAATTTCTATTTTTTATAGTTTGTTTTTTGAATGACTGATTCAAATAGTTACAAAATATATTTCTATGAATTTCAATTGGTTCTTCGTTTAAAAACTACAGCCGGTAACGGAAAATATATTGTGAGTGTATGAGTTTGTTTGTAAAAGAGAAGGCGGTCTTTCTTTTTTGTCTTCTGTAAGATAACCAAGTATGATTAAGATCTAAAAGTTCGCCTTGCCAAATCTTTCTTGTTAGAGATTCTAGTTAAATTTAGATGAATATCTTTTTTTTCAAAGCTCAATTGCGTGAAATAAAATAAAGCGAATCGCTTATAATTGAGGTAGAGTAAACTCTCGATAATCCGAATCAATAAGCGAAATATTCATATAAATGGATGTGGAATTTAAACCAAATCGTTTTACTAAAATAATATCCCAAAACCTGTATAATCGGACATTCTATATTTTCATATATTTAGTTAGAAGATTATTTTACCTCAAATCCAAAATCTTACATGATATTTTCATAATGTATTTATATTTATTTGGTGTTTCAATAAGATTGCACATTTTGGTGATATTTAGATAATAGACAAAAGGTTTTCATAACAAATCTTGTTCTTGATTGAAAACAGCCGGTCGCAAGTCCACAAAAATTGCCGAGTGTTTGAGGTAATGGAGTAATTCGATCCTCAGCAAAATTTGAATCTACATGAGAGCGCACAGCAAGCCGACTTTCGGGGTTAAGCGATTGCTCTATTTTTTTTCAATCTAATCTTAATTTTGATATGATAAACAAGCATTTGAACGATTTCATTACACTTAGAATTGGTTTGGACTATTTCCAATGAAATATTATTTATAATATAAAATTCCCATCTATGAGTATTAGTATATGCTTGAATAAATGTATGAATTTCATTAATTGTACCCTACACCACTATTTATGTGGTCAGGGTATAATCTGCTTGTTGTGATGTTTGTAAATAATAAAAATATCAGACATAGACCCACCTTATAGTAAACAGTCGACTTTCTGAGTTGGTTTCTCGATGTCAGTCCATCTGCCTGTTCATGTAAAATTTGTTATGCAACTACAGGTGCACTCACAATATATTTTCCGTAACCGAATGTAGTTTATTTAAAAAGTAATACGTAAAGTTTGTTTTTAAACGAAAAATCAATTGAAATTCATAGAAATATATTTTTTAACTATTTGAATCAGTCATTCAAGAAACAAACTATAAAAATTTACAGACATTCAGTAGGAGTTGATATTTTCTGTTAAATGTAAAATTTTATGTTTTCTGTTTTTAAAAATATAAATTCATATGATTCGTTATTGCTTTTTTACTTAAATAGTTTGTTTATATACGAAATTATTTCAATAAAAACATAAACGAATTTATCATTTTGTTTTAATTTGGTAATTTCTGTTTTGAAAAATATTTTAGTCAATTTTTTTTTTTACTTTTAAGGTTAAATTTAATTGTTTTTAGGGCTGATTTTTAGAACTAAAAAACCCTTTTTAGTGCTATTTTAAGTGAATGTCCTCTTTTTAGACATTAGTCGGTATCTTCACTTCCGATCCCTTTTTTAATCCTATGTAACATTTTAGGGCAATTTAAGTTTGTATGTATAAGTTTAAATTATTGGAAATAACATTTTCTTTAATATCGACTTTTTTAAAATAAGTAATTTTTTTTGCTAATTTTAGCAAATCGGTTTTCAAAAATTTGTAAAATTATTTCTGAAATTAGCAACGAAAATTTGTAGATATTCTGTAAAAATTCTGTAATTTGTAAAATGTAAATAGCAAAAAGATTTGCTAAATAATAATTTTTTTTTACTAAAAATCAGTACAAAAATAGTAAAGTGGGATTGAAAACCGCTTACAAATTTTTCTAAAATACTAAAACACACAAAACCTGTACGAATCTTATTAAAATTTGGGTTGTGAATGTTATATGGTCATATGAAATCCGACTATATTATGAACCTGGTATTTCAACTTAAATCAAACTACAAGCCTTTAATAAAAAAATATTTGGATGAAATTTGGTACATAAGTATCTATTAGAGGAACCCATTTGGTTTTGTTTACCTCCATATTTAAACCTACCGCCAATTTAAATTATGAATTTTCATTACCATTGAAATTTTATTTCCTTTAATTGGAACTAATGCAAATGTAAAAAATGATAATGAAATATTTTGGACTAAAGGAAATATGTATTACTAATGGTTATAATAACATTAGCCCATAAAAAATTAACAATGGATTAAAAAAATATTTGCTTAAAAAATTAAAGGGAACGGAGACGAGTGACAACTTAATGGAATGGAGCAGAGCACGAATGGAATTGAAACACTAAACTAGGAGAATTAAATGAAATGTAGCGGGGTATGAGCGGACTCGATTTTAATAATTTGTTTCCAATTTTACCGACTTTTTTGTATTTTAGCGAGATTTCTCCATTTTAAGCGTTATTCATCTCTCATTGGTAATTATTATATTTTAGTTAATGCATATGAAGATTAATGTTAATGAAATTAAATGAAATCCTTAAATCATTATCATTAATTCATAAAATCGAAATACAAACAATTTCGGTGTTCATTATCGCGAGATGCTAACGGACTTCTTGTGGCCAGAGGAATTTTGAATTTAAATTTACTATGTTATTTGGAAATTATATAAATGGTAAAGTATCTCTAACCTAACCCTAACCCTCTAATCTGTCTCTTAATAAATAATATTGTACATAAAAAAGGATCAGGACCATACCAAAATTTGGACCACTTCCCGAAATTTTACCCAAATTCTACTTGTATAGGGTGTAATATAGTCTGCATGCACGAATTTAATCTTTTTACTTGTGTTTATATGAATGTGTGTTTGAAAACATATTTTTGTACATATTATCGATTAAAATTCTACACTATAGGCCAGTTATCCATAAAGCTCCGTAAATATAATGTCCCGTTAAAATTTTAACAAAACAAAACAATTTAATTTAATCAAATTGTATGAGGTAGACACCAACACAAGTATCAGTTAAAGTACCAGTTAGTAGCTAACTGATCATTGTGTTAATGGGGCTACACAAAAAAAAACAGATTAATTGTGACAACCGAATTTCTTGCTAACTGAATAGTTTGTATTCCTAAACCGATTGATATATGTAGTTTCAACCAAAATTGTGTTGTATTAACCGAATATCTGTCGCCACAAATAAATATGTCGATGGCTCCAACTAATCCATTCGGTTGTCACATTAAATCCGTTTTCTCTGTGTAAGTTTGTAAAAAATCTAAAAATCATTTTCGTTTCAATTTAGCAAGTTTAGTTAGTTAAATTTTTGTTTAAAAATTTGCAAATATAGCATTTCTTTTTATATTTTGTTTAAATTTTTAAGAAATTTGTTTTCATGACGTGGCGCAGACACCACATCAATCTCTGAGTTTAGAAGAGTTATTATAAATTGTTCAAATGTTTGATCATATAAGCATCATCCGAAGAAAAAGTAATAACGAAAGCGAAAGCGATGGCACTTTTTCAGTAAACTGAAACTTTTTTATTATATCCTTCCTATATGTAATGAGAAGTTCGTCATTCCGTTTCTGACACATCAAAATCTAGGTATAACACTCCATAACATATTTCATTTCATTTTATTTCATTTTATTCAGTCTATGGAAACAAAATTCCTTACAGACTATGATTAACCCTTTAACCACTAAGACCGTCTACAGAAGGTCATCACTAAAGTCCAATTATATCCAAAGCAATATTTTTGGTGCAATAATCGCCAACAAGATTTTTGTCTGTTTGAATTTACCTTTCGAACAGTGCCGGTTTGAACACGCTCAGTTGAATATTTTGATAGATACACCCATTTCTGTCAAGATTTTTGTCAAAACAGACACGAAAATTATTTATGATTTTGGTGCAAAATTAAAACTAAAAAAAACATACTTTCCAACAGCTCAATCGACGCGAAATTTTTTTGGAAAGTAGCTTCAAGCTGTATTTTGATAATTTGTTGCTTGTTTGATTTCTGAAACAAATATTTTTGTTTGAGTCGAGCTTTTTGTCTTCAGGTTGTCTTTCACTTTTTCCACCTGGCGCTTTCACGTTAAATTTTTTTGACAAATGGACTTCACATTCGTGCTTTTTAGTCCAAAATGATACTAGAACCAAATTTTCATAACAAAATACCTCGTATTTCGACTCCAGTGGTTAAAGGGTTAAATATGTTAAAAAATATTGTACAAAAATACTTACTTAAAATACTTAATACAATAAAGCTTAATTATTTTAAAACTGTATTAAGAAATAACTTCAATTTGTATTTTCACGTGCAAAACTCTACAAATGATTTAGATTCGCAATTTTGTTAAAGATCAAAATTAATATGTATGCATATTCCTAATCATTATGATCTGTCTGATTGTTTGTTGAAATGGCCACCACGGCGGGAAGACCGAAGTGGATTTTCTTATTTTTACTCTGCCAATTTCTTGTTTTTTGTAATATTTTCTCTCGAGGTAAATAACATATTTTATATAAAATTTAAATTGTGTACCTCAAAAATACATAGATTAAAAGAGGGGATCAGAAGTGAATATACCGACTCATGTCTAAAAATAGGACATTCCCTTAAAATAACACTAACAAGTTTTTTTTTAGTTCTAAAAATCAGCCCTAAAAACAATTAAAATTTGACCTTAAAAGTAAAAAAAAAAAATTGACTAAAATATTTTTAAAACAGAAATTGCCAAATTAAGACAAAATGATAAATTCGTTTATGTTTTAACAATTTTTAAGCCTTAGATTTTTTTTTAATTTTGTATAAAATTTTTTTTGAAGAAAAAAAAATAATATAAAAAAATTTTGATGCTCGATAAAAAAATAAATTTAAAGTTTTGTATTAATATTAATAATGTTTAGTAATTTTTTTTGCTGATTTTAGCAAACGGATTTTAAGTTCCACTTTACAAAAAGTTTACACAAATTTAGTAGCGGCTACTAATTTTCTATTAATTTCATTGTACTACACGTAAGCAGACATGTGTTGCTAAGATTAGCAAAAAATATCGCTGGGCTCAAATTAGCAAAATTTTCCTTAATAACAATTTTCAGTTGCAATTACAGACTTTTTTTTGGTAAGAACAAATAATAAGAACAAATAAGACAAAGATAAACAAAGATAAATTTTATATCCCAAACAATAACAAATTTTCTTTATAAGTCTGTTATTAAAACGAACTAAATGTCTATGCATACGGCTGTAAATATTAAGTTTCTGGTAGAAGTCCAACATTGTGGCATACATGGGCCCCACATTTCTGGTAATGATATTAATCTTATCTTCAATAAAATTTCATTCAACTATTCTTTATAGCAGTTAGCAATTCAGATAGTTTTAATATTCAATATTCAAAAGTAAAGTAATTTTTAACATATTGCCTAACTTTGATTTTAATACATAGATCATTTTTGAAATTCTTGCCCATAGCAGGTACATTCACATATGACATTTTATTGTGCTTATCGTTGTCTAGTCACATTGTTAGTTTATTTAATTAAATTGGTTGTTTATTTTTTGTTTGTATAATTGTGTTTTATGTTCTTCAAGTTAGTACGGGTGTATTTGTATGAGTCTTGGGTTTCATGAGCCGCAACTAATTATCAAATGGTCTGAGTTCGTTATCGTTTTCATAGAATTTTTTTTTGTGTATTAATTGGCTTTAATGAGTTTTATTATTTTATCTTGTTTATATTATTTGGCAGCCATTTTGAATAATGGGTGGAAATGGATTGGGGATATTGTAATGAATTGTATTAACAACATTGTTTTCGAATTAATTCAGAAAATATCTTAAATACATAGAACTGCGCTGAAGGAATTATTCTTATTAATCTTATTTATTTTCAACGAATTAGAAATGTTGAAACCAAAACTCTCTGGAAACGAAGTCGTTTTAGGAAAAATAAAAAGAATTTTGCTTGTACTCAACATATTTTTTTAGTAACTGAAAATACAAAGAAATGTACACTTAAAAAAGTTTGTAAGTTAAAATAACTGAAAATATAATTTAACAGAAATTATATTTCATTTAAAAACCGGTCTAATTAATTTTCATTTAAATTAAATGCCATTTGTTATTTATTTTTAAATGTTGATTAATCAACTGACACATCAGTAATTATTTACGTTTTTGTATTTTTTTTTAATATAATCGTACATTACGAAATGTATGTATGCATATGAAGCTATAAACACTTTTTGTATGAATGTGCTTGTATATGTATGTGTGTTAATGAAGTTCTTGTAATTTGTATTGAAAAATTTTGTATGTATACAACCAATTTAAATAAAAAAAAAAACAAATTGAAATTTTTTGAATATTTTTTTTTTGAAACAGATAGCAAACAAAATTTAAATTTGTAATAACTGTTACGGACACAAATAAACCACAAGTTTCCGTTTTGTGGGTAAGGTTTTATTAAATTTCAAACAAGTGAAAAAAATAAATGAATAAATAAATGTGTAAAAATGTGTAAAAACGGAAAACTTTTTTTATTAAACTACAAACAGTTAACTACATAATATTCTGAGTGTATATTTGAACCCTTTAAATTATGTTTTTTATTTATTTATTTTTTTTTGTAATTGTCTGATAGTCAAAATGAACAAAATAAATAAAATGTCGTTTATTTTTACAGACTTTGTAGTTGATTTTTATGACATTTAAAACAGCAAAATAAACGAAATATCATTTATTTTTCGGATTTTGTAGTTAATTAGTTGACAGTTAAAAAAAGCGAAACAAAGGAAAAATTATTACTTTTTATGGATTTTGTAGTTAATTAATTGACAGATAAAATAAATAAATAAATAAATAAATAAATAAATAAACAAATAAAAAAGGGAAAAATTATTTTAATTTACGGATTTGTGGTTAGCTTATGAACAGATAAAATAAATAAAAAATCATTTACTATTTACAGATATTAAAAGTTAACTTTTTAATATTTAAAAATAAATGAAAAGTTAGTTTGTTATTAAAAAAATTAGTAAGCCCTTTTTATGTGATTTTTTATTTATTTTTAATTACTTTTTAGTTTATTTAAACTACATATTACTTCGTGTGTTTTTAAATGTAAATAGAGCACTTTGTTTTTGGATATTTATAATTAAAATTATAGTTCGTGTATGTACCTATTTAAGCAACATTGTTGTTATTTTTCATTTAATTTTATGATCTATTTTAAGATCCCACAGTTAAGGTGAACCACATAAAATACCAGCAATGAATTTATAAAAACCACGAAATACGTTAAAATAAAATATAACAAAAAGTTTTTTCAAGCAAAACCATCATGCTGGCTGCATTTAGTGCAATTTATTCTGTGTTGTTGTTGTTGCTTTTTACACTGCGGTGCATGCAACACTTAATTTAATAAGTGCTAATGAGTTTCACAATGGAAAATCCATTAAAATTCACAACGACACTTTAGTTTTTTTTAAGGCCAAAAACATACACTTAAGAAATTCGGATGCATAAAAATGCGGTCTTATCTTTTGTTTAAAATTGAACAAAAGCCTTAAAAAGTTAAAGAAAAGGCAGGCTTGTTACTGTTAAGCAGGCAGTCTGAGGTAGACAACAATAACAACAGCAGCAGCAACAGTATTAAATTTAAATATTAAAAATAGTTAATAATATTTAGGAAACCGCAAATTACTAGCTTGTTGCAAATGTTGCCAACATAACAACTTTTTGTCTGTTCTACCAAAGATGATACAATTTTAAAGGATGCACAGAGTTAAAGTCATCGTGCCACCGAGCCAATCATAAAAGTCTTAATTACTATAAGTTTCAATACAATTTTTTTATTAGACAGTTTATTTGAAAAAGTATTTTTTCGGTTTGAAAACAAAAGGTATAATTTAATAATAAAAAATATCATAAATTAATTTTGGACCCACTTGAATGAATAAAATGACTGTATTAAAATCTTGTAGTACTTAACACTTTTATGATTGGCTCGGTGTCTTGGTAGCTTGATGACTTTATTAACTTTGTACATCCTGTAAAGTTGTAACATCCTTAGTTCTACAGTTGTGTATGTATGCATGTTGTTATAGTTGTTCATCATTATCTCTGAACCATAAATATGTTTGATATGCTTCAGATATCTTGTATGTTGTACTACTTAGAGAGCAAAACGTTCTGTTTTTCTTTGTATTAGTATATATTCTTTGATAATTTTTACAATTTTTAACTTGACTACGAACAAATTAACCACAAAACTCATAATTTATAACATTTATGTTGACAGTTTTGCGGTATATAAAGAAAAATATATATTTAAGTTAACTTTTGACAGCAGTCTTAATATTTTTAAACTTTATAACCTCGTGAGATAGAATTTTATGCATATTATTACTTAAAAGAAGAAACAGTAACCTTGTGTAGGAACCTTCGTTTAAAAAAAAAAAAAAAAATCAAAATCAAAAAACTCCTAAAAACACTGAGGTTTTTTCGGCTTTACAGAAATCCAAACGGATTTGATAAAGGGTGTCCCAAGAAGAACGCAATTTTTAAATCTGGCAACATTCGAAGTGTCATTGTTTGACATTTGAACAATTGTTATTGTTTGCTAGTAGAAGGTACGAGGTTAGTAAAAATGGAGCGCTACACGAATGAACAACGCATTCTCATTGTGAAATTGTTTTACCAAAATGGTGAAAGTTTTGCGGCTACAGTTCGCAAATTGCGATCAATTTGGGGTCACAATAATGCTCCAAAAGAGTCAACTGTAAAGAGATTAATGGATAAATTTGCCGAAACTGGGTCTGTTAGTGATGTAAAGACAACAACGCGCCATCGACCAGGTCGATCGACCGAAAATGTCGCAGCTGTACGTGATGATGTCGCTCAAACTCCATCCACCTCAATTCGACACCGAGCTCAGCAAATTGGTGTCTCCAAATCCGCTTTGCAGCGAATTTTGACGAAAGATTTGCATCTTCATGCATACAAAGTTCAATTGACTCAGGAACTGAAGCCAGCTGACCATGGACAGCGAAGGGAGTTCGTTAATTGAGTATTGGAGAGACAACATGAAAATGCTGATTTTGCCGATAAAATCATCTTCAGTGACGAGGCCCATTTTCATCTTGATGGCTTCGTCAATAGGCAGAATTGTCGCATTTGGGGTGAGGAAAATCCTCAAATGATACACGAGAAGCAAATGCATCCTCAACGTGTCACTGTGTGGTGTGGTTTTTGGGCTGGAGGAATCATTGGACCTTTTTTTTATGAAAATGAGGCAGGTCAAGCGCAAACAGTCAATGGTGTTCGGTATCGTAAAATGATAACCAGTTTTTTCTTGCCTAGAATTGAAGAAATGAATGTGGAGGGCATGTGGTTCAAACAAGACGGCGCCACATGTCATACAGCCAGAGAAACAATTCAATTGCTGCATCAGTCATTTCCCGGTCGTGTTATTTCGCGTTTTGGAGATCAGAATTGGCCGCCTAGATCGTGCGATTTAACACCATTAGATTTTTTTCTTTGGGGTTTTTTGAAGTCGATGGTTTACGCGAATAAGCCGACGACGACTCAAGCCTTTAAAGAGGAAATTGGACGCTGCATTAATGAAATACCGCAGCATTCATGCAAAACGGTCATTGAAAATTTCATTTAAAGATCGCGTGCATGCCAGCAAAGCCGCGGCGGCCATCTGCACGATATATTGTTCCATACATAACCTCATTCTGACTACTTTACGATATAATAAAGTTTCACGATTTTTTTTAAATATCTGTGTTTTATTTAAAATTTGAAAATTGCGTTCTTCTTGGGACACCCTTTATAAAAAAATTATAATATATGAAAGACCGTTATTTAAAAATACAAATAAGCATGTATCATTGTGGCTGTCTGGAGACATTATATACAGCATGAGAGATAAGTTCTGTAATGGGAGAAATAGACGACATAAGTAACTTGTACGAAATTACTATCATAATTTAAATACGTAACCTTAATTAACGGTTTGTGAAAAAAAAATCAAAATTGTTTTTATTTTTACCAAAACTTTTAACTTTATGTGTGTTAGTTTGTGCAGTATATTTGCGCTATAACACTTTTCCTTGTAAGGCGTATACTTTATATTGAATTGTATATTGTAACATTACTCATACGTTTCATGTACTTTTTCGAAAAGTCATAATGAACGTGTTCTTGAAACAATTTTCAGGAATTTTAAATTCAATAACACTTTCATAGCTGCAGATAACATAATGAATATGGTTATCCGTTTTCCTTCATCTCACTTATATTTGAAATAACGTTAAATGGGTTATTGTCTTCAATTTTATATAACACAAAATATGCAGGAATAGTAATAATTTCAGATTTTGTTATATAATTCCTATCAATTCATACAAAGACTGTCGAAGGTGTCACCGTAATATAATCTAACGAAATAAGATATTTATAATAGAAAATATGTACTTTCTATAATTGTACATTTAGAACAAAAATGTGGCATCGTTGTGTAGTAATCTTTATATATAAAAAAGTGTTGTGACTGACTTACAGACATTGAATCCCGCTCTTTCCAAACAGCATAAGCTAGGAACTTAAAATTTGGTATGTATGTTCAACCTAAGTCAACCTACATCTGATAAGGCGAGAGTATTGGATATTTCAGCCAGGAAGGGCAAACAAAGTAAAAGACTCCCCCTTGACAGTCTAACCAAATCCCTTTGGGTAGAAACCCAAAATTTATAATATAAGGAATTTTCACCAGGAACGTGGTAAAAATTTGGTCTCAAAGGGGGAAGTCTTCCCCTTAACATATTGCCAAACCGATTTGGCTAGAGATATACTTATGATAGTGTTTTGGCAATGTAATGCAATGGTCAACGAGTGAAATTACAACACTAGGCAATTTCCTGGGAACGAGTGGAATTAAAACACTAGATAAGAGGAACAACAACTTTGTATAAAATTTAATAAAAATATACGTTCCAATAAGAACGTGGAAAATAGGATTTAAAGGGGAAAATTGTACCCAGCGCAAGCCACAGAAGGTAGGAACTTTTAATATGGCACATGGGTCTCCTTTCCATCAAAGACATCAACCAAGACGGAATTTTTGGAAATTTTACGGGAAGGGACAAAAAGAGAAAAGTCACCACTTAATTTCCTGTCCAAACTTCCTACACCCAGAAAAACGATTGGATGCAATTCGATTAAAATCATTAACATTTATTTGTGAGGATTTAATTTTATTTGGAATAACCTTAACTCCATTAGTAGCAAAAACGTTGTATTGGGAATTAAAAAAGGGAAAAGAAACTAAAAATCAATCCTATTATTCAATAATTGAATAATATTTTCAATCATCTTTAAAAATAAAATTCGTTTAGTGTTTGTGTGCGGTGGAAGCAACAATTTATTTAGTGATTATATTAGAAATTTGGTACAATCTATTAAATTTATTAAAAAATTGTCGATACCCATGTAAAAATCGAAATATATATGAGCATACATGATCATACATGGGCATACATGGTAATATACGTCCATACATTGTTCAATATATGACCATACATGATCTCATATATGATCATATATCTTCGGATCTGAAATTTGAGGGTATATGGACGTATATGATCATATACGAGCATACATGAATAATATATGAGCATGTATGATAATATGTGCACATATATTTCGGATCCGAAGATATATGATCATATATGAAATCATGTATGGACGTACATGATCATGTATGCCCATGTATGATCATATACAAGCCCATGTATGATCATGTATGTTCATATATATTTCGATTTTTACATTGGTATTAAAAATTGGTAACTTCAAGTACGGTTATTCTGTCAAATATATCATTTAATTAGGGTTTTAGTAGAAGCAACCGAATTGTGGATTGTATTGATAAAAGACGTCACTTATCATCAAAATTATTATAATTGTTTGTGGTCTAGTGGGTAGTGAGGTAGCTTAGTACTCAGAATTTACGAGTTCATATCCCGGGAAAGGCAAACGTTTAAAAAATATTTTTTTTTAATTAAAATAAAATATTCATAAGTTTAAATGGCAAATATATCAAAGAAAATTAAAATTAGTTGTGGTGCAGTAAGCAAGCAAGAGTTTGAACTATGAATCTGATTGCCCAGGTTCGATACCGGAAAAATAAAAAAATTAAATTTTTCTTAAAATAAAATTTTGTGTAACCTAATAATAATTCTGTGGAATATAAATATTAAATTGTACAACTGAATATTGGCTTTCCCAACTAAAAATATAATTTAATATGAAGATAGTTGTCGTAACCACCATAATTCGATTGGCAACAAATTCAGTGGTCACAACTGATACTGTTATATGGGTGTAAGCTAAAAATCTGAATCCAATAATAGCGCTCAAAAACGTTGGAGCTGCTGTTCCGCTGTAAACATCCTCTAGACAAGGGCTTTTGAAAACTCTAGCAGGGAGGAGCAAATAGGGCATTAGTCTCCCCCTTTATATCCTGCCCAAAGCCTTTCTACTAGAAATCTTAAAAATTTAATACATCTTCCTGCGTTGTGGACTAATTATCTGGGGAAGTATTTTTTGAAGTTCACCCTTAAGTACCTAGTCCATCCGTTAGGGCTGTGTACTTAAAATTTGGCATGTAGCTTCTTCCTCTAGTGTAGACATCCACTGAAAATGTTTTTTTTGCGTCATGCCCAAAACCTTAATTTGGATATCAACTTTAGAAATATATGTTCCCTAGGGTAAGGACTAATTTACACGTGGTTAAAACATCGAAAAGTACGTACATCTCTAATGACATATGGAAAGCCTTTGAGCTGGAAATCTAAAACTTAAAATTAAATGGTCCACTACAAAAATGTAAAACAAATTTATACAAAGAGAAACATACTCAGAAAAAAAGTATTTGATTTACTTCTAAATATATTCCGCACTCACAATATATAATACGTAGAGTTTGTTGTTAAATTAAGAATCAATTAAAATTCATAAAAATATATTTTTAACTATTTGAATCAGTCATTAAAAAAACAAACTATAACATTATTTAAATGTTAAATGTTGAATTTTATGTTTTCTGTTTCTAAAAATAGATATTAAAATATCCATTACGTTTTTTATCGAAATTGTTTGTTTATATACAAAACTATTTCAATACAATTTACAAGAAATTATTCAAATATACATACAAACATAGAAAATAGAAATATATACCTCTATGTGTGTTGTGTATTGTAATAAAATACAAATAAAAAATTTGAAAAACAATCTACAAAAATTGTTTTTTTTTTTGTCAGTTAAAAATTGATAGGTATTTAAAACGACTTTCGATTGTTTTTACTACTTTTTGTCGATTATTAACCAATGATTGAAAATGAAAAACAAAATGGGCTGAATGTAATGAATAATAAGTTCTCCTCTTTTTGGTTGTATTTTTGATTAATTTGATATGTATTTTAGATTGTTTTTAACAAAATAATATAGTGAGTGCGGTAATGAAGTATAGTTCTTATGTAGATCTTTAATTTTTTATTAACAACAAATAAATCCTTACAAAAATTTATTTGTAATTTCATTAGAAAACAAATCGTTAAACTTTGACAGTATTAGAGAAAAAAAAACTTAGAATCATAACAACAAACTTAATTAAAATTTCAACCACAATTCATTTACTATTTGTGAAGATGGCTGCCATTTCAAAATAATTCCTATTTCATATTCACACATTAAGTCAATTCATAATGTCAATACACTTTCGACGTGGTTAACAACCACTTGGTGTGTTTATGGCCGACAAACAACACTAAATTCAAGACAACACTTAACAACCAACAAACTACAGTCTGATAGACAGACAGATATTTATTTAGTACAACAACAATAACAACGTTAAATATACATTGTTGTCATTAAATTTAACACAAAACAAACCAACAATATAGAAAATAAATGGAAGTGGAAATGGAAACACAAATGGAAATTGTAATGAAGAAATATAAAAATATGGAAATTTATGCTTGAGTTCCTGGAATACGTGTAGTATACTCATATTTACAAAGTACGAGTATGTAACTATGTGATAGTCGATGTTGTTGGTTAATTCATAATTAAGTATAGTAGTGCGAGTAATTATTTCTACCTATTTTATAAACTCATTTTTATATTGTTTATTTATAGGGCATACTGTACAGTATGTCTGACTGACTGACAGTTTAATAATGTTTTCACTTAATAACTACTTTTGCACATATATTTATATACAATATGTAGGTACATACGAGTATATATTTACGTATGTACTACGTATGATTGTTACTAAAGACTAAAAGTCAATTTATAGTTTAATATGTTGCTATTATTAGTGCCGACACCATGTGAGTATCGTATAGAGTAAGTAGTGGGAAATTAGGAGAGACAAAAAAAAACGAAATACATTTAAATGTAAATGATATGAGTGAAAAAAAAAAATACTGAAACCCAAACCAACATTTTCATATGTATTTTAATACAATACAACAACAATTATCATAATTGGTAGCCATATTTAATGGTGGTACCCCATACAGACAATTAAATTATATGTTTGTTACCAAAATATTATTTTTATTAATTTGATATCATACGATTAAATGTTTGATTATGTAATATGTGTTTCGTTTCTGAATTAATACATCGTCACAATTAAATTTCTTATTATTAACCCATTTCCTGCCATTTAAACAAAACTTTAGTGCACGCAGAGAAAAAACATGGTTGCAACATGATCACTGCTACTATATTGGGCTTGGTGCAATAGGGTATGGTTGTCACAACCATATTATTGGTTGTCTAACCATCAACATGGTCGCTACCATCATTATTATATTAAATATTTCACTATTTTATGATTGACACCTTGTATTTTATAATATGATTGGCTGTAACCATACTGTGGTAACAAAAATTTTGACTATGAAAAAAATATGATAATTATGTAACCATAAAATGCTGTCAACAATCAATGAATAATTATATATCAAATAAAACATGACTTTGACATTTACAGTCCTAATACGAGTATTGTCTTGTTTTCATAAAAACCAAAATGTCTTAAAAAAGCAATCATATATTGTTTACTAAAACTGGACAGAAAATACCTTGCATGTAGCATTAAAACATTTCATCAATTGACCTATTTAGATCCAGTTTATTTTTTTTTTTTAACTTTAGAAGATTTTTTTTAGGGTTTTTTCGAAAATTCCTTATATATGTAATATAATTTACAATAATCAATTCATTGTCAAAAAGATTATACATAAAGATTTTATATGGATCATATTATGATAATCCAGAAATCATAATATAGTTATGGGGACTATAATGTAATAATATTTTGAGCATACTATGATTACATGCAATCATATTATGATAAATTCAACATCATAATATATTTATACAGAATCAAAATATTGTAATATTTGAATCATAATATAACTGTAGGGACCATATTATGGTAAAATTATGGATATTTTATTATCATAATATGATATCTATATAATATAGTACGACCATGGTTGGCACAATCATAAACCCAAAAATATATGATGCTCTTCGAATATGATTCTCTCAACCATGTTTTTTCTTTGCGTGTGTACTATTTATACTGTGCCCCTGGTGGAAATATACACTCGAAACTTTCCCAACGGGCTTGATTAATTCATATTAGGTTAGTGTATTAAACAGCCCTGTAGATTTCGACGCTGTGTGGGTGTAGTCAAATTTTCTTTGGCCAATACTGTATGACATATGAATTAAAAATCAGTGTAAGCTTAATTCAATTTTTGAATACCCACAACGAAATTCTATTTAGATGTCTTTTATATTTTTTTTTTTTTAAATTCAATTTGCAATTTTTATGGGTAATTTTAGTACATATTTCAAACAATGTCAAAATAGACTTAACAATGCTCTGTGAATATGCTTTGCTGCAAATTTTCCAAGGGATTTGCCAAAAATAAAAAAAAATGTAATTATAATTTTTCACTTGTGAAATAACAATGTAAATAAATTTCTAAGAAATCTTTGTTATTTTAACGCCAAAATAATGTTTAAGCAAGGACCCTTGAAACCAGGATGAACAAACTACAAAATTTTTAGCCACCCATGATGCCATGATGCCAAATGATGCGACTACAAAAATTCTTAGCCGAGACCACAACATTCTTAGTCGATTCTCAGAAAAACTTAGCCTCTAGCAAGGGTTGTAGCGCAAGTTCAGTGATTGTGATATGAATACATACATGTTTGAATTGTTAAAACCCTTGCTAGCGGCTAAGTTTTTCTGAAAATCGGCTAAGAATGTTGTGGTATCGGCTAAGAATTTTTGTAGTCGCATCATTTGGCATCATGGCATCATTGCTGGCTAAATATTTGGTAGTTTTTTCATCCTGGTTTCAAGGGTCCTTGGTTTAGGTGGTATAATTTAACCCTTTATTTGCAATTTTATTTTTGTTAATTTAATATTTGTGGTATACTTTTGAAATTCTTGAAAAAAGGTCTAAAATTGCTTATCAAATGGGTTTAAAATCCTTGTTAAAATAACTACATCGGTATTTGCCGTCATATAAAACATGGCCGAACATGTCCAATATTTTTGTCATTAAAAAATATATTTTTCGAATACCACATATTGAGGATTTAGTAACGCAACCTCGTATCTCAAAAACTACTACTTTTAAGGAGAGACCAAAAGCCTTTTATAGTAAATTTGTGACATTTTTTATTTATTGCTTGTTTTTTTTTTTTGAAATTTAAAGAAGTAATGAAGAATTTTAAATTTCAAAAAAAAGAAATTATCAATTAATTATGAAACGGTTTTTATCATTTCTAAAAGGTAGTAGTTTTTGAAATACGAGAATATGTGGTAGCAAAATATTGTGTTTGATTTTAAATTTATATATATAATAATGAATATTTATGTAAATTGCCGGGGTGTCTGGATTTTTTCGAATATTTGGTAGGGTTTGGTTTTTTAGGCGGTTTTTCCCGAAAAACATTTTTCCCCGGTATTTAACAATTTTAAATATGTGTGCAAGCCTGCAGCCGACTAATTTTCGAACTCACTTCTCAGACCCTAAACGTGAAATTGGGTAGATGCAAAAATAACTATCACTTATTTTGCTTTTCTCTATGGCATATCCGATTATTAAGATCAAAAAAAATATAAAAAATGTAAAAATATCAAAAACTTTCGTAAAATAAACGAAAATTTGTTTATTTTATGAAAATTTTTGTTGTATTGACATAATTTTCGTATTTTTATGCATGGATTATTATGAGTCTAAGTAATTTTGTTTGCAATTTTATTAAAAATTATTTTAACAAGGGAATCCTCACACGGCGATTTAAATCAAACTCAGATATGTGATAATAAATAAAAAAATCTAAGTATTTCCTGTTTTTAAGTGGCATCTCAAGGGTTTAAGGCTTAAAAACTAGGATTAAAACTGATAAATTTTCTTCCTTTTTTTGATTTTTGTTATATGGAATTTCTTCTTAAGTAACCATAAGCAAATTTGGTATCGATGGAAAGAGATTTTGGAGATACGTTATTTTTGTAATATTTCGATTTTTGGGGCTGTGATTGTGAAAAAAATATACTATTTTGGATATATAAATCTTTATTATATTTATTATGTGATATTTCTGCTTTAGTCGTGTTTTTCCCGAAGGACAACTTTTGTGAGATATCTGAGAGCTGTAAGATTTTTGCCATTATTTGCAAATATCAAAACCTGCCTGGCACGGCTGAATAGTCCATGGCAAAATATGAATAATTGCGTTTTTAATTTTTCGCAATCGTTAAAAAAGGTCCCGCACCAAATGCGATGAAGTTTGGAATTAGGATTTTTTAATGCCATTATTTAAAATTATTTTTCATACTTTAGTAACTCTTTGTTTAAATACCGTGAAATATAATACAAAACCTGAATGAAATTTTGACTTGAATATCTAGGGAAGTATTGACATGTATATCGTTTTTAAAACTTTCATACTTTTTTATTTCCTTAGAATACTTTTTTATTTTCTTAGAAATCGCATTTGGTGCGGAAGGTTTTTGTTTCAAACTGACCAAAGATATCGGTTTTTATTATCAAACAATATTCCCCATAGCGTAGTGCCTGGGAAATTTTTAGTCAAAAAAAGTCATATCTCTAATATACATATCAGACTGTATATTTTTTAGAATTTATTGAAGTTCACTACATCTCGTTTTCTTTTTTTGTAAATTTCAGGCACATCGGTAGAAATAGTGTATGTTTTTACACAGGTCCACTTATTTTCGCTGCCAGCTTAAGACAAACTAGTCAACCTTTAATCTTAATTCTGTATCACATATTCGCGTTTAATTTAAATCGGTTTGTATGCGATAGAGGTATTCACATATAATACTGGCTCTAAGAATTCTTGATTGGTCAAAAACTTTCAAAACTACAACATTTTGTCAAAAATTAATATTTTCAAGGGCTAGTGCCTAAATAACCTTTTCTATGTATGTTCCATGATTACTAAACAAAAAAATATATTTTTGATTTGAAAAAAAAAAATTTTCTTTAGTCTCGAACCAGACTAAATAGTACATTTTTATTTTCAAAGACCTCTAACTTCCTGTTTAGCTATAAGACTCACAAAAATAGAAAATAAAATAAAAAAAATATATTTCTTAATTCTAAATAAAAAATTATTGCTTTATGCTGCGTGCTGCTGAATTTTTTACTAAATTTGTCAAGTTAAAATCATCATATCTCCTCTATTTAAAGGTTTTACATGTTTAATATCCCAACTAATTAAAAATCATTCCAATAATTCATTATAAATAATTTTCTTAACATTTAAAAATCAATTAAATTTAAAAAAATTACAGCGGTAATGTTTGAATTTATTTCATTCATTCAAAAACTATTCTAATGATAACCTTTAGTGCACCTGTCTAATGGCATTTAGAATAAATACCCCTTTCAATCCTTTTGTACGTTTTTATTTCAAACGTGCAACACCTGTTGTACGCATCACTAACAAAAATAATGATAGGATATTAGGTCAATCTACAAAGAAAAATAAAATAAATGTAAGCATCCTCTAATCAAATATTATGAATAAACATATAAATTCATTACGACTTTAATGCGGTCTGCAGACAAAGAATATCCTTATTTCAATATTTGTTAAGTGTCAGAGTCAGTCTAACACCTTGTGTGTTGGAGTTTTAAAAGAAAAAATAACACGAAAAAGTTATAAAGGGACTAACTCTGAGTACTGAAGAAGGCGTGAATTTAGAGTAAAATAACAAATATTTATAAAAAAGGATATTTAACATTATTTGCACATAATGTTAATGGTAGTCTTGAAATTTTAAGACAAACACAATTTCAAACAATAGTTTTGCTACCATTAAAAAGCGTGCCACTTAACTAAACATATTGTGTATGTGGTTAATGTTCAAATTTAGCTGCTTTGTCGGCTAAATTTATTTTAAAAGAATTGTTTGCTCAAATTATGTATAGTTTGTTTTTTTATTTTCTACTGTTTTATCTTATTTTTTTTTGTAAATATTTGGATAATTGCATGTAATTTGGGTACACTCAAAAAAAAAATGAACAAGAATTTAGAAAAATTAACTTTTTTAGAGGAAAAATTTGAATGAAAACGGCTCCAAAGACACTTTTTACCAATATTTAATAAAATTTTCCTTGAAATTAAGAAACAAATTTTACTTAAAATTTGGTAAAAATTTCTATATTACAGAAAAATTTTACTACTGGGTAGTAAATTTTTATTAGAAAACAGCAAAATTTCCTCCTAATTAGTTCATACATCATCTAAAATTGTACTGTTAGTTAGGAAATGTTTCCTTCGTTTTAAGAAAGATTTTATTTTATTTAAGTTCATTAGATATTTTTTTTTACTAAATACTAGGACTGAACTTCCTAAAAATAAGAAAATATTTTCTAACAACAAGTTAAATAGCACTTCTTTTCAGTAAAAATTATCCTTATCCTCTGCTTCTATGGTAAAGGTAATATATTTTACCATATATTTTAAAGTACTTTACACTCATTGAGTAGGTATTTTCCCACTTTTGTGGGGACACTGCTCTTAACAAGCTTTTTGCTATACAATTTTGTCTTTAAACTAATGCACTATGTCATTTTTAATGTCAATTTGTCCAAATTGTTGGCAATTGTATGAAAACGGGTTGTCATATGAATTTGCAGTCAGTTATGCACACGAACTGCCTTCTAAAATGACATACAAGTGAAAACGTCAAATTTCAGTTTGTCAGCAGATATGGCAGCATTTTTTATCTAAAATAAAATTGACAACAAGTTGTCAATTTTTTTTTGTTTGGCGAGCGCAAAACTGTTATTTTTTTTTTTCCTGGAAAAATTAATTTAAATGCTTTCTTATATTTTTCCAAGCCCTTTAGTGTTTTAATAACTCAAAGCGCCGCACTAGCTACACTCAGAAAAAAAAGTTAGTAGAAAAATTTGTAAACGGTTTTCAATCCCACTTCACTATTTTTGTACTGATTTTTAGTAAAAAAATTATTATTTAGCAAATCTTTTTGCTATTTATATTTTACAAGTTACAGAATTTTTACAAAATATTTACAAATTTTTGTTGCTAATTTCAGAAATCATTTTACAAATTTTTTAAAACCGATTTGCTAAAATTAGCAAAAAAAAATTACTAATTTTAAAAAAGGAAGGAAATGTTATTTCTAATAATCTAAACTTATACAAACAAACTTAAATTGCCCTAAAATGTTACATAGGTTTAAAAAAGGGATCGGAAGCGAAGATACCGACTCATGTCTAAAAAGAGGACACCCACTTAAAATAGCACTAAAAAGGTTTTTTAGTTCTAAAAATCAGCCCTAAAAAATTGAAATTTAACCTTAAAAGTAAAAAAAAAAATTACTAAAATATTTTTTAAAACAGAAATTACCAAATTAAAACACAATGATAAATTCGTTTATGTTTAAACAATTTTTAAGATTTTTAAGCCTTTGATTTTTTTTTTTCATTTTGTAAAAAAAAAAATTTGAAATTTTGTACTAATATTAATAATAGTCATTTTTTTTTGCTGATTTTAGCAAACAGATTTTAAATTCCACTTTACAAAAAGTCTACTAAAATTTAGTAGGGGCTCCTAATTTTTCTACTAATTTAATTGTACTACACGTCAGCAGACATGTGTTGTTAAGATTAGCAAAAAATACCGCTGGGCTCAAATTAGCAGAATTTCCCGTAATAACAGCAAAATTTTCAGTTGCCATTACAGACTTTTTTTGGTGAGTGTACAGCCATTTGTTTCTTTTTTATTATTTTTAATTTTTTTCCACTTTTTATTTTCCTCAAATTAATATTTTCTAATTAGCTGTTCGCTCGCCAAAAGTTTATGCTTAACATTTGATCTTTGTAATGAAAACGGCGTGTCAGTCAACTGACACCAAAATTTGACTTAAGTCTTTGACACGCTCTGCTTTATCGACTTATTGTCAGTTTTTAAGATGTAATCAAAACGCATTTGACACAAAATGACGAGAATTCATTTGAGTCAGTTTTTGTTGTCAGTTCATATGACATAATGAAACCAGGCATAAATTGAATTATACTAAATTCATGTATTTAAAATATAAATTAAATTTCATTAGCAAAAAGGTAAGCAAATTAAAAAAATGTACTGCAGGATATCCTGAAACGTAATAAATTGTGACATAGTCAGATCTTTTTCGTAGTTAATTAACGGTTCTGCTTGAGAGAACTACAAAAAGGGACGCCCTACGTGACACACGGCATCTATGGATAAGGAATACTGGGGGTCCTTTGTCTTCTTAAATTAACTAATTTAAGGAAATAGTTGCAAAAATACGAAATATCACAGTTACATATCTTGTTATTATTGGAAAATGGAAAGTTTATTTTATGGGACTTTTTAAACTTTATTTGACATGTACAAATTTAAACTTTTTTATTATTAAGTGAAAAAAAATAGTTCGGTAAATATAAACTTAAATAAGCGCCACGTCAATTATAGGAAAACCATTATGCCGTAATGTATAAAATGTGCCTGCGATATTTTGTATTGTAGTCAACAAACAAAATTTATTACATAAAAGTGCAAATTCGAAATTGTTTACCCTTTGCTAACAAAATTTTAAAATATTTTTTAAGCTACTTTAAGTTCAATATTTAAGACTGTTAAGATTAGAGATGAGCACGTGAGAGATTTTTGACTCAATCACGAACCAAAAATTACAATCATGCACGATAGTTTTTTTTTGTATGGTTACTTTAATTTCTTTTATTTAATAATAATATTTTTTCTTGAAAATCTGGAAAACTAACTGGTTTGTTTTTAATTGATTGTTTTTTTTTTTTGGAATAGAATATTAAAAAAAATTTAAACGTTTTCCAACAAAAAAAAAAATCCTATACCAAATTTTATTATTTTTTAAAAATTAGAAAACTTTTACTTGAAAAAAAGAATATTTTATTAAAATTTTTAAAATTTATCTGAACTAAGTTGCACGAAAATTTTCCTTAAAAATAGTTCATCAGTTTCTAAAATCAAGTAAATTTTTATTATTACATAAGAAAAAATTTATTACTTTTTGTATTTAATTGTCTGAACTAATTTTTAGAAAACAATTCTTCAAAATTAGAAAGTGGTATACTTTAAAACTGAATTTGGAAATGGCTTTCTAAAATTTTGTTAATTTTACTACTCGCGAACAAAAAATTAACACACATTAGGTTCAAGTACTTTCTCGATTTAAGTTAGACACATTTTTTGAAATAAATTGACTTGTTTTTTTTCCTAAAATCAAGAAATATTACTTAGGAGAAATATAAACTATATACGAAATACTATTTCGTTTTTCCTCAAACTTACACTCAGAATATTATGTAGTTAACTGATTGTAGTTTAATAAAAAAGTTTTCCGTTCCATTTAAAAATAAAGGAAGATACATTTATTTTTCAAAGAAACATCTATATTAACTTTTTTATACATTTATTCGAAATAATTTACTATCATTTACCGATTTTTTTCAGTTTCATTTATTTTTTTCATTTGTTTGAAATTTAATAAAAATTTACCCACAAAACGGAAACTTGTGGTTTATTTGTGTCCGTAACAGTTATTACAAATTTAAATTTTGTTTGCTGTCTGTTTCAAAAAAAAATATTCAAAAAATTTCAATTTGTTTTTTTATTTAAATTGGTTGTATATATACAAAATTTTTCAATACAATTTACAAGAACTTCATAAACACACATACATAAACAAATACATACACACAAAAAGTGTTTATAGCTTCATATGCATACATACATTTTGTATTGTACGAGTATATTAAAAAATACAAAAACGGAAATAGTTTCAAATAAATGAAAAAAACATTTATTTTTTAAGGATTGGTGGGTAAAATTTTGACATTTATTTTAACTGTTTATATCAGTTGTTTCTTACGGATGTGTCAGTTGATTAATCAACATTTAAAAATAAATAACAAATGGCATTTAATTTAAATGAAAATGAAGTAGACCGGGTTTTAAATGAAATATCATTTCTTTTAAATGATATTTTCAGTTATTTTAACTTACAAACTTTTTTAAGTGTAGGAATTTTTATTCTTTTTAAGAAAATTTTTCTAAGTTTTAATAAAATTTTACTTAAATTGAGGACAATTTATAAACTATTTTGAAGGAAGTTTTTGATTACATTTGAGTTTATGTCTTTTTTTTTCAGTGTAGATTTGCCTTATTTTCTTAGTGAAAATAGAAAAGTGAACATGATCTCTTTTAAATTTGTGCCTCTAACACAAACAATTTTAAAGTCGGCTTCAAGGATAATAAAAGACTTTTAACTATTGCCTACATACATGGTATGTATATGGACAAATATCATGGTACCATAACTTAATGGTCAATTATGAGGGCGTCAATTTTAGAAATACGTTTGGAAATAATGGTTGCCTCATAGACCATAATTTTATTTTGGCAGGTGACTGACTGATTTGTCTTGCATGTAGAGAAAATATTATTATATAAATAGTTAATAGTTATCATTTATATATTTTGTCCATCAAACAATTAATTATTTGTTTAATCTAATGGAACTAATGTTTAATACTTCTTAAATATTTATACTAATAAATAGATTTTATAATAAAATTTGTATTGTATTTCCAAACATGTGTAGTTAATGGGATCTGTACATTTATAATTAATTCAAATTTCATTGTATGACGAACATAAATAAATTGTAATTATTTTATAGTTGATAGTAATAATTTTGTTAATACATTTAAAAACATGTGCATATTATACATGAAAATATACATGCAACTTTTTAAATCACTTTACGGATCACACGAATATATTACACTGTTTTCGAAGAAATAAACTTTTAGTAGTGTATATTTTAAAAACTTGATTTAAAAATACGCTAAATTACCTCTATTCTGATTTTGCCTAAAACAGCTACGATATTTTTAAAATAATAACACTGCATTCATATAATAGAACTACATTTAAAGTTAGTTTTCGAAAATTAGCAGCGTTCAAAATTCAATATGGAAACAGTGTTTATTTATATGGTGACTTTAAAAGAAATACCTGGTTATATATTTTGATTGATTGATATGCATGCATGCATGCAAACATATTCAAATATTCAACACATTTAAATCATGTTCTTAACTCACAAGTTGCATGCAATTTTTTGCAACACTACAACTTTAAATACCAGTTAGCCAATGGAAACAAAGAAGGCAGGGGAGATCCTCATCAGTCAAAATACAAACAAACAATCAGTATGTATTTAACAAAATAAGTATATATTTAGTTAGAAATTATTTTAATTATCCGTCAATATCACGCACTTTTAAAAATTTAAATAAAAATGCATATAGAGAGAAAAGGGTGTATTAGCGATACATTTTTATATTATTCTGAATCACTTCAGAAGATTTGGTTTTTATTACCCAAACAGAAAATTACCAAAAGTGCAAACTGCAACCAGCATAATTTATGCATTTTTACTAATGGCTAATTTGATGCTTTAAGCCAGTGTTATAAACAAGGTATTCATTAAAATTTTGCAGCAGTTTAAGCAGTACATAATTGTTCTAAAAACTTGCATGGTATTTTTTTTTTCACCACAACTCACGTTATTATTTTATATACTTATTCCAGTACTTTCATTTCTTTTTATAATTTCTAGGCATTTTATTTAATTTTTTTTTGTAAATTTTCCTTTATAATGATTTATTTTCTTTATATTTATGTTTAACTGCAATTGCTGTACCTACTGCCAGTACTTTGTTTATAAAAGATACATACATATGTGGTATTTTGCATATAATTTTTTCCTTTGCATGACCTCGTTATATTGGAAATGTAATTACCATTCTGCGCCATATTGTTAGATGTTTTTAACAACATGAAGTTTTTCTGTTAACTTTAAATAACCTTTCACGAACTAAATATGTTTTGATTTTTCTTCAATGCTTTATTTTAGGGTTTTTCATGCTAATCAGACATTTTTGAAAGTTTTTTTCTGCTTCTAGAGGAAATATTACTTTTGGGAGAATAAAAGGTTTGGCTCACGTTGGGCGTCATGTTTAGATTTTGTAGCGTTTTTTATAATGTATTATTTATGACTTCTTTAAATCTAAACTAAAAAATTTTTATTTTTTATTATCCTGAAAGGCCTTTTAGTTGGTGGGTAAATATAATTTCGAATGATGTTGGGCGCCATGTGTAGAATTTTTTCTACATTACAAATTTATACTTTTTATACTCTACACCACTCTTTGGTACAGGATAAATTGTGGTTGTACTGATGTTTGTAACCAACAAAAAGTAATGGAAGTAGACCTTCTTTATATTATTATGTTCGACTGAAAATCGCTTTATTCATCTGTCCGTCTGTCAATAAAAAATGAAGGACTATTTTAATCAAATTATTTTTTGCAATTCTGTAGATAATTGAACAAAATTTGGTATAGGTAGTATTACCTCAAATATGCACTCCATTGAAATCGCTTAAAATCGGTATATGCTTTCACCTAGTCGCCATAGAAAGATCCCTCATCTGAGCTTAAATGTATTAAGCTTAAATGGTTCTACCAGACCAAGCAATTTCTTGGACGAGACTAATACAATTTTATACATGAATCGCATAGTGCTTCTTTTGGGCAAAAAAGAACGGGTGTAACTTTGACTCAATTCCTCATCTTTTCCTTCTTAAAGCGTTTTAAAGGACAAATAATTGTTGAATGGATTGTTTTAATTTAGAAAGAAGAACTCAAGACCTAACTGATAAACCAACTGGGTGGCCGGCTAGAAAGCATGAAAAAAATTCTTTTTCACTTTAAACTTTTTTTATGCCCAAAATTGTAGATCTAGTGTTATTATTTTAGAAGTTTTAATAATTGCGAAATTTAGCAAAGTTTAAACTAAACATTATTAAATTTTATCGAAATTGATTCCACTTACTACAAAGTCTGAAGGTAGTTGCTGAGCTTAATTTCTAAAAAATCTGTCAACTGGTTATTAAGTTAGAGGGATGTTTGTAAAACGTGTCCTCATGGTTTCCTGTCAGTCCTGGAGCAAAAATTGTAACTTATTTTGCAAGTACATACTCTTCACTTCCTGTGATAATATCAATAATGTATATCAGAGCGTAAATACATTTTTGGAGATTTTTTAAATATTATGTTTTACTTACAAAAGTAAATTTTTTAAAATCGCTTGAAAATCGTTCGTTAAACAACAGAAGTTTAGAGCAAAAAAAAAAAAAAAAAGTAGTAAATTATATTTTCTATCAAGATCAGATAATTGTTTTAATAAAAAATTATTATTTAGCCAAAAACTACTTAATATTTCAGAACCTTTTTTTTTGCGGTCTGGGACATTACAAGGTTAATTTCTTATATTCTTATTAAATGTGAATAGATATTACTTATTAGATATGTCCAGAGAATATTGCACCTGAATATAAATATAAGGTAAGCCATATCTGCCTAGATTTGATCAGATCTATTTGGATCTCTAATTTGTCCTCAATTTTGAGATCTGTTACAATTAGATCTAAAGATATGATACAAATAGATCCAAAGAGATCTGATATTTTTTGCACGGAATTATTATTACACTCACAATATATTTTCAGTTACCGACTGTAGTTTATTTAAAAAGAAATACATATAATTTGTTTTTAAATTAAGAATTAATTGAAATTCCTAGAAATATATTTTTTAACTATTTGAATCAGTCATTCAAAAACCAAACTATAAAAATTTACAGACATTCAGTAGGAGTTGATAGTCTTTTTTGTACCAAAATAATTTATTTATTTATTTATTTATTTATTTATTTATTTATTTATTTTATTTATTAATCATACACTCAGAATATTATGTAGTTAACTGTTTGTAGTTTAATAAAAAAAGGTTTCCGTTCCATTTAAAAATAAAGGAACATACATTTATTTTTCAAAGAAACATCAATATTAACTTGTTTATACATTTATTCGAAATAATTTACTATCATTTACCGATTTTTTTCAGTTTCATTTATTTTTTTCATTTGTTTGAAATTTAATCAAAATTTACCCATAAAACGGAAACTTGTGGTTTAATTGTGTCCGTAACAGTTATTACAAATTTAAATTTTGTTTGCTGTCTGTTTCAAAAAGAAAATATTCAAAAAATTTCAATTTGTTTTTTTATTTAAATTGGTTGTATATAGAGTATTCAAAAAACCGACCTTGTGGAAAAACCGGTTTCGGTTTTCTTCGAAAAATCGAATTTAAAAAAAACCGTTTTCGGTTTCGGTTTTTGCAGAAAAAACCGGTCAACCGGTTTTTTTCGGTTTTTTTAATTTGAATAAAAAGCTTATATAATTTGTTATTCGTCTTAATTACAAACAAAAAAATAGAAATTTAATATATAAAGTAATAAAAATAAAGAAATACATTCTTTGAAAAAAAAATATTTTATAATATTTTTTATTGTATTTAATTTCAACATTTTATTTATTGGTTTTAACATTTTTTAATATATGTAATATCTTAAAAATTAATATTATAAAACTATATTCATATCAAATGAATAGAGATCATTAAGTTTGTAAATTGGGTAAAATATGTACGTTAGTAATTTGAACGTTTAAAACGTTTGGCATTAAATAATTTCTTTTAATATTGCATTTTAAATATGTAAAAAGAAAATCTATTTTTCACTTCTAAAACTATATTTTAGATGCAATTTAAATGTTTCGTTTTAAGTCGATTTTTTTTGTTTACTTTTGATAAAGCTAGAAGTGGAAAATACTCTTTCACTAATAGTAGATGTTGGACAAATAGCCAAAAGACAATTCTATAAATTTTCTAACTTTTCAGTTCTTTTGTCGCATTTATCAAGATATATGAAATCATCATAAAATGAATGATTTTGTACAGTCTCTTTTTTAGGATTTTGAATACTGTTTATTGTGTTATTTAGATCAGAAATTAAACTATTTTAATTTGGAATATCCAAAGTTAAGTCTTCATCGGAATATATCGGACTTACATCTAAATCTTCATAACCAAACGATTTTAAAAGTGTTCGGAAAAAATAAAAGAGACCAAGTAACCCAGTTGGTGATGTAATTAAAAAAAACCGGTTAACCGACCAAAAAAGTCCGGTTTTCGGTTTTCTTCGAATTTACAAAATATTCGAAACCAATCGGTTTTTAAAAATAAAGAAACCGGTTGACCGGTTTTCGGTTTCGGTTTTTGAATACTCTAGTTGTATATATACAAAATTTTTCAATACAATTTACAAGAACTTCATAAACATACATACATATACAAATACATTCACACAAAAAGTGTTTATAGCTTCATATGCATACATACATTTTGTATTGTACGAGTATATTAAAAAAAACAAAAAATACAAAAACGGAAATAATTTCAAATAAATGAAAAAAACATTTATTTTTTAAGGATTGGTGGGTAAAATTTTGACATTTATTTTAACTGATTATATCAGTTGTTTCTTACGGATATGTCAGTTGATTAATCAACATTTAAAAATAAATAACAAATGGCATTTAATTTAAATGAAAATTAAGTACGCCGGTTTTTAAATGAAATATCATTTATTTTAAATTATATTTTCAGTTATTTTAACTTACAAACTTTTTTAAGTGTATAATTACAAATTATATGTTAATACCCTAACCGAGCACTAGCAACAAAGGTCTTCGGCTCGTTGTAGCGAAAACAGACCAGAGCCTCTGGTGGGAATTGAACCCACGACCTCGGCACTGATAGACTAGCACGCTACCAACTAGCCTACCGGGGCGCTACCAAAATAATTTGTTTATATACAATTATTCAAATATAGATACACACATAGAAAATAAAAATATATACATCTGTGTGTGCTTTGTTTTGTAAAATTACGTACAAATAAAAAAAATTATCAATTTGAAAAACAAACGACAAAAGTCGTTTTTTTCTAGCATTTTGGCAGTTAAAAATTGATGGTTATTTTAAACGACTTCCGATTGCTTTTACTACTTTTGTCGATTATTAAGTAATAATTGAAAATAAACAACAAAATTGGCTGTATATAATGAAAAATCAGTATTCCTCTTTCTGATTGTATTATCGATTAATTTAATGTGTATTTTAGATTACTTTGAACGAAATAATATTGTGAGTGCATTAATTTGATTTTTTTGTGTAATGTACACTCAGAGAAATAATATAGCTGATATGATTCTTACTGATCAGATTATAATCACTAGGATCATTACGAATTTCAATCTTCCCTGCCGGTACACAGTGAATATCTTCATAATATTAAAATTTTGATATTTCCCTGAATGCAAGGAGACTGAGTTCGTAAAACATTTGTATGGAAGTTGACAAGAATAGTTTACTTGTATTCCTATTTCATTGCAGAAAATATGAATCGACTCAGATGCCTCGACTTTTACAAAATGTTCATAAACATTAATTTTATAGAAATCAATTGAAAGAAACTTATGCCGCCTGGTATGGCTAGCCCCCTTAATATTGTTATTTTGTTCAATAAATTTGCAAAATTGTTAATATTTTTTTTGTAAGTCCAATCCTAAAGGCAAGTAGACTCTCCTTAATTTTTTATTCGATTGTTGTTGTAAAGTCTTTTGCACTCGTTTAGTTATCATGTCAAGTTGCATTATTTACAAATAAACAAATTACAATCAATCTGTCATCATTATAATTGTCAAAATACAGTTTTATTTGTTTTGTTTTTTATTGTAACATTTATTTGCCTTAATCATTGTCTTTTGTTGTCTGCCTATACTGCAGTGAAGTCATTTGAAGGCATTGTTGTCTTTTGATTATCATACCCGTACTAAAGTTACAATTCAAGCAAAAGCGCAGAGTCTTTTGTAAATCCTTTTACGATGATGATTTATGTACGATGAATATCATTTTGACAACATAAGGCGGCAAAAGTTGTTTTAAATGTCAATTATATACTTTTTGTTCATTTGCTTATTGTTGATTTTTTTTGTTATGATTTGTTTTTATCATCATTATATATAATGACATAATATGGCGGCAGTTGAGGATACAACAAAAAATAAAAAAATTATATGGTGATTATGAATATATCTCTGATGCCATTGTTGTTGTTCTTGAAAATTTTTTCAAAATTTCTTGAATTTAGACAAATGATATTTTCACGAATTTTTCTCTCAAAATATTTTAACCCATTTTACCCGGTGTCTTCCAGAGAACTGCAAAATCAACTTTTTTCTTGATTTAATCATACACAAAAATTGTTGTTCACATTTAATAATTCAACAAAATTCACTGTAGAATAAAATCAGCATCATGTTACTGAACGCGTAATTGGAATCAGTGTGAATCATCTGTCGTTTATGTTTTATGCAAAAGTAATCACTCAACAAAAAGTCAGCGTTGAATAAATCAGAAAAAACAACAAACAACGCGTATGAGTGTAATCATAATCAAAACAAAATAGAAACACATTTTATAAATTATATTGTGTACATTAGGGTGGGACTTAAATCCGCTTTTTTTTTATGAGTAATACAATACTAAAAATATTCTTCTTTGTGAAATAAAAATATATTTTTTTGGAAAAAAAAATTAGGTCAATATCTCAGGCTTGCCTAATCCGGAAAAATTTAAATATTGTCAAAATTTTTTTTCTTCTATTTTGATTGGAAAATTAGGCAATATTTAACTTTAACCGGATTGGGAGAGCCTGAGATATCGACCTACATTAAAAAAAATGCACAAAGAACAATAGTTTTGGTATTACTTATTTTAGACCCTCCCTAATTTATGAAATGTGTTTCTACAAAACCACCCCCTTTTTATAGAAAAGAAACTATTTTGTTTTAATTATGAATACAAACATAGGCTTTATTTATTGCTTTTTCTGATTTATTCTACATCAAAATAATTATTGTTGACTCAAACGAACAGAATAAAATCAATGGTATAAAAACGACTGATGATTATAAATCAGTGACAACAATTTGCACGTCGTTTGATTGATTTAAAATCATCAACAAATATGTGTGTTGGAGTATATTCAACGTTTGAACGCAAACACATATTAATTCTTGTGTTGCAATCAGCATTTGCAGTTCTCTGGTGTCTTCACATGTAATAAATTGATAGCAAGCAATTGTCATGAAGAACGTAGTTCTGAGTTACTTGGTATACCATAAGGTGGCTCTATGCCCGTTCTTTTGGTAAATACAATTATTAGCCCAAACTTGTATTCACCCCAAGTAGTGGTGTTGAATCTATCAGTCGTATAGAAATAAAGATATGTATGTACTTTAACGATAAATTCCGAAACTGAATCTAGGTTTAAAAATATTTCAGAATATTATAAAGAATATTTTTATAAAATTCCCAATTACTTTTTCCTTAATCCAACAAAACAAAGAAGAAAAAAAAAACAAAATGAAAGATTAAATAAATAAGTCAAATACAAACATTGACGATGTTAACTTTCAAATTAATGTCTTTTCTTAGTTATTTTCATAGTCCAAAGCTGTTCTTTCTTCGTTCTTCTTAATATTCTGCTGTGATTGGTCAAACTCAAGTTACCGGTTATATATAAAGATCGGTGAAAGATCAAAAGATAAACTTGTACCCAATATGTTGCTGCTAGCCACCAAAAAAAAAAAAGTTGTTATTCGTTATGGTTTAACAAAGTGTTGCTGGCGATGCAACTACGCCATGTTTGTGCTTGTCTTTAGAAAGGCAGTAATGCAGTCAATATAAAAAAAGCCAGCCACTTTAAAAATATGTACAAGAATGGGTTTTATTTTTGTTAGTATTGGAAGATGCAGCCAAAAAAAAAAAAGAACACTTCATAAAACATTAACTGAGTTAACAGCTGCAGCATCAACATTAAATAGCATCTCAAATAAGAATATAGTGTAACTTTATATTGCGCTCAGTTAATTTCATGTTGGCAGCCATTTTGGTTTGGTTAGTACGAGTATATTCCAGCCAATTCCAATTTAGTGTATAAATTGTTGTTTGTAACTTTTATAAATGTTGTTAATTGTCTTAATTACAAAAGTTTTTACACATTATAATCTGAAATTAATAACAACATTTCTTGTTTGAATTAAAAGTTTTAATAAACAACAATCCAGTCAGTGAAGTATATTCAATCAATATGACTATCTAAGTCTCGTCTACATATCGTAACTAATACGTGACAATATATTAATTTGTTGTCTGATGAAGTGTTAATTAAACACTTGGTATCATAATTATCCACATGATGTTATGTGGTTTTACACTCAATTTTTTTTTTTCAAAAAAATACTTTCAATATTGATGTATTGACGTCGGTTTAGTTTCAGACGTAGATAAATAAGTATGTTTTATTTTATAATATTTATAACATAAAATATTACTTATAAATTCCCATTTTGCATTTTAATAACATGTTTGTGATTGTGTTAATTATACTGAGAAATATTAATCACTTTAATATCTATTACTCCATATTTATAATTTATAAGAATAACTCTCTATAACCTTTCGATAACTTGTACACTGCGTTATATAATGCTAAAATCGGTCTTACAATATCAAATCAGATTGACATTCCCATGAATAAAACTAAAAACATTGCCGAAAAGTTAATATTTCAGGTAAATGTAGGGAGGGTGGGCATATATGGGGACTAGGTCCAAATACAGTCTGATTTATTCAAATTTAAAGGCGTGATTTAAGCTGCCAAAGAAGCAGTAAAAGCATCACTACTATGGCAAAGGCATCACTTCTTTCCTAATGGTTTCATCGATGAATTTAACATTAGCGTAGGATGGAAGTATTCAAATGCAGCTACTAGCATTACTCATACTTTACTCTAAGGAAGCAATGATAATACAATGATTAGATATTCTGATGCATGAGTGGAAAATGTTCATATACTTTGTAGTATTTAAACTTTGATTAAAATTTAATTCATAAGAATGCAGAAAAATAAGTTTAAAGAAGCGAAATTTATGCATTGATATACAAATACTCTTTATTAAAACAAATAAATAATTCTGCATTAGTGAAAAAGCATTTTTGAAACATTTTTCAAAAATTTTACTGAATTTTTAGACAAATTTTAAAATATTTTTGGATAATTTAAAAACTAGTTGTACAATTTGAAAACATTTTTAGACCATTTTAAAATATTTTTGAACAATTTTAAATAATTTTTGCACAATTTTAAAACAATTTTGGGCAATTTGAAATAATTTTTACACAATTTTAAAATTATTTTGGTAAATTCTGAATTAAAACTGGAAATAATGTAGTGTTAAATAAAATACATAATGCTAAAATACAGAGATTGCGTCGTCATAAATATTTGAGGCTGAAAAATGCAAATGACAGGCCGGGTAGTTTCAATTAAAGATCAAAAAAAAAAATCTCATTTTCTTGATTTTTCAAAACTTTTATAAAAATTGCATGAAATTTCAAATTAAAATATAAAAAATGATTTAATAAAAAAATTGAAAAAATTCATCAGAACTATTTTCTCAATTTGATTAAATGCTTAAGATTCAAAAAAATATACGATATACTATAACTTATGCTTTAGAAGTAATGAAGAGTGATTTTTTAAGATATGCATCGGGTTTATATCCAGATCACTGCATTTAAAATATGAACACATGAATTCTTTTGGAAGTGCCTTAGAATAACACCAAAAAATCATAAACGAATGTCAACTGAAGTTTAGGAAGCAATGAAAGAAGTTATAGTCACAGAATGACTACCATTTTTTTTGCTGGGTATTTAACATTGACAATCCAAATTTCAAATACAATTTAATCCCAATTCAGACAGGACATTTCAGTGGGAGGCAGGTTTGAATATGGACCGATTCTTACCAAATTTAAGGGGGTTCTTCCTTGGGTCAATGAAAACTTACGAGTATGTACTAAATTTCATCCAACTATCGACCAATAATTTGATTACCAGGTGTACATGGACACAATGACTCAGAGAGTTATTCTGGGTATACTACGAGGGTAGTCCGAAATGTTCTTAGCGTGACACAGAGATGGCTGTATAAATAGCAAAAAGTTCAATGTATTTTAAACTTCCATTTGTCGTATGAACACATGTTAAATTTCATTCCGATCTGGCAACTCATTCGTATAGTAACAGCTATTCAAAAAAGAAGCTTAATGTATTTTTTATAATGGAAAAATTAGCAATTCGTGGTGGCAAAATTATTAACATAAGAAAGGTTTATCGGGACAAGAAATTCATAATGATATGGTGAATGTGTTAGATGTAAGTGCTGCTTCATATGCAACAGTCAAACATTGGTTTGCTGAATTTAAACGTGGTCGTACAAGCATTGAAGGTGCACTACGAAAACTGGAGCAACAGTAGAAATCATAGCTAAAGTACATGATACGGTAACATATTAGACGATGAACGAGTGAAATTGCATGAAATAGGTAATACCATAGACATCTGAAATAATCGAATTCATTTTATTTTCCATCAAGAATTACAGATAAAAAAGCTTTCTGCAAGATGGGCGCCTTTGTTAACAGTTGATCACAAAAGCATTTGAATGAATATTGCTTAAGCTTTTTTGGATCGATTTAAGCGAAATAAAATGGATTTTGGGCATCGATTCATAAATGTTGATGAGAAAAAATCAAAAGAACAATCAAAACAATGGAGTGAAGCTGGTGGAAGTGCACTAAAGAATGCAAAAACAATTCAGTCGGCTGATAAGGTAATGGCAACGGTTTTCTGAGATTACAAAGGTATTTTATTGATCTACTATCTTCAAAAAGGCAAAACAATAAATTCAAAATATTATTATTACCTTTTGGATCAACTGAATTTGAAATTTTGTGAAAGACCACCTCGTTTACAACACAAAAAAAATAATTTTTCATCAAAATAACACATGACAATAATCAACAAATTGAAGTACAAATTGCTTGACCACCCACTTTATTTTCTTGATTTTAGCACACTGTGACTTCTACCTGTTTCCAAATATAAAAAATTCCTTGTTGGCAAGCGCTTTACCTTGAATGTAGATGTAATTGTAAATGTAACCCATTATTTTGCAGAGCTTCAGGAAAATTATTTTAATCAAGGGATAAAACTGCTAGAAAAGTGTTAATTTTATTATAACTTGTTTTTCATTGTAAGGTTAACCACATTTTGAACTACGCTCGTATCTATAAAATCGGTCTAAGTCTACACCTAGAGGACATTATCAGTTGTGGCCATCAAATTTGTTGCCAAACAAATTGTTTTCCTATTAAATTACGTTCCTTAAAATTTTATTTTAAGAAAAATTTTATTTTTAAATTTTTCCCGTATCGAAACTGGACATTCAGATTCATAGTTTACACTCTTGCTTACTGCACTCCAACTAATTTTACTTTTCATTAATATTTTTGGTATAAATATTTTAAATAAATGGTTTAAATATTTTATTTTAATTAAAAAACATTATTTTTTAAAATGCTTGTCTTTTACGGGACTTGAACTCGAAGTATGAAGGCTACCTCTCCACCCACAACACCACAAACACTTATAAATTTTGATGGCTAATATTGAATTTATATATATTTTTTTTTAGGAAAACAAATATAGTAAAGGGTGGTTAAATTTTAAGGGCCGATGTTGAATGTGAACCACACCTAAACGTCAAGTTTTTTCTGCATTTCATTTGACTTACTCAATTTTAACCATGGAAAAATACACAATCGAGCAACACGTTAGAGTTATTCAGGCTTATTATGAAAATAGGCGTTCAAATCGAAATGCATATCGTGCACTTCGTGATTTTTTCGGTCAATTTAATCGTCCAAATGGGCGTACAATCGTAAAAATCGTGCAAAAATTTGAGCAAACCGGGTCTGAAGGAGATGTGAAAACACCAGTGCATGCTCGTACAGCTCGTACTGCAGAAAAAATTGCTGCTGTTCGCGATAGTGTGGCTGAAGAGCCGTCCACCTCAACTCGTCGTCGTGCTCAACAATTGCACCTCTCACGCTCGTCGTTGATGAACCTTATGCATAAAGACTTGCATTTAGACACTTACAAGGTGCAATTGACTCAAGAACTAAAGCCTCTTGACCATTCCAAACGTCGTCAATGGTCAGAATGGTGTCAAGAAATGGCAACAGTGGATGATCAATTTTCGAAGAAAATCATCTTCAGTGATGAGGCACATTTTCACCTCAGTGGATTCGTCAAAAAGCAGAATTGCCGCATTTGGGCGAATGATAATCCAAGAGTGATTGTCGAAAAACCACTGAACCCACAAAGAGTGACTGTTTGGTGCGGTTTATGGGCTGGCGGCATCATCAGGCCGTATTTTTTCCAAAATGAGACCGGTCAGGCAGTTACTGTGAATGGTGATCGCTATCGTGAGATGATAACGAACTTTTTATGGCCCGAATTGAAAGATATAAATGTGCACGATATGTGGTTTCAACAGGACGGTGCCACTTGCCACACAGCTAACGAAACAATGGGTATTTTGCGCGACAAATTCAATGACCATGTTATCTTACGTGGTGGCGATGTCCATTGGCCGCCAAGATCATGTGATTTGACACCGTTGGACTTCTTTCTTTGGGGTTATTTGACAGAAAAGGTATACTCGATAAGCCAGCAACAATTCAAGAGCTAAAGGATGATATAATTCGGCACATTAACGGCATAGAACCTCAATTATGCATCAGCGTTATCGAAAATTTGGACCATCGGATGGAGGTATGCCGCCGAGGTCGCGGCGGCTATTTGGCCGATATTTTGTTCCATACATAATTAAACCATACCATATTATCATAATAAAAAGAAATGACAAAAATTTCCTAAATAATTTGTGTTTTATTCAAAATCAACACCGGCCCTTAAAATTTAACCACCCTTTATAAAAATTCCTTTTCTTATACGTAATCAATACAATGCACAGTTCGGTTGCTTTTACTGAAACCCTAATTAAATGGTATATATCTTTTTGACAGTAGGTCAACACTCAGGGAATGCTGCCTATTAAAGCAGTGCATTGTGTTGATATCAGGAAAAAAGGTTAGGGCAGAATCGTAAAATGGTCCCAAATATTCAACCTCAAGCTTAATTCATTCAGTTATCTGAAAATTTCGTTGTACGCAGACATATTTCATATGAATCAAAAAAGTTAAATGAGTTTTACTTTGCTAATATTTGTAAGAAGTTTATTTTGAAGAAATTTCGTGTTTATGCATAATTATATTATGCAGTTATTTAAGTTTTTTTAATATGTAGCCGAAAATTTGCAGGTCAAGTACCTATATACCTATGTATATTTGAAATTTCATCGAAATCAGAGAGAATATCATCCTTCGACTTTTCTTACCGACATTTCCCTTTAGACATGCTTTCCAATTGGGTTATTAAAATTATGGTTTTGAATCGCACTGTATTGCATTAACATGCATGTAAGTATTTAGATTAAAAATCAATTGATGTTAAAACAAAACAATTTATTATTTATTATCATGATTTTTTTTAAGAATTAACTGTACTCTATTCATAGCTGGGCGTAAACAATTGAGGCATTGCGCTTTCCATAAAATTGCTTATGCCAAATCATTGAGATTTAAATGAAAACAGTCAAGGCTCAGTGCTTTAATCCCAAGTATGCTTTATTTATAAAGAAACAAACCTGTAATTAATTGAAAGTTATTTGATTTCACCATTTAACACTTTATATATTGATTAATAATTTTTAACCTTTTAAAAAAGCTTATTTTTTAATATTGTTTTTGTGAAAACAAGTAAACAAACTTGTTAAAGGCAAACATAAGTCAACAAATATGTGACAGAGCTTCGAAGGAATTAATTCCCTAATTCCATTTTTTAAAGTGAATTTATATTTAAGAACTTCACTCCTCGACAAAATTGAAAGAATTTATTTTTTTCACACGATTTATTTTTAAACGTTTAATAAAGATTTAAGGCAATTTATTTACATATAGTTAATTTAACTTTTGATCCAAAAATTTCTTTTCCTAATATATGAATTCTTTTTGAATTCTTTCAGTTCTTTAAGAAAATTCAAATGTTTACTTAGGATTTGAATAAAATTTTGGAATTGCCTGAAGGAATTTTATTTTAACTTACTTTTCACTTAAGACTTTAAAAAAATATTTATAAAATTGTAATATATTTTATTTAAGCAATATTGTAATGAAGCGTTCAAGAAGCTAGACTTAAGGATAGTAAGTTCTTCCGGTTTCATAAAAAAACTGTTCTACTCCATATAAAAAATTAATTTCACATGGAAATTTAGTTCAATTTGTTTTCACGCAAATTTAATATACAAGGTGGCGCAAAAGTAATCCTCCTATCAGAAAATGCTATAAATTTTACGATTGGCCCCTAATGTCAGTTCTGTTTTGACATTTGTGTAGTAAACACATGCGAAATACACGTTAATAAATAATGTTACGCTACACTGCTCCAGAACGCGGAATATTGGTGACTATTTATTTGAGCAATAATGAAGATGATTTTTCATCAAAAATAATCATGAGTGATGAGGCCCATTTCCATCTTAGCGGGTACGTAAATAAGCAAAATTTACGCTTCTGGGGCACTGAAAATCCACGTGTAACCCACGAAGAGCCATTACGCCCGCTCAAAGTCACTGTATGGTGTGCTGTTTTCGCTGGAGGAGTCATCGGACCTTTTTTCTTCGAAGACGTCGCGGGCCAAACGGTTACTGTGAATGGTGAGCGCTACAGAGCAATGATTAACGAGTTCTTTTTGCCGCAACTTGATGAATTGGGATTGGAAAACATGTGGTTCCAACAGGACGGTGCAACGCCACAAACTGCATGTGCCACAACCGATATGCTGAAGGATGCATTTCCTGGGCGCCTAATCTCCCGTTTTGGCGATTTGCACTGGCCAGCAAGATCGCCTGATTTGACCGCTCTAGACTTCTTTTTGTGGGGCTTTTTGAAGTCGCGGGTTTATGTCAACAAGCCTCAGACTCTTGCAGCTCTAAAAGACAATATCCGTCAAGAATGTGAGGACCTATCGCCGGAAGTTTTGGCCAAAGTGATGGAAAATGCCATAAAAAGGGCTCAAATGACAATCAACTGTGGCGGCGGCCATTTACATGACATCATATTCTCGACTTGATGTAAAAAAAATAAAAGACCAAATAAAAATAATCCACAAGAAGAATCAAAGTTTTTCATTTTTTTTTTTTTAAATTAGAGTCAAAAAACATCGGAAGGTTATTTTTGCGCCACCCTGTACAAGACTATTATTTTTTTTAGTAAAAAAGCGAAATTGTGGAGTTATTGTGGTTGAGTCTTTCTTACCGAATAAAATAAAAAACATATTAATTTTACAATTTTAATTACGATTTTTAAAGTTCGAGTGAAATTTTCCCAGAGAATTCATTTCAAGTTAAATCTACATTTATTTTAATTTTTCTTACACAAAAAGTAATGACTTCTATGCATTTAATGAGGAACTTTAATTAAGGGAATTTAGTAAAAAAAAATGTTACTTTATTAAGGGAATTAAAAGGAAAAGGTAATTCCTTCAAGAAATTAAAATAAAAAATTAATATCTTTAGGGAATTAAACGAAAATCTTATTACTTTCTGGGAGTTAAATGCACAATTAAATTCATTCAAATATAATTCAGCATTTTTGGCGTCCTTTGCTCCAGTGGGAGTTAGAGGAATATAAATAAAATAATTAAAAATTTAATTCATTTAGTTCCCTAACCGATGTTTAAATGAATTTCTGATGCTTAATTTTTTGATCAGATTTTTTTACGGAAATTAGTTCTTGTATTTTTTTTCTTATTAATTCATTTTTTAAATTAAAAAATTTAATTAAACATTTCTAAATTGCTTCCTAAAATAATTAATTCCTTTAACCCCTGGAATATGATCGTTACTAAATTATTTTTATTGCATGTGTTTTATATTAATCAATGTCAATTATAACAACCATGTATGTATGTGTTTTCAATAATAAATACACTCACAATATTTTTTCGTTAAAAACAACTTAAAATACATATTAAAATAATCGAAAATACAGTCAAAAAGAGGACTACTGATTTTTCATTATATTCAACCCATTTTGTTGTTTATTTTCAATCATTGTTTAATAATCGACAAAAGTAAAAACAATAGAAAGTCGTTTAAAATAACTCTCAAATTTTTACTGACAAAAAGTTAGAAAAAACTACTTTTGTGGTTTGTTTTTCAAATTGAAAGTTTTTTATTTATTTGTATGTAATTACAAAACAGAACACAACACATGCAGATGTAAATATTTTTATTGGCTTTGTGTGTATGAATATTTGAATAATTTCTTGTAATTTTTATTGAAATAATTTTGTATATATACAAATTATTTTGGTAAAAAAACAAAAAGGAATTACATGAATTTCAATATTTTGAAGTAGAAAACATAAAATTTTACACTTAACTGAAAATATCAACTCCTACTGAATGTCTGTAGATTTTTATAGTTTGTTTTTGAATGACTGATTCAAATAGTTAAAAAATATATTTCTATGTCTTTCAATTGATTCTTCATTTAAAAACAAACTTTACGTATTACTTTTTTAATAAACTACAATCGGTAATGGAAAATATATTGTGAGTGTATAAATTTTGTTTTGTTTTAATATTTTATTCTTAAAATGCGTCTTTGTGACCCAAATATAATCCAATTAAAATAAATTAATGAAGGTGTTAAAATGTTGACTTTAAATAATTTGTTGATTTTAAAAATTAAATTTTTATTATCTATTAAGAAATTGCAACGCGCTGAGCAATAAACGCATGTGGTTCTAAATCTGTTTTGTTTCAACTTAAAGAAATTAATAAGATTTAATTTTCTGTATTTAAATATGTATCTTGCAACAGTCTTTTAATTTTTAAATACCTAATTAAATCTCATTAACTCAAGGATATAAAGACAATTAGCGCCAAACATTTAACATACAATCATAAATTGTACAACAAAATCGAAAGAAGATAATTTTCTTCAAGTGACACTAAATGTTTTCATTTTTCTCTATGCGAGTGTGTCTCTTTACTGATGGAGCAAAACCTTTTAAAAAAATATTGCTAATTATTTAACATATGAGTATGCAAATGTGTATGAAGGAGCATAATGAAGAAAATGAAGTGTAATTTCTTCTCGATTGACACTAAAAACGGAGTCTCATTAAATTGTCACGCATGTTGTAGATTTCTTATATTTACTAAACACTTTGAAGTTGGTATTGCAAGAACAAATGAATCTTGATGGCCATAAACTGACTACTCTTAATATGACAATTAAATTATCACTTAATTTTAAAAATCTCAATGACTTCAGTATGATGGAGAATTCGTTTAACGTGCTTACTTGGTAACTTATTTGCCACTTACGATGCATCAACTTATTACCATCGAGATACTTAATACAACATTAGTCTAAAGTTCTATACAATTTATCTTTCTTATACATTTACACTAGCATTGAAATCTTGTTAATTGGATATCCGAATGTATTCTGGTAGATTTATGAAAGTTTATCATATATTCTAGTATTTAAATTATCACAGATATTCATCAGATATTTTATTCTTATTTTGTGTAAAATCCCATTTTATAAGATTTCAATGCTAGTGTAAATGGGTGGGTAAAGAAACATTTGATAGAACTTGAAGAAAATATTTTTACACATTTAAACAAATGTTGTATTAAGTATCTCGATAGTAAAAAGTATGATAAAATATATAAATTAAAATCGTGCAATATATGATGCCAGTGTGAATGGAGTACACACCACAGTAGCAAATTTGTAAATAAAAATAATGTGTATATCTCTAAAATAAAAATATTGCTTGACACTTGTCTGACATTTCAGTTGACAGCGGTTTGTTGATGAAACACAACAATCATTTTTAATTTGTTAACATGTATGGAACTTATTTGAATAAAAGTTTTTGTTTTTTTTTTTTCAAAACCGCTTTTGGATGTTGCAATTTTTAGTTTATTTTTAGTCAAAGCAGATATTTAAAAATTTTTGTGCAATATTTAATGTGGACAACAATGGATTTTGTGAAAAGAAAGAGAATTAAAAATAACATTGACAGTATGTATTAGCAGTCAGTCGGCAACAGCATCTGTCTTAAAAGGCGTTAAAGCGCTTAAAAATAAATTGTTGTAATTTAATTTCATTTATTTTTTATGTTCATTGTTGACATAAACGTAATTGTCACATCATTTATTCGCATTAAATGCTGTGATGCATAAGGATAATAGATAATACCTATAAAAGGAGTCCATGTGATCATATGCCGGTATAAATCTAGAAATAAAAAAATTCCACAAAAAAAAACATAAAATGAAATCATCCCTGAAAGCATTATTTTTGCGGTTATTTTCCACTTGCCTTATTTAATGGTCTTTCAAAAGGACTATGACTGCAAAAATATATATATAAAAAAAAATTGTAAGGACGATATTTTAAATTCCAGTCAGGTTTTTTTATTTGTCATTATGTTGTTTGGTGTTAAAAATAATGTTAAATAACAATGGCGTCTCCATATATTCTGTACATGATGATAATGGAGGTAGTGGTGGAAATGTGTGTAAACACAATTTTAAGGACATCAAACGCTTGAATAAATTGTAATAACATAACATGTCACAAAACTGACTATAAAACCAAAAAACAAACCCCTACTATTGTCGCTGGTGGTAGTTTCATTTAAAAGGTATTTTTTTGTAGCTTTTTTTTGTTTAAATACAATTTAAATTGGGTCATATAAGGGAAAGTAAAGAAGAATAAAATAAACCTAAATAAATATGGCTGAAGGTGTTAATGATTTTAAGACAAATGTTTAATTTAGTTTATTATGTTTTGCAGTGAAATTAAATAAAAATACAATTTCATTGAATATTTTCTATAAATATCCTATAAATCGAGCTATTGTTGTATAAACAACTGACAAATCAGTAAAAACAAATCATTAATCAGTTAAAAATAATTGTTTAAACACAGTCTTTAAACAACACATTTTGTGTGAATGGCCTTATGTGTGTATGTATGTGTGCTTATGAAGTTCATGGAATTAGAATTTAAATAATTGTGTATATAAATAAGCTATTTAACTAAAAAACAAAATTGGAATTTTTGAATATTTTTTTTTTGAAAATTTAAATTAAAATTTGTAGTAACTGAAAAATATCGGTAAATGACAGTAAATAATTTTGAACAAATGTTTAACTGTTAATGTCAAAATAAATACTTCTTAAATAAATAAATGTACAATATGTTCCTTTATTTTTAACTAAACTGAAAAATATGTTATTAAACTACAAACAATATTCTAAGTGTAGTTAAAAAAATAAAATAAAATAAAAAGCTTTTGTTGAAATAAATTAAGAAAATGTTGCCATTTTTTAATTTTTCTTAGCCCAATAACCAACTATTAAATTGAAAATTTATACACAAATAAGTATGTATGTATAAATTAGTAGCTTACGGGCCATAATAATGATAAGGCTTAAAATCAAATGAGCAAAATATGCAAAAGAATCTAATATGGAAACAATTTTTAAAAGAAATTGGTGTCATTTTATCGTAAATTTTGGGATTCGAATAAGTATTTAGTATATTTCTCTTTTTAACTGCAGAGAAAAAACATTTATTTTTCAAATAAACTTTTTTTTACATTTATTCGAAATGATTTACTATTATTTGCCGATTTTTTTCAGTTTAATTTTTTTCATTTGTTTGAAATTTCATAAAAATTTGCCCACAAAACGGAAATTTGTGTTTTATTTGTGTGCGTAACAGTTATTATAAATTTAAGTTTTATTTGCTGTCTGTTTCAAAAAAAAAAAAAAATATTCAAAAAATTTTAAATTGTTTTTTTTTTTATTTAAATTAGTTGTATATGTATATACACAATTATTTCAATTCAAATTACAAGAACTTCATATACCTACACATATACATACACAAACACATTCACACAAAGTGTCTATAGCTATGTATCCATAAATTTTGTATATTAAAAAAACAAAAAAAATACAAAAGGGTAAACAATTTCTAAGGAATTGGTAGGAAAAATTTTAGCATTTATTTTAACTGATTATATCATTTGTTTCTTACGGATGTATTAGTTGTTTAATCAACGTTTAAAAATAAATAACAAAAGGCATTTAATTTAAATGAAAATTGAGTAGACCGGTGTTTAAATGAAATATCATTTCTTGAAAACGACATTTTCTGTCATTTTAATTTACAAACTATTTTAATTGTTGTCCTAGTTATCACTAAAGAAGACACAGGTTCTTATTTATCCAACTCTAACATTTTTTTTGGTACATTCAGTAAACATAGTTTAATTTTAAAATATTGTTGAAACTGTTATATAAATCGTTTTCATCACATTTTTCATAAATATGATGATGTATTTCATAAAAATTTATGTCAAATGTTTCATAAATCTTAAGCATTTCATAAAAAAAAATTATAAAAAAACTCTTACAAATTATTTATGTCAGTGAAATTAATAGCTGATAAATACTGAAAACTTTGGCATTAACATTTATATAGAAATGCAATATTTCAATGATTTTTCCTCATGCATGAGTTAAGCTGGTCAGCAATAAGCTACACTATGAAAACACACATACGGAACAGTGTAGAATTGTTTAATATGTTCTTGTTAGAACGAAATTTGCCGAAAAGTTTATTTAATCAAAGTAGTTTAATATTGAGACTAGGTCCAATTTTGGCATGAATTATGCTCCCATATAACATTAACAACCCAAATTTTAACGACAGTATCTTCAGTATGGTGTGTCTGAATACCATACACTCAAAATAGTTGGTATTTTAAATTAACTGAAATGTAATTTAAAATAAGTGAAAAATTCCTTTAAAACCGGTCTTCTAATATTACATTTAAATCAAAAGAAATTTTAATTTTTTTTAAATGTTGATAATTTACTTACAATATCCCTGATTTTTCACTTGTTTTTTTTTTGAATTCTTTGTTTATATACGGAATTATTTCAAATCGAATTACAAAAACTTTATAAATACACACACACATAAGGCTATTCAGACTACATGTGTTTATAGAGTGTGAGTCTACATTGTTCAGATTTAAAAACAAACAACAATACAAAAAACCGAAACAATTAAAAAATAAATTAATAATCATTAATTTTTACGGAATTGGTAGGTAAAATTTTAATATTTATTTTTAACTGATTAATCATTTGTTTTTACTGATGAGCCATTTGTTTAAATACAATTTAAAAATAAATAACAAAAACCATTTAATTTAAATGAAAAATATGTGTATCGAATTTTAAATGAAATATCACACCTTTTAAATGGTATTTTCTGTTATTTTAACTTGCAAACTATTTAAAGTGTAATAATGGAAAATTCTCAAGCACGATTGATTAAATTTCCACCCTAACAATAATAGCAATAAAAGTAATGCGACAAATTTACTTCTTTTGAATGAATTCATTAATGTTCATATAAAAAAGTTGTTCTGTCAAAAATAAAAAAAAAAACAATTTTTTATTCCCCAATTACAAAATATTGTGTTTATTTAATACAAATAAATTTTTGCCAATTAAATAATTTGACTGGTTAAAAATTTATCATGATTTTAAAATACTCCGCAACAAAAGTTGTATAGCAACGAAGCGTTACAATTTCGGTCACCAAGACAAATAATAAAAACAAAAAAAAAATTAAAAACTAAAGTATTCATAAAAAAATTGGGGAATTCTAAGAAATGCGTCATAATTTTATATTAAAAATTGACAGATAAATATACACTTAAACATGTTATTGGAAAGGCCATAAAAAATCTTCAATATAACAACAGTGAAACAAGAAGTTAAGAGATTTGAAAGAAATTTTAACTTTTTAAAGCTACAGCTTTGGAAATTGTATCTTATATTGTTGATTCACAAAATTTTATTTAATTTTAATGGATTTCACTGTTTATATGAAGATGATTCTTTAACTAAAAATTGTCTGTCCATGCTATCAGTTTTTGGCATTTTGTCACATCTTAATGACAGTGGTGGTATTCGTATGTTTTCACAAAATGTTGTGTTATTTCTTCTTATGTATTTACATGTGTCTTGTGTTTTGTCATTTATTAAGGCGGTTCACAGATAAAGGCAAATTTATATCATATAAATATGGTACGAAACGTTCCATTTGGCCTGACAATCCAATTAGCAGAAATTAAAAAAAATTAAAATTCTCATAAATATTTCCCGGATGTGACAAAAAAAAATATTCATACGAACTCATAAATGTTGACGATCATAAAGATAATGGCCATGTATTTTAAATAATCAAATATAAAATCTCCGCCTATGGCTGCATTCGAATACATATTTATGTATGAGTGTTTAAAAGGCTGTCATGCTTAACTGAAATTTCTCGAGAATTATATGATCTGTTAAATTTTATTAAGCTTTCCTATAAATTATAATCAGTCTATGTGTGTGAATTGCAAATTTTACTTGTGGTTGAAAATTCTAATTTTTTTTTAGTTTTATAGCCATTTGGTTTTTTAGATTTCTTTTTTTAATTTTATTTATTTTTTTTTTTGGTGTGATCTCATTTCTTAGCTCTAGTTAGTTAAATTTGACTTTAACAAGTTTTGTATTATTTGTTTTTAATTAATTTTTATAAACTTTTTAATTAATGTTTATTGTTTTCATTTAGTTTTGCTTCTTCCCGGTCCAATATCTAATTTGAATTTTATGATTTTTTTCATCAAATATTTAGAGTAACATGTATATATAGTGGTGTTATATTTATAAGGGTTTTGATAATTAAACTCATATGAATAGTATAACTTTTTTGGCTTAATTTTATTGTTTGAGATAAAAATAATTAAATCATAGAAAAGATGTAATAAAAATTTATTTTAAGTTACCTTATATCCAAAAATCGTGCTATGAAACTTAAGTTTAAAATTCTTTATTAAAAGTTAAATTTAGAAATTTCGAAATTATTTAGATTAAGATCAATTAAAAAGATTTTAATATATTAGTGAATTAGAAGTGCATTTTACTATCACGATGATACATTATTCTAGTTCAAGTAAATTAATATTTTTACAATTCATCAATATTCTCAAACCTAAAATAAGAAAATAACATTTGGTCATTTTATTTCATATCACAAATATTTGTTAACCACAAACAATTAACTCTAACATGTTACTTTTTTAAAAAACCTCATCTATTAAAACAAAACGAACAATTTGTTAAAACAAATAATTTTAAATGCTACTCAATGTACAACATATGATGTTTTGCGGTTAAAAGACACATACAAAGCATTTAAGGATAATTTCATAATTATCCGTTAAAAACAAAAAATTACATTATATATTGCGGAAAATCCTTTAATTTTTTTTGAAAAACAAAAGGATATCATAACAGCTAGAAAAAAGAAGACATCATTACGTGTACCTTTAACAAATAGAAAGGGGTTATGTTTCCGGCTGTTAAAAAAAAAGAATAGAAAGGTAATTTTTATACAATTTTGGCAGGGAAAGTACTCCAATGCCAATATGTCGATTAAGCCATTTTTGGTATATTTTCATCTAATCCTTCAAGTAAAAAGATTTTTAAAAAATGTCAACTATGTTTGTCCATTAAAAAATCACACTAGTTTACAAGAGTTTTGCACAAACTTCCACCAAATTTGTTTACAGTATGTTGGCCTCCTAAGCATTTAAAAATTTGTTGAAAAGTAAAAGTCCGATCTGTACCAGTTTAGTTAAACGTTAACTAGTGTTTGGGTCCAAAATTTTTAGCAGGTTCAAATGAATTTGTGGTAATATTTGTCTATAAATAGGCTAACAATGAAAAAATCAATTAGAAATTTTTATTTTCCTGACTTTAGGTATATTAATTAAAAATCCGGGAATATGAAGATTGACCTACACTATTCTTATGCTACGCAATTATTTTTCGGATATTAGTTATCAAATATGAGACATTAATATACTTTAAAAATAGTCAGCTATAGTTTGGCCACAAGGGCTAAACATGAATCGATTCTAACTAAAATCACCATACCCCTGTGCCACCAGCGTGGGAACAAACACTAGAGCAGATTTTTGTGGGGCTAAGTCTAAACAACGACAAATTTTAACCAATCAATCAAAATATATCGTCCTAGGGCCTTATGAGTTAGGGTACCAAATTTGATAAAAAAAATATCCTTATATTTGCGAACTGCATGTGAATAACTTCTGCGGGAAAAGGGCCTATCCCAGGACACATCACGCGACCGGTTTATTGTGATAGGGGCCATTCACGGGACTGATCACTTTAACATGGGCTTGTCCTAGGAGGGAGTCAATTGCCCTCTGTGACATGTCACAGGACTGGTCTAACAGAATATGTCATGACTTTTAAACCGGTCATGCGGTAGGTACTTTAGGAACCGGTCCTATTTTCACCTATCTCGTGATATGTATTTTCGGAACCGGTCCATTTTTTACCTATCACGGGACAGATCCCAATTCGCAACTGACCCAATTTTGCAGTAGGGAAAATACACACACACACTCAGAGACGTATGGACATATATCATTAAATCAGTGCTGTTCATTTCATGGGACAATTGTCCCCTGCTCAACTCACATGTATTCTTACACTCAGAATATTATGTAGTTAACTGTTTGTAGTTTAATAAAAAAGTTTTCCGTTCCATTTAAAAATAAAGGAAAATACATTTATTTTTCAAAGAAATATCTCTATTAACTTTTTTATACATTTATTCGAAATAATTTACTATCATTTACCGATTTTTTCAGTTTCATTTATTTTTTTCATTTGTTTGAAATTTAATAAAAAAAATACCCACAAAACGGAAACTTGTGGTTTATTTGTGTCCGTAACAGTTATTACAAATTTAAATTTTGTTGGCTGTCTGTTTCAAAAAAAAAGTATTAAAAAAATTTCAATTTGTTTTTTTATTAAAATTGGTTGTATATATACAAAATTTTTCAATACAAATTACGAGAACTTCATAAACACACATACATACACAAATACATTCACACAAAAAGTGTTTATAGCTTCATATGCATACATACATTTTGTATTGTACGAGTATATTAAAATAAAAATACAAAAACGGAAATAATTTCAAATAAATGAAAAAACAATTATTTTTTAAGGATTGGTAGGTAAAATTTTGACATTTATTTTAACTGATTATATCAGTTGTTTCTTACGGATGTGTCAGTTGATTAATCAACATTTAAAAATAAATAACAAATGACATTTAATTTAAATGAAAATTAAGTAGACCGGTTTTTAAATGAAATATCATTTCTTTTAAATTATATTTTCAGTTATTTTAACTTACAAACTTTTTTAAGTGTACGCTCTTGCTTTTAGTCGTCACTGAAACAGCGACAAGTGAACATGTGTAGCGGATGTATGTTGATTTTTTTTTCAATGCACTGAAAAAAATGAATAGCAGTGTACGAAAAATATTTTGTGATGTTACAAGATCTATAAAAATCTTTAATACATAGACTTAATAAAAAAAAAACCCATTTTTTTAAAATAAAAGTTGAAATGTTTTGAGTCCGATCGTTCATTTATTTATTCCGATCAAATGTATTTGTTTTTCCTTCCGAAGATTGCATTTTTTTTAACAGAATAACATAGGAAATCCAACATATTAAAGATATTTTATTAATATGTAAATATAATGAAATCTTTAATATTGATCAGTTACTAGCACTGCTATTAACCCATTGAACATTTCTTACAGTGCAATTCTCATTTTCTCACAAACACAACTACATTTATATTTTTGAACAGCACTGCACTAAATCTACTCAAAAAGTGATTCTGAGTCGATCAGTATACTAAGTCGAATATTTTTTGTTACAAACATCAACACCAACTCATGACCACATAGTGGTGTAGGGTATAGATGATCTTTATGTAGAAGAAGAACAGACAAATCTCGGTATAACAAATGAAATACGGTCAGTCCCGAAATATTCGTTATATCAAAAAAACTTTTTGTACAAAAGTTACTGCACATTTCTGAAATTTCAGATTTTATTAAAAATCTAAAAAAGGACTGCAATATTGGGTACACTTTTAATATTGGGTTCATCACCAAATAATTACACAGATAAAACAGATTCATCGTGACAACCGAATTTCTTGCCAACTCAATACTTTGGTTGCAGCAACCGAATTATTTAGTTGTCCAAACTAAATATTTTCCTGATACAATTGATACATTTGGTTTCAACCGAAATTTTGTTGCATTTACCGAATTTCGGTTGCGACAAACAAAAATATCGCTGGCTCCAACTAAACCATTCGGATGGCAAGAAATTCGGTTGTTTCAATGAATATATTTTCTCTGTATATGCAATTATTTTCTTATTTATACACAGAAAAAAATAAAGTGCCAACCGCATTTATACGTGCATTCTAATTGCGACAAAAAAAAAAAATTGGTTAGCATAACCATATTCAAATGTGATTGCTGAACATTTTGAGTGTTAACTCAATTTTCTGTGTGTATGTTTTCTATTTTTTACCGAGTATTAATTTTCAGAACGTTCGTTTTATATGTAGTCTATGTAATCTAATTGATCGTTTGTTATATTACACTTACGTTATGCTGATTATTCGTTATACCGGCCTTTGACTGTACATACACAGAAGATAAATTTTGTCAGGTTTCAACTGGAATTCGGTTAATTCTGTTAGTACATACAACAGAATTTTAAATGCAACGACCAAAATACACTTTTTGATTTCGATAGAACTTCGCTTTTTATAGAATTTCATAAGCACGGATTTTTCGATCTGTTCACCAGAAAGGTCCCCTTGCTCGCACCGTCAGATCATAGCCCATGTTCTACCACTTATCGATCCCGTCGGAATTTTTTTTATACGAAATTTGGTAAAACGATGCACTGGTTTTATGGCTCTCTCTAGTGATGGTATATGCAACTAAAATTTAAACTTTGTCTTTTAAAGGGTTTTTTTCATAAATAATCTTTTAATTTTTCTTTATTTACAACCAGCTTTTAACCTCCGTATATTTACAAAAAAAAAAAACGAATCAGAAGTTTCAGAAAAGCTAGAGCCTTTATATCTTAATAGGATTTTTGCCTGACCAGAAACTTTAGCCTAGATAAAAGCAGTTAACAAATCAAAAGGCTTGTTTTTTTTTTTTTTTTTGTTTAAGCTCTGACTTCTTCTGGACGCTGTAGCTTTTTAAAACTTCGGATTTTGGGGAGATTTATTGCCGGATCAAATAAATGTAGCAGCCTAGCTGAAAGCTCTTTTCAAGTATACAAAAATAACAAACAAAAAATTTCGATGTATAAAAAATGCTTAGCAAATATCTATCAATATGATGTACACAACTTAGTTTGGACTTAATTGGATTTCAGTCGAAATCGATCGGAATCAACATTAAGCAAGCAACAGAGCGAACGCTCAATTCTTAATAAAACTTGGATATATTGTAGGCGTTTTGGCTCACAAAATTCATATTTAGAGGGTGAGAAAGCGAGTTGAACAACTTTTGAAACTTCTTTTATTTTAAAATTTTTAAAATAAATTTGATTCACCATCAGATTGGCCTCTCAAGTACCTTGCATTTCAAATCTATTCTTTTTATGGTTTGAAAAATTTTGAGCCAATTTTTAACCCCTTTTTAAAAAATTGTTTAGTCTCGACTAACAAACAGCAAATTTTCTTGTAAAAATTTTCTTAAATTCTATTTTGAACTTGCATTCGTGTCCACATAGCGAATGCCTCTTTGTATAATTTTAGTTGCTTTTACATATAAAAAAGTACGAATTAAAAAACACAAGAGAATTGCAAGTAACTTACTTGTACCTCTTTCTCAAAACTCAGAATTGCTGCAAAGAAATTGCTTGTATATTCAAGTTTTACTTAGAGTATGCCTCGGGATACCTTCTCTCTAAGATGTTTTGTTTTTACTGCATGTTTGATTGATATTTTAACCGACTACCATCATTTTATAAATCTATTTGTTACCACTATTTTTTATAATAAATTACCAAAAACCATAACAACAAAACATAGTATTAAGATAAATAATGTAAACTATTAACACAAAATATGGCTGATGATGGTGAAAATTATAAAATTAAAAAGTAAAACCCTCTCTGTCATATGGTGGCAAATGGTATTAACCAACATTTAACTCATTCATCTATTCATACAAGCATTTGATATGGTACGAGTATCTTATTTTGTAAGATTGTTTAATTTTTTGTGTTTTTTTATACGGTTTAAATTGAGGAACACCCAGAAGTTAAATTCAGCATGATCCAAATTTAGACAAACGTTATGTACGATTAAAATGGGTATGAGTGTTGTCTTTATTAACAAAAAAAAAATTACATCAAAAATTTTATACAAAATTAAGAGTTTTAGGGTAAAATTGGAACAATTTTCTTTAAATGATTGTTTTGTTTTCATTTGAAAAAAAAAAAAAAGAAATACAACAAAGAATATCAAACTATTAAGGTAAATAACTACAACTATTAAAAGTAATGCCTTAATGTCCGTAGTCTTCTCATACCAATTGTGTTTAGGGTTTGATTAAAAAAAAAGCACACGACTACGATTATAAACAAATTTCCTACATTTTTAAGGCTATTAACTATTTCTATAGTACATACATATTTCTATTCTGTATTAGAGTTGTGTTTAATATTATTTTTGTTATCACCATAAAAAGAAAGGAAATTATATGCCATTATTACATACTATGGAACAATGTGTCTTTGGCATTATATTAATAATAATTTATTGTAATTAGCGCAACCAATAACCGTATTAAATGTTCAACACATTCTGGTATACTTTCTGCACAGTGGGAAATTAATGTACAACCGACTTGGCCACCTCTTACTCGGTTATTTGGAATTTTAATTTGTTTGAATACCTTTTTATAACACACACCACACACACACACTTTTTTGATAAATTAATTTCTCATTTGTAAACGTTTTTTTTGAATAAAAATTACTAAAATGGTGTTTCTTAATCGAAAAATATGGCTGCTCCATTTTATTGGTGTACTAACAATTGTGTTGTTTTATATTAATTTAATCTATACAATCTGGCATATTAACTGTCGTATATAAAAAAGAAAATATATATAATTAATTTTGGTTAATTTTTATTAAATTACAGGTTTTGTACTCATGTTTCAATTGATAACATATAATTGAAATTTAATTGAATATTTATTAATAATAAATTTGTTACAAGTCCTAGTGGATACAAATTTTTTTTATTAAATTCTAAATAAAGTTATTTTTTGAAGGTCGTCTCCCCCAGAAGATTCAGATACATGATAATATGTGTATATATGATCACAGAATTTAAGAACAAAACAAGAAAAAGTTTAAAATAACTTAAATTTGATACCCAATTTATCTACATTTACTTTTTATTGTTATGCATAAAAATACATTTTGAAAAATAGGGTAGAGAACAAGAAAATGTCACTAAATATTTTCATTTGGAAGAAATGATTCCTACATGCAGAAAAAACACAATTGCAACATGATCACTGCTGAACTTTGTTATGGTTGTCATAAACAAATTATTGGTTTATAAATAGGTTCTAAGCATCAATGTGGTCGCTACCATCATTATTATAGTTAATATTTTATTATTTCATGATTGCCATTTTCTAACACTATTAAAATATATGATAATTATGGAACTATAAAATGACTGATATTTACAGTTACAATACTGTCTTGATTTCATAAAATAATTGTATCAGTTCAGTCACCCATGTAAAAGTGATAATGTATTTAATCATTTTCGACTGGGGGGGTTTTATTTCCGAAATGCCTTATACATATTACATTTAAGTTATATAATTTACACTAATTCATTGTCGAAAAAATTTATTATCAAAAAAGTTCTATGTAAAGATTTAATATTTTTAATTTTTTTCAATAAAAGTAATAATATATTTATTTTATACTCAGAATATTAATAAAAAAATTTTTTATAAAAAAAGTCTGTGGAACCCAATAGTTCTGTTGTACAAAATTTTAGAAACATTCTTAGATTCTATGTAATTTTCCTTAAAGTAAAATTCTCAGATTCGGCAAACTGTTTCTTAGAAAAAATTCATATACATATTCCCAAAAAAAATCTTAGATTCTAAGGCCTTTCTTTGAATAAGAAAATTCTAGATTCTGAGAAATTATCAGCATGGTAAATACTTAGATTCTAGGGACTTTTTCTAGTAGAAATATTCTTAGACTCTAAGGACTTTTTCTAAAAGAAAAAAAGTCATTAATATTAAATTTTTTCTTTGGGAAAAACAAATATTCTTTAATTTAAAAAAACTTTTTCGCAAGGACAATATTATATTAAATTATGGTTATTTAATTATCATAATATGATAACACAATTATAATCCCAAAAATATATAATGCTCTTCGAATATGATTGCCCCAATCATATTTTTCTTTGCGTGCACCAAGTAAAATATATCGTTAGCTGAAATTCAAAAGGACGTTACTAATAAAATTTTCAAAACCGGTTTTATTGATTATTATAATTCATTTGGCTAAAATACATGCATACACAAAATTTCTGACCTCTACTATTAAATATAAGGGGTTTGTGAACAAAATTCGAATCTGACATGTTTTTAATTCTCCAAGTTTTTTGGTTGCCCTGTACAAATTAAAATGGGGTTGAGTGAAGTACTGCATTCAACTACATCTCTTCACAGATTTATTTACGAATTTGTTAAATTACCTATTGGCGTTTTTTGCTTCTCCCGTAAAAATATAAAAATGTTAGTTACGCCCTTTTGCATTTCAGCTAACGACATAGACTTTTTGGAATCTTCAGCAACCGCTTATTCTTATTTTATTATTTGGGTTCAAGTGAGTGGAGTTTCAAACAGTTGCTTTATAGAGTTTTTCTAAATTTTAGTTCGGCGATCCTGAATTAAAAAATCTGTACCGGTCAGCTACTGTCCCGGGCACTGTGGTCCACCATAAAGTTTTTAATAATACCTATTTCCAAGCAATGACAATTTAAAGTTACGAGGGCGGATCAATAAGTCCGTGACATTTTGAACTTTTTTTGCAAAAGAAAAAAAAATATTTTTCAACATAATCTTCTTTTAGCTCAATACACTTAGTCCAACGTTTCTCCAATTTTTGTATTCCTTCCAAAAAATAGGATTTTTCCAGGTCCATAAAATAGGCATTTATTTAATCAATAATTTCATCGTTGGAGCTAAATCTCTTTCCACCGAGCCATTTCTTTAGGTTTGGAAATAGGAAATAGTCACTTTGCGCTAAGTCCGGAGAATATGATGAGGTAGGTACCAATTCGTGACCCAATTCGTAGACCAATTCATGGAATTTTGCCATGGAGACTACACACGTCACACGATTACGTTTATGGTCAATTGAGAGCAAACGCGGCACTCATCTTGCAGACAACTTTCTTAAATCCAACTAATCATTTAAAGTCGAAACCACACTGCCATATGAAATGCCTATGGCATCAACAATCTCACGCCCTTTTACTCTTCGATCGGCCAACACCATATCGTGGATTATTTCCACATTTTAGGGTGTATTGACCTCAATTGGCCGTCCAGAACGTTCAGCGTCATTTGTACTTGTGCGACCACAACGAAAGTCAGTAAACCACTTTTTTACCATTGAAATCGATGGTGCAGAGTCCCCATAGTATTTATCAAGCTTTTCCTTGGTTTGATTGATTTGGTTTTTTCGCAAAAATAAAAACCACTCGAAATGCACTTTTTTTTCATTTTTAAAAAAATCCACGAGGTTGTATATTTTGAACAGCTGTTAAACGCAAAGTAAATGACGGAACTTGCTCAAAATTTGACAGTAGTCTATTACCAGTGTTACAGTGTTGCCTTTTATGTAACAACGAGGAAAGTTCGAAAAGTCACGGGCTTATTGATCCTCCCGCGTATGATAATTGAATTTTGTTAATATTAAGTCGTTATAGAAATACCAGGTTTTATTTACGAGTAATATACAAAAACAGTTAATTTTCCGTAAACAATATTTAAGATTTTATTATTTTAAGCTCACAGTATTATTGATATTAAAACTAATATAAAAACTATTTCAATTAATAATTAAATTCTAGATACTTTATTAATTTACCTGCCAACTTACAAGATAATCTTTCCTTTATTTGCCATTATTTCCTTTAAAAATCTACTGTATGAATTTTTGCGTGTTGAAAAAATGTATTGTGTGTCTACCGATTGTTGAATGTATTTTTTTTTATTATAATCTAAGGTGCTAAGAAGGTGTTGTTTTTTAGCGCCTTTGCTTCAAAGGATAATTACACCTTATCCAATAAACGAGAAAGCCGCAGCTTGATGCCTTTGTGTCTTCTGCTTCTTCTATCTGATTCTTTAGCAATTGTGTATGCACAAAGCCCTGAAATAAAATACTCGTATTTTCGATGTATAAAACAAGAGACTTACGAATCTTTAAAACAATTTTCACAATGTTGTTTTACTTTTTTGTCTTGGCTATTCATCGTTATTGTTGCAGTTGTTGCAAAAACCCAAATAAGAAAAGACACAATGAACTACTATACTCGATGGTGCTGTCTTTTAATACGGCCTGTTTAAGGTCAAACTAAGGATAATGAATGAACGTAAGAACGAGATTTATGTGAGTTTGATGAAGCCGACGCCAACATCGACACTTGCTTTTTTTTCTTTTTTTTTGCAAAAATTATAAATGCCGAAATAGTTTTGTGAAATGCCGCCCAAACGTTTGAGGTTAAATTGATTGAAGGTTGATTTGTTGTATAATATTCAGAGACTTAGGGATAGATTAGAACACGTGTTGAACACAATCATCAGCCACCACCAGACTTATAAAACTCCTTAGAAGTAGGAGTATCAAGCATTGAAACTCATAGACAATAATATTTAAAAAAGAAACCAGGGGAACAATAAAAAATAAAACTATAATTTAATTGCTATATAATAGCCACAATGGACTGCTTCTCTGTGTGTGTGTGTAAATTCAATTTATTTTGACAAATGACACTACAATAGCAGTTTTGAATCAAATTCTACCATTTAAAAATCCAAAGGTGGTCTTTAACCATTGTTACTCTGCTAAATTTAATTCATACTCTTCCCTTTATGTGGGTAATAGTTACCGCACTGCCGAGAACGACTGATCTCGCTCGTAAATAATTGTATAATATTAGGCGCCACAGTCATGTTTAGGTTTTATTTACTAAAGATCAACCAAATAAAACGCACGTACAAACGTGTTTTGTACCACCTCCCATTTCGACTTTAATATAGTAATTCATTCATACTCGCACCACCATCCGCCAAACCATTACAAATAACTAAAACTGACTGTGAATTACGAATAAATACACTTGCAAAAAAGAATAATACAAAAAGAATTTTCTGTTTGGGACCGAACAAAAAGTGAAAATTTATGGTGGAATTTTAAAGAAACGATTAATATTAGAATTGGTGGTAGTGAAAATTTCGTACGGTAACAAATCAATTTAGGTTTAAATTGTGATAATGACACATAATATGGTGGACTATTTATTTTGCAAAATAGAATCCGGTCTAATATGTTTAAAGATACTTACCGACTTCTTTGGCTATGTAACAAAATAAATGGAACTGAATAAATAAATAAATAAATAAAGATGTAAAACCAGGACCTTTTCTAATTTTCTAAACAGCTCTAGGATCTAGTTTTATTTTCTTCAAGGATTTTTCTTAGCTAAAGTAGCATATTTGGCCACAGTATCATGCGTTTAAGGATTAGAGATTAGTTAGTTTTAAAAAGAGAAATCTGATTTGAAAATACTCTTCACAACCGACTCATGTCCAAAAGTTAGAGGTGTAGTTTAGTCTAAAACTTAGCTAATTGTGCGTTTGGATCGGACAAATTACAGGCAGCCATACGAACGGAAATATTTCTTAAGAAAACCCCTTTAGCTGGGGACTTTCGGAATTTTGCCGAATTCGGTAGATAGTGTATAGAGTAATTATTCCGAGTAGGGAAGACTGGGGTAACCCATTTGCACTAGTTGGGGATTATTCTGATACTCTTTACACTGATGGATCTAGTACCTCTAACGATAATGCATCCGGTTGGAATTTGAATTTGGAGAAATTGGAGTCTATTGTCTGAGGTTTTGCTATTTTGGGGAGGCGAAGTGGATTACTGATAATTAATGGAGGGAGGGAGAAAAGTGTTAGTACTTAAATCTCCGATCACTCACTTTGGGATTGTTCAGGAACGAGATTTCTATGGGTACCGAGTCTTGTGAGCATTCCGGGCAATGAAATTGCCCACTCGCTGGCAAACTTAGGATCGATTTCGACACTCACGAATCCAGAACCGCGGGTAGTTATCAGCAACTCGTGAAAAGTTTGTTGGATTGGCTCATATATGATATCAGTTTTTATTGAGAGGTGATCATACGGGACTTACAACGGAGGTATGAAGTGTTTTATAGGCGACACCAACTCAGTTTAAGTAGAGCTTGAGCTTGTCATATGGCGAGGATGGCCAACTTCAATGACCCATTGTTTGTTATATGTCATGTCTAAAAGAAGAGGACACGATTGAAAATTTTCTAATTTCCATAGTGTAGGGTACAATGGTAAAATATTTTTTTTTAAGTCTCAGCCCCATGGACTTAGTGCTTAGTTTTATAGTCTCTTAATTTGAGATTGGGTCCATACAAAAATTTGTGTTTGATAGTTTTTTTCCTTTAAAATATATCAGCAAATATCAGCAAAATCCCAATTCACACTTTGAAGAGTCTCCTTACTTTGCACAAATTGTTTCATTCCATCGCTGCCCCAGTTAAATACAGCATTAAAATGTAGGTTTTATCATCTTTAACAATGCATTTAAGTCAAAATTTATATTTTTAAGCTTCCTTGCATATTTTTGTGAAAGTGTACGTCGCATTCGCGTTAACTTTAACTAACAAACCAAGTCATAATATTCAGCAGGAGAATGAAATACTATAAACACCACCTTCTATCTAGAACTTAATAGTTTGCTACGTTATTTTTGATCATTTCTTTCGGCTACAAGCAAAAAAAAATGTTTCTTCTTTTGCGATCGATTACCTACAGCAGCGTTTCATCAATGGAAACGTGATGTTGTTGCCAGTGTTGTTGCTGTGATTTGATTGTTGGTAGTGTTTAATATTGCTTATGGGCCCCTTTGACTTCTTCCTCTTCCTTCTCTTCGTTTTAGGTTAATAATGTGGAGCGCAGCTAATTTCAAACTGTGCCATTTTTCGTTATATTTAGTTGCTGTTGCTATTAGTATTTTGTATGGCACACGATTACTTTTTGCTTGTTTTAGTTTGTAATATACGATGATGATTATTTGATTATTATAAAATGTGTATTTTTGTATGTATAATATTAAACTTCCCAGTTGGTCATTTATCACTGAAATTACCTATTAGGATGACGTTAAAAAAATCAGTTCGGCGAAAGTGTTAGAACATATTATTCTCTAAATATGTTTCGAATTCATTGTCGAAAGAACGCCAAGGTAGAGTATTGTAGACACACACTTCATTTTCCTGCGTGTATGGGCAATATTTTTTTTTTAGTTTTAACTTTGATTGTCTTTGTATTCATAAGCAAAAGTCTAACAATTGCGGTCGTGCATATTTTCGGGCACTCTTTCAAGAAAAGGCGTCAAAGATTTCCATGGACACTTATCGATATATTTTTAATGATTTCAAATGCAGTTTTCTTTGTTCTTTGAAATGTTTTAAAGATTTGGCCAACTGGGTAGCTAGTCTTCCTCCAATCAGCTGAGAGGCTATTAGGAAACATATTCGTTGTGGTATAGACTGTGCTAGTTGATAGACCTCCATAGTTGTAATACGTGTTGTATTGACTAGTTGTGTTTCAAGTTAATAATGTGATTTGTTTAAATAATATTTATGATAAACTTGGTATTATATTTAACATGGATTCTGTTTAGAAAAGGAAAGATGAAATAAACAAGCTGAAGCTAGAAGATGAATTATAATTAAAGCGATAAGCTTTAAACAGGAAATTGCAGTAGAATTTGTTTAAGATACAGTTCTAATAAAATTTGTTCAAAAAGCAGATTTAAGTTATTACAAACTGTCTTTTGTTTTAGAAATATCTCTTATTTAAAAAAGAAACTTTTATTTAAAAAATACCTTTTATTTAAAAAATACCTTTTATTTAAAAAATACCTTTTATTTAAAAAAGAACCTTTTATTTAAAAAAGTACCTTTTATTTAAAATAGTATCTTTTATTTAAAAAGTCCCTTTTATTTAAAAAGTCCCTTTTATTTAAAAAGTCCCTTTTATTTAAAAAGTACCTTTTATTTAAAAAGTACCTTTTATTTAAAAAGTACCTTTTATTTAAAAAGTACCTTTTATTTAAAAAGTACCTTTTTTTTAAAAAGTACCTTTTATTTAAAAAGTACCTTTTTTTTAAAAAGTACCTTTTATTTAAAAAGTACCTTTTATTTAAAATGTACCTTTTATTTAAAAAGTACCTTTTATTTAAAAAGTACCTTTTATTTAAAAAGTACCTTTTATTTAAAAAGTACCTTTTATTTAAAAAGTACCTTTTATTTAAAAAGTACCTTTTATTAAAAAAGTACCTTTTATTTAAAAAGTACCTTTTATTTAAAAAGTACCTTTTATTAAAAAAGTACCTTTTATTTAAAAAGTACCTTTTATTTAAAAAGTACCTTTTATTTAAAAAGTACCTTTTATTTAAAAAGTACCTTTTATTTAAAAAGTACCTTTTATTTAAAAAGTACCTTTTATTTAAAAAGTACCTTTTATTTAAAAAGTACCTTTTATTTAAAAAGTACCTTTTATTTAAAAAGTACCTTTTATTTAAAAAGTTCCTTTTATTTAAAAAGTACCTTTTATTTAAAATGTACCTTTTATTTAAAAAGTACCTTTTATTTAAAAAGTACCTTTTATTTAAAAAGTACCTTTTATTTAAAAAGTACCTTTTATTTAAAAAGTACCTTTTATTCAAAAAGTACCTTTTATTTAAAAAGTACCTTTTATTTAAAAAGTACCTTTTATTTAAAAAGTACCTTTTATTTAAAAAGTACCTTTTATTTAAAAAGTACCTTTTATTTAAAAAGTACCTTTTATTTAAAAAGTACCTTTTATTTAAAAAGTACCTTTTATTTAAAAAGTACCTTTTATTTAAAAAGTACCTTTTATTTAATAAGTACCTTTTATTTAAAAAATACCTTTTATTTAAAAAATACCTTTTATTTAAAAAAGCACCTTTTATTTAAAAAGTAGCTTTTATTTAAAAAGTACCTTTTATTTAATAAGTACCTTTTATTTAAAAAATACCTTTTATTTAAAAAATACCTTTTATTTAAAAAAGTAGCTTTTATTTAAAAAGTACCTTTTATTTAAAAAGTACTTTTTATTTAAAAAGTACCTTTTATTTAAAAAGTACCTTTTATTTAAAAAGTACCTTTTATTTAAAAAGTACCTTTTATTTAAAAAGTACCTTTTATTTAAAAAGTACCTTTTATTTAAAAAGTACCTTTTATTTAAAAAGTACCTTTTATTTAAAAAGTACCTTTTATTTAAAAAGTACCTTTTGTTTAAAAAGTACCTTTTATTTAAAAAGTACCTTTTATTTAAAAAGTACCTTTTATTTAAAAAGTACCTTTTATTTAAAAAGTACCTTTTATTTAAAAAGTACCTTTTATTTAAAAAGTACCTTTTATTTAAAAAGTACCTTTTATTTAAAAAGTACCTTTTATTTAAAAAGTACCTTTTATTTAAAAAGTACCTTTTATTTAAAAATTACCTTTTATTTAAAAAGTACCTTTTATTTAAAAAGTACCTTTTTTTAAAAAAGTACCCTTTATTTAAAAAGTACCTTTTATTTAAAAGTAACTTTTATTTAAAAGTACCTTTTATTTCAAAGTACCTTTTATTTAAAAAGTACCTTTTATTTAAAAAGTATCTTTTATTTAAAAAGTACCTTTTATTTAAAAAGTACCCTTTATTTAAAAAGTAATTTTTTTTTAAAAAGTACCTTTTATTTAAAAAGTACCTTTTATTTAAAAAGTACCTTTTATTTAAAAAGTACTTTTTATTTAAAAAGTACCTTTTATTTAAAAAGTACCTTTTATTTGAAAAAAAAGCATTTTATTCGAAATAAGTACCAGACTAAAAATACATTTTCATACATATGTATATATGTATTAAAAAGATCAACTATAAAATAAAAACTTAAACTTTTTGACGGATATTTTGAAATATCTTGATTTTCCCATTACCCTCAATTAGTTTTAGAGATACTGATAATTAGATCACGAATTCACTCTGGGATTATTTTAACTTAAAAAAGCCATTAAAAATATATCCTTGACAATATTTTGAAGTATGCGTGATTTAAAAAAAGCCTTAATTAATTCTTCTCATCAAATAATGGTACTACAACGCATACAAAAGTATACAAATTTATAAAATTCTTATCGTAAAGCATTGTGTGTGATCGAATCTTTAAAAAAAAGTGAAGAACAAAAACGCCTCCAAATATATTCTTATTGTTTGTACCACCTTTAAGTAAAGTTCTTAAATAAGAAATCATCTTAATAAAGTCATTAGTCTTGATCTAAAATTATAAAAGAAAAATTAAAAAAAAAATTAATTGCATTTCATTGGCCATCATTAGATATACACTTAATCATAATCTTGAATTCATCAAATAAAATTGTAATATATGAATACTTTTCGGTTGCTCGTCTTAAACAGCAACATCAACAATATTAATGCAACACTACTAAATGTACGTGCAACACTATTCTACTACAACAAAATGATGGTGGTCGTTTGAGATCCTTTGATTTAAAATTATTTTATATACAAATATAATTAAGCCGTTTGCGGCCGCCTAAAAAACTCCAAACTGAATGGCCAACAAAACGGACCATATAAAAGATGTGAACACATCATCAAAGGTTTAAATATATATATTACTTTATTTGGCCGTATACGGAAAAAGAGAGAGAAAAAGATCATTTTATAATGATTTGATGGTGTTATGTTAAAGGCGTGAAATAAATTGATAATTTCTTTAATATTGGATTTGTGTTGTTGTTCTTTTTGTTGGTTGCTCAATGGATTGCGGCTTATTTGTTGGGTTTTATAAATTTATAAACTGCTGTAGGTCGTCACATTAATTAATACTACACAAAATATATTTAACACCCAGGGGGAGAAACAAGGATTAAATCGATTTATTATATGGTTAAGATGATTTAAATATTTTCAAAAAATTATTATGTTGTTATATTTTTCTTTTTTTTTTTAATATTTTAAATATTTTTATTAACAATTTACATAATTTTAATCAAATCTTTATCAGATTATAATTTGTATGTTTTAACTTTTTTAAAGACTTATAGTTGAAACATATACGAGGGTTTAAATTATTATTATATTATTATATACACAATACTGAATAATATTCATTTTAACTTTTTAACTGTTAAGTTAGTTTTAAAAAATTTTTATCAAATTTTACCTAAAATTTATATTAATGTAGGAATCAATTGGATTTCTATCTTGTTAATAAAAAATAAAAATACTGGAGTACTCCACTCTGCACAGTGGATTTTAAACCTGGTGAACACTTACAAATATTTAGTATCAATCCTCCTCTCTTTTAGTACATTTCGCTCTATAGCGTGGATTAGTCCTAAATTGTGAATTTTATTTTTCGTTTTAAAAAATTAAATGACCTGTTAACAGTTAAAGTTGCTTCTTAGAGCACTAAAAATCTAATTTTAAAATCGAAACTTCATTTTGATTCAAATTTTGTAGAGGTTCACAAGACTTTTTGTTGAAAAAATTTTCCACACAATATTTTTTTATGTCGAAATTTAATTTAAATTTTTTTTAAAGAGTGAAAAGATGCAATAACTAAATTTTTCTAAAGTTTTTCCAAAAATATATTTCAAGTAATTTTCAAGCGGCCATCGCAATTTTAAGAATATAATTAATAAGTTATTAAGCATTCAAAGTGTTTTATTTTGCTGTTTATATACTTTTTTTTACTAAAAACATATAAATCAAACTTTGTGTTTAAGCATTTAGTTTATTTCAGACATTTTTACCATAAAAACTTTTAAAAATCAATAATTTATACTAAAAATTATGTTGGAGTAGCATAGCGGCTGTTAAACAGCAACATTGTCATAATCTTATAAGATTAAAATCTAATAAAAAAATATGTTAATACCACGATTTAAGTGTTTTATTTAATATGTTTGTTAACCGTTTAAAAACTAAATGTTTAAACCGATTAGCTGGAAAATTTAATAAAATTCTGAAATAAAATTCGGTAATTACTCGTGCAACAGTATTTAAAATTTATAAAAGTGATGGTAGATGGAACGACAAAAATTGTTGCAGCTACAAATCTTTTTTCGATGTGTACCTTTATAGTACAAGCAAAGAGAATTTAAATTAAATAGATGCAATCAAGGACACGAAATCGGACAAAACAAAAATAATAGTAAAATAATTTCAAAGTGGAAATATAAACTCTAAAAAATTCTAGTAATTATTACAAAAATAAAGAAGAATATTAAAACTGATAAAAATATTAAGTATATAAAATTTAAAATTTTAGGGACTTCAAAAGTAAAAAAAAAATATTTTAATTTCTTACATATTTTAATAATTTACTATTTTTAAAAAAGTTTTTTCAAAATTGATTTTTGTTTTAAAAATATCAATATTACTTTTTCGAACTTTCTTTATTTTCATTATTTTGTTAGAATATTGTTCTACCTCAAGTTCAAAATCAAATGTGATATTCTCATATATTAGAATTTATTTTGTGCTTTAAAAAGGTTCACCATTTTAATGATAGACATTACAATTTTTCTGGGCATTCCCTATTTTTATATCTGGTAGAGAGTATAAAGTAAAAATCGGTAAAAACCGAATTTTATTTTTTTTATTTAATTAGTTAAAACTGTAAAGGTTCAACCACAATTGGGTTAAGTGACCTACCGTTGTTTTGGTATAAAACAAAATATTAGATATACAAATTTTTAATATTAGTTTAAATTGAGCTAAAGATCTTTTTTTTATTTATAAAAATTAATTATAAATATTTATTTATCCCAATATTCATAATTAATTTTTATAAATAAAAAAAAGGATCTTAAGCTCAATTTAAACACAAATCAAGAAGATCGAAGAAAACTAACAGAATTTACAAAAATTTAATATTAAAAAATTTTGAATTTTCGTTTCATACCGATACCTACACTCTAAAAAATTTTTGTAAACTTACTACAATAAAATAGGCAAAGTTTTATGTAATATTACCAAAATACGGTAAATATAAACACAAAAAGCGATAAAATGTTTTGTACACACTTTCATATACAATAATACACACAAACAGTATTTTTAGACATAATGCGAATAAAATTAAAGACTTTGTGCCTAAAATTAGTATTCTTTTGTTAAATTAAAATTTTACGCACAAATTTTGTGAATATACTAACTTAGAATGGTAATAAATATTTTGACATTTCAAAATTGGAAAATATTAAAAAAATAAAAAAAGTTAAACAATAATAATTTTTCAAAATTATAAAAAAGTGTAAAAAATGTATATTTGTGACAATTTATATTAAATGATTTGGTCTAATACCGAAAACACTTACACGTCCATAGAAAAAATTAAGTACAATTTAAAATACAAATCTTTATACCTGGAAAGGTTGCTCTTTAAAAAAAATATTCTTGTAAAAAAATGTTTTTATGCAGTTTAATTAAAACCATTGAATTGGTAAACGTAAGCATTTTTTATACTTTTACGCATATTAAAATGCATTTTTGGACATTTTATGCGTATATTTACCCTTCAACTAGTTTTTAACGTACAATTTCAGTAAATTTGCGAATTATTTTGAAAATTTCATTAAATTTTTACGCACTTTCAATGTAAAATTATCCATAATGTGTGTACCAACTTACGCATAATGTGTGTACTTTTTTTCGTTTACGCACACAGAGTAAATTTACCCAATTTTTAGTAGGAGCACAGTTTCCTACTATAAATTGGGTAAATTTCAACAGAAATTTATTAGAGTGTAGGTTAAGTCAAGTTGGGTCTAAAGTTGTATGTAGCTTAATTTATTAAAAAAAAAAGTCAAATATTTTCCACTTAGCAACATTTAAAAGTTATTTTATATCAAAACAGCATTTACAAGAAACATCATTTACAAGAATTGTATTGTTACAAACAAATAAAAACAAACAAATGGAACATTTGAAACCAAATGAATCAAAGGAGTACCATAGTTCTTTTAAAGCTCTAATACTACAAAAAATTACAATAGTAACAACTTTATCATCCCTGTGGAGGACAGGATTTATTATTTGTTACAAAAAATTTCAAAAAAAAATGTATGTGAAAACAATATAGAGGTGAATAAATTATTGAAAGGTGTAAAACTTTTTTTTTGATGTGAAATCAATTTCTGTGATAAAAAAATATTTTAAGATGAAAACAGTTGAGATGAATATAAATATGACAAAATATTAAATTTTGTACTGAAATATAGGGGTACCTTCATTTTTTCACTCATAACTTTTTAACTGCTGTACCGATTTTGCTTTGTCCCACTTATTTAGGTAAAAATTAACAAGTACGATTGCGTCTGATCACCGGTTTAACAGACATATATATTATTTAATAATTTATGGAGCATAATACCTATATTTCGACATGTTACAAATGGAACCCCCATCACATATAATATATATATATATATATATGTGCACAGCACATATTGCGGGGACGGGTTTTCGTTCCACAAGTTAATATGAAGACATTTTGTTACTTTGGGGACTGTGTATATATATATATATATATATATATATATATATATGCATTGCCCATACTTTGAAGACATCTGTATATACAGCCAAAAAAGTCCCTATAAAATGCGGTGTGTCCAGTAAAATGTCTTCAGAGTAAACACTAGAATAACGAAAAGTTTAAGGACAGTCCCCAAAGTAACAAAATGTCTTCATAGTAACTTGTAGTACGAAAAGCCGTCCCCGCAACATGCGCAACAAGCAGAGATTTTCATGTGATATTTTGCTGATTGTAATAGTTTGCCTTTTAATTTTTCAAAATGTTTTTATATGACGTATCATAAATGCTCTCATATCTTGCTTTCACAATACAGAATGGGGACTTCATACTCTGTCATCTGTGGATTAAATACTTGATTTGGGTGTGGTATTTGATCTAAAATTGTCTTTTGGTAGTCATTTGAGCATTTGAATTCCTAAAGCTTATTCTCTTTTTGCTTTTATACATCGTAATTCTGTAAATATTTTTGATTTATATACAAAAAAAGTTTTATTTACTTCTTTTGTTCGTTCCAGATTGGAATATGCATCCTTTATTTGGAGCCCTAATGCGGATACTCATATAAACCGTATCGAGAGTATTCAAAATAGGTTTGTTAAGTTTGCTCTTCCTTTCTTTAATGTTGCAACTTCTAATACTTCAACTTCTGTTCTAACATTTAGTATTCCCACATATGTGGATAAATGTGATTTTATATATTTAAAAACTCTGAAAACTCGTAGAAATATTTTTGCATTATCATTTGTGCATGGCATTATTTGTGGTGTAATTGATTAACCTGAATAATTACACTTAATAAAAATATATGTTCCCCCTAGATCTTTAAGGAATATAGATAAATTATTTTTTATTGATATTCACAGAACTAATTATAGATTAAATGAACCTGTCGCCGCCCCGGTGTAATCGGAAAGATTGATGTGGCCAGATGGTTGACGTTTGCTGGCATGCCCGGGTTTAAGCTCGGCTAGAGCTCGCCGGTTTTGGGGGTGGTACTTTGTCAACCTCGGCTCGATTTGGCAGCAACAAAAAGAAAAAAAAATACATGCCAGTCTTGCAGAACGGAGATGGGGTGTTCTAAACAAATCAACAATTTTTAAAGTTGGGCCCGAAGTGGTGTGTTCTTTCAAAGATAAAAACAATACAAAGGGAAATTATGAAATCACACGGAATTGCACCAATATACTTACTCACACTAGTCTCATGTCTGCTCGAAAACAAAATGGTTGGCTGGTGTTCTGCCAACTTAGGCGGCCCTCCCTCACGAGATCCCTGGGAACCTCTCCATGATGACCTCTTGCCCGGTTTCGGTCATACCAAAATTGCCTCCACTTACCCTGGTTACCCTACTACCACTTCATGAAGAAAATTTACTCACTCATTTTCAATGTGAATTCTTACTTTATTTACAAAATTTCATTCCCATTTGTAACTCATTATTAAAAGAAAATATATGAAATATAAAATTTAAATTATCAACAATATAAAATATAGAATTTGAATTATAAAAAAAAGGAATTAAACAAATTTAAATAAAAAAAATGTAAAATTAGAACTATAAAAAAATTAGCCAAATTTAAATTATAAAAATATAAAATTTGTTTTATACCAAATAAAATTGAATTATCAATATATAAAATATAAATTTTGAATTATATAAAAAAAGGAATCAAACAAATTTAAATTAAAAAAAATAAAATCTGTTTTATACCATATAAAATTGAATAATAAAAAAGGTATAAAATTGGATTAAAAGAAAATATAAAAATGGAATAAATAAAAAAAAAAAAAAGGTATCGAATAACTAACTTAATATGCCTTTGGGAATGGGCTTTAGGCTATGGGTGTTGCTGCCCCAGTGGGCTTCTTCTCCTTACAGGTTCCTAAGAGGTTTGTCCGTCCGTTTTCAGTCCTAAAGGTAAGTATCCTTCCAATAAAAACACTCCTAAAATATATTTATTCTCCCTTTCGGGAGGATTTCCGGGGAAACAATTGAGGTCGTTTCTGGCTACTGAGCCTAATAGGAATAAGCTCACCCTACAGGGACTAGAAACCCCTACCGTTTTCCTTGATTTTTCTTCCCTACTAAGGGCAATATATATATTCCTACCTCTTTTCAGAAGGGGGGTCACGTTCGTCTATTTCCGGGTCACAAAAAAAAGGTCCTATTCGTCCTAACCCCTAGGGAAATACCTGATATTGTTGCTATTGCTGTTTCCGTTGCTGCTGCTACTGCTGTTTCCGTTGCTGCTGCTCCTGCTGTTGCTGCTTAGCAATGGTGGCTCGTTGCTGAACGCTGCGTCAGGCAGTGGTGGGATGATAGATTCCCGATTTAACTTTTTCCTTGGCAATTTTTTTTTTAACCAAATTTATTTTTTTTTGTAAACATTTTTTTTCTCTAAAAATATTATTTAATAAATTTTTAAGAGGTTATCCCATTTCCTCTTGTTGCTTTTTCCCAACAAGAAAAAAAATAAAAATTGCTGCACCACCTGCCTGACGTGAAAATCCAAAAGGAAAAGGAAGAAATTTTTCCTTCAGAATTCTAATAAGAATCTGACAAGAACTGTCTGTCACTGGATTATCTGCAGTTCAGCGTTGCAAATTCCCTACACTTTTGTCCTTTTTTTTTCTCTTCTTCTTTTTTCTTAATTTTCTTACAAGCATTTAACCCCTTGCGGGGTGGACATGACAAACCTCTAACTAAAGCTTTGAAATTTAACACCACCCTCAATTTAAAGTTTTATTAAATAAATTACTTTTAAGTTATTTACTGTTGTAATAAGTTGCTAGTCTGTAAGGATAATTTTGTATCCATAGACTGAAATAAATAAATAAATATATAAATAAATAAATAAATAAATAAATAAATAAATAAATAAAAAAGATTTTTAAGATTGCGGTGTCTTAAATTATTGGCCATCTCGGAGATTTACCCCAGTTACTGGAGTACAGAGTGGAATATTGAACTTTTTGTAATCGAGCTTTTTAAAAATTTTGTTACTTAGGTTTGAATATTTGTAAAAAACCGCAAAAATTACCTGTAAAAAGATTACTTTTTTTTTATTAATTTTGTTAGTTGTTTCAAAAATTTGTCAGTAATTTTTACGAAATTATTAGTAATTGTTACTAAACAAACTAAAAATATCTTCATTTTTAAGGTGAACAATTTTCTTCTTTTAACTGTATACCTTCAATTTAATCATTATTTTCCCTACATTCCAACAAATATTTTCGAGTTTACCGTTCTAAGGTGTACCAAAGGTAATTGAGTTGAATATGGCAAAAAAAGTATAGAAAGCGGTAAATCTTGAATTCCCTACCAAAGTTTAAAGTTGGCGATAATGATATATGTATGTTGGTAAAAATGTTAAAAATTTTTGCACAAAATTTTTTTTTTTATTAAACATATAATTACAAATTATATTTTAATACCCTAACCGAGCACTAGCAACGAAGGCCTTCAGCTCGTTGTAGCGAAAACAGACCAGAGCCTCTGGTGGGAATCGAAGCCACGACCCCCGCACTGATAAGCTAGCACGCTACCAACAAGCCTACCGGGACGCTTTTGCACAAAATTTCGTATTAAAATTTGTGTAATAATGAGTTCGTTTCAAAAAATATGTTTTAAAATTTTGTTTAATTTTGATCCACTACTAGTGCTTTTGTACTTAGCAAAAAACAAAAAGCAGCAAAAGAAAGGAAAAAGCAGTGATTTTCATTTCGGTGTTGGGAAAATTTGGATCGGAACCAATGATTTTTACATAGAGATGTCACAGAGTGCAGGTTTTCTTTTATGATCCTTTTTCATTGCATCTAAAGCAGTTCTTTAGTTTTAGTAAAAATTAGATCTTTTGATGTTCCCAAATAAATTTGAAATTTTCTATTCAAATTTAAACGCATAAAGAAACAGTTTTGTAGGATCATTTTAAAATTTTCAATATAAACTTACAAATTTAGTTAAGCATACTAAACAATTTTTCCATCTTCTAAAAGTCATTTGGCATCTTTTCCTTAAGTAAAACTGTTTGATACATAGTAGCTGGCAACTTATGGCCATCGGGGTTCAACTGAATATATTTATAGATAAATAAAGGTGCAAAGTATAACAAGTGCATTTCGGCAGTTTACAGAGCTTTCATTAAATCGCATTCTAAATTCAATATTAAAAATTGATACAAATCACTAAAATGTTAAATTTAATGTTAAATGTTAAAATAAGTTAGTCATCATACATTTTAAAAGAGCTAAATTTCATTAAAAATCACATTTTTTGGAGGTTGTGAAATAGAACTGCTTTAGAATAGAAAATCAGAACTAAATGATACTTTGGAATCAATGAAAAATTTATCAAAAACATGATTGGAAGATAAAATTTTCTTAAGTTCTTTCTTTTTAAAGTTTTAAAGGCAAATGCCATTTGAAAAAAGCAATAGTGGACTAGTCACGCCATAACATTTTGAAAAAGCGATTCTTATAACAAATGGGTGACATAAATTCTAAATTTTCTTCAATACAAATTTTTTTATTTTTCACCTTTTTCAGTTCATTAATATGCATCGTTAGAATGCCATTACTTTAATCAATTCACAAGAACGTGATTTATCGGGACACCCTATTTTATTGTATAGGTTTATGGTGTTAATGAATTTTGATTTGTATTTAATCAAAAATAAACAATTTGAGATTTTGATAATAACTCGTGATGACATAATTTGATACTTTTGAAAGATCACATTTTCAATACTAAATGTTTAACATTGTTTCGATTAATTTTTAGGTAATAAAAATTTTTATGAAAAAAAATAGTTTCTATTTAATAATTATTATTATTTTTTTCAAATTCATATACGAAACTTAAAAACAAGCGTTTTGCTAAATTTAAAAACAATATAATTAACTATTAAAAGCTAATTCATAGTTAATATATTTATATCGCATCTTAATTGAGGTATTCAATGAATAACAGAATTTCTAAGTTTTCTCTCCGAAATTTAAACCAAATTAATATTTAATTAAATATTTATTGTTTAGCTGTGAAGATTTTAAGAAACAACATTAACTTAAATGATTTTAATAAAATAAATAGTCATTTAATTTTAAAGGTCGTTAAATAGCATTAGCCTCAATTTTAAAATGACACATTTGTTATTGTTTCCCATACAAAATTTTAATTAAACTGTTTGTTAAATTTTATAACTGCACATTCAATAATCGGCCCTTATTGAATTTTTAATTCATAAATAAATTTCAGTACAACCTAATGTGGACTTTGGACATTATTTGTAAGACTATAAAATCTGGTCCATACATTTTTTTTTATTCTTAAAAAAAGAATAATAATTTATGAATAAATAATTGATATAAATTACATTTCCTTGTCCAAACTTAGTTCCCTAATGCAAGGGTGTAATGTGTATTAGGTTAGAAAATGAATAATAAAAGCAGTCAACAGCAAATAATGATATTTGTCACGCGCACTTGTACGTTACTAAACGAAAGGAAAGCAAGGACTTTGTAAACTAGGATGCTGTAATATGCATGTTATCATAAAACAACCTGTATCTTTCAACCCGTAGTGTGATTTCATATAATGAATATAAAAATCACTAACATTGTATATGTGACAATCCACTGAAATGAAGGAAGTAAAGAAACAGGAATTTTAATCTAAACGGATGCGGAAACATTTATAGTGTGTGTGTGTGAGTGAGTGAGTGTGGGTTTTTTTTATTATGGTCATGATGACAAAGATCATAATGATGATGATGCTGGTAATGCACAGAACTGAGGTGACAATAAAAAGAAGATACACAGAAAAATTAACTTGGTGGCTTTTATGACACCTAAATGATATTAATGCTAATGTTTACTGTTGATGTTGCTGTTGCCGTTGATGCTACTGCTACTCCACTTTAATGGCCATGACTTGATAGAATCAAATTTTGTTTCGTCACACAGTTTATAGTACAGTAGATGGATATAGTCAGTATATGAACTTAAGGTTGAACGAACATAATGATGATGAGTTGACATACCCTAAAATTAATAACAAAAAATCAAGTTGTGTGGTGTTAAAGAAGTTTTAATTCGTTGGTGGTTTAGATTGTAAACCTGCCAACAATATACAACATACCTTGCTTCCTCCTTCCTTTTTTTGCTTCCAACCAACAAAAATTCATACATATATTCATCAGATTAAAGCTTATTGAGCACATATTTTTTTTTTTGTAGTTATTTTGAGAAGACTATAAATGAAGGATCTTAATGAAATTTTCCAAACGGTTGGGCTTTTATACCGAATCAATTTGTCAATCTGTTTTTCTTTACTTTAAAACTTGTCTTGTATGTACTCGTATGTATTCGTTTATATTATAATGAACAACATGATGGGTGTGTTTTTCGAAATTTTATATTATTATTATTATTACCTTTTTGTGTGATGCATCATGCATGTCAAATGTCTTTTTTTTTTTGTTTTTATATTATTTTTTGTTTATTTGCTTTTCTTGTATTTAAGAATTATGTTGAATATAAATTTTTTTAATGTTTCGTCTTGTCATAAACAGTTAAATGAAGGCGTTTATTTGTCGTGTTTTGGTTAGTATGTTTTTTTGTCGATATCATTTTTATTTTGGAATTAACATTTGTGACAAACAATAAAACTTAATGATTATGTTAAAATGGCACGAGCATATATTTAGCTCAGTGTCCATGTATTCAAATTACAGAAGAACATATTTACTTTTATTTAACATGTTGAAATATTTTTTTGGTGTTAGATGTTTACGAAAGGGGCTTAGTAGTGGCTGGAAATATGAGAAAAATAATAGGCGTAGCTATAAAGTTTTAAATTTTAAGACGATTTTATTTGTTCATTTTGTGTACGAGAACATTACAAAAATATTCCTTATTTTAACAATCTAATTGGTTAAAACCAAATTATTCAGTTATGAAACAAACTAAATTAAAAAATACTTCCATCTTAAATGATAATAACTAACTAATAAATGATAATATCTAGCTGATCTTATTTTATCCAAAAAATGGCAGATTAAATTAGATCCAGCAAAATTGTTTGTAAAAAAAATTATTAAAGTTGTTTTTTATGTTAAGAATTATATGAGAATCATCAGGGAATCGTTTTTTTTTTATCATGATTAGACGAAAAAAACTTTAAATTGGATATTCCGAATGCGCTTTAAAGGAAGTGGTTGTGGTACAATAAAAAAAATAATTTCGTAAGGTTTATGCGTTTTTTTAATAAAATTTCTACACCTTTAAAAAAAAGACCTGTTATATCAATCTGAGCAATATCTGAAATTGCAGTTTTCGTAATATAATAATTTTTAAAATTTAACATTCAGAACTTAAAGTTTTTTACTTGTTTGCCTAAAATTTTTTTTACAATATTTTTAAATTTCGTCTAGCAATTTTTTTTGGTAAAGATCAGATTTGTATAAAAAAAAAAATCTAGGCCGCTTTTTATAGTAATAATCAGTTTTTTCGTTAGCCTAACACCGCTTTTGATCAGCAGTTGGTTATGTTACGTACGTATACTCAATATTATAAAAGCACTCATACGCTCCGTATTCTATTAAAAAATTAAGAACAAAAAAATACTATGGGCCAGCTCTAATAAGATAGTCCCCGCGCCGCCTACACTTCAATTGTAATAGAGAATCCAAATCAAACGTTAACCAATACTTCACTCAGAAAAAAAGTTAGTAGAAACATTTATAAACGGTTTTCAATCCCACTTTACTATTTTTGTACTGATTGTTAGTAAAAAGTTATTATTTAGCAAATCTTTTTGCTATATACATTTTACAAATTACAGAATATTTACAAAATATAATTGCTAATTTCAGAAATCATTTTACAAATTTTCGAAAACCGATTTAAATTCTAAAAATCAGCCCTAAAAACAATTAAAATTTTACATTAAAAGTTAAAAAAAAACAATTGACTTAAATAATTTTCAAAACAGAAATTACCAAATTAAAACAAAATGATAAATTCTTTTATGTTTTAACAATTTTTAAGATTTTTAAGCCTTTGATTTTTTTTTTAATTTTGTATAAAATATTTTTTGAAAAAAATAAATAATTATTTTGAAGCTCGATAAAAAAAAAATAAATTTAAAATGTTGTACTAATATTAATATTTCGTCATTTTTTTTTGCTGATTTTAGCAAACAGATTTTAAATTCCACGTAGCCTTAGTTTATTTTTATATTTTGGGCTTTGCAGAAAAATTTAACAAAATATTTTTTAAGTTTCAACGAATTTTTAAATTGAAGTACACTGTAAAAAATGTTTGTAAATTTACTACAATAAAATTGGTAAAGTTTTATGTAATATTACGAAAATTCGGTAAATACAAACACAAAATGCGTAAAACTGTTTTGTTAACACTTTCATATACAATAATACACACAAAAAGTATTTTTAGACATAAAATGTTTACAATTAAACACTTTGTGCCTAAAATTTGTATTATTTTAATAAATTAAAATTTTACGCACAAATTTTGTAATTATATGTACTACATTAGAATGGTAATAAATATTTTGGCATTTTAAAATTGAAAATATAAAAAATTAAAAAAAGCAAAAAAGGTGTAATAAATCAAAATCATTTATCCATACAAAAAAAAAAACTGAAGTACAATTTTCAAAAACATGATCCACGTATTTGCAAGACAACAACAGCCAACTTTGTAAGTGCACGGATTTATAAAATCTATATCTCTGTAAAGGTTGCTCTTTATAATGGAGGAGAGGATACAAATAATGCTGCACACTTTAAATTGAAGGTGACCATTATTGCACATGTCCATTAGAAAGCTGCGCTAAATGATGTAAATATTGCTAAATGCATTCTGTATTATATTTTTAATTAATAATTAATAAATTATAAATCTATGAAATAAAAATAAATATTTTGTCTTATAAATCAAATGTTTTTATGCATTGCGTTGGTAAATATACGCATTTTTTGTTATTTTCACGCATTTAGAAATGCATTTTTAGGCATTTCATACGTATATTTACACTTCTAATAGATTTTTTACGCGCAATTTTAGTAAATTTGCGAATTATATTGATGTGAAATTTCCCATTATGTGTGCACCAACTTACGCATAGTGTGTGTACTTTTTATCGATTACGCACACAGAGTAAATTTACCCAACTTATAGTAGGAGTACAGTTTCCTACTAAAAGTTGGGTAAATTTCAACAGAAATTAATTAGAGTGTATGTAAGTGATATTTGTAGAAAACAAAATCGAAATCAACCCTTACATACACTTCGAGTCCAAATGACTTAACATTTTTATTAGTTTTACCTACATAACAAACTTTAGCAAAATATATTCTTGTCTTTATCTACACTCTATGTTTGTAAATTTACTATGAATTAAGTAAAGTTTTATGTAATATTACGAAAATTTGGTAAATATAAACATCAAATGCGTAAAACTTTTTTTGCGCACACTTTCATATACAATAATACACACGAAGTATTTTTAGACACTATGTGTTTACAATTAAACACATTATGCCTAAAATTAGTATTATTTTGTTGAATGAAAATTTTACGCACAAAGTTTGTAAATTTACTAACTTATAATGGTAAAAAATTATGACAAATTAAAATTGAAAAAAAAAACTAAAAAATTTTCAAAATTTAAAAAGAAACCTTTATTAGTTTTTTAAATTTATCAATTATTTGGAATTACTAAACTTTATTGTTTTTATTCTTATTGTGAGTTTCTAAACAATACATTTATTGTTTTTATTTTTCTTGTGTATTATTAAACAATAAATTTATTTTTTTTGAGCTGTTTAATCTTCAACATTGCAGTAGAAAATATGCGCATTTTTTTAAAATTTTTCGAATTATATGTGTACATTTACAGGAAAATCGTGTTTCTTTACGCTTAAATTTGGTAAATTTACTCTTCAATTTAAAAATTTCATTTAATTTTTATGCACTTTCAATGTAAAATTACTTATTATGTGTGCACCAACTTACGCATAATGTGTGTACTTTTTTTTTCATCTACGCACACAGAGTAAATTTACCCAATTTATAGTAGGAGTACAGTTTCCTACCTTAAGTTGGGTAAATTTCAACAGAAATTTATTAGAGTGTATAGCATGTTAATATTTATACTGCTTTCATAACAGTAATTTTCATATAATAGATTGTTTAAAATTTAAATACTGATATATATTTCTCTTAGAGTAATCAAACATATCTTTTTCACAAAGATGCTAATTATACATTAAAATTTATAATGATATCTTTTGACAAACAATTATTTTCCTGTATTTTTTTTAATAAAATTCAAAATAAATTTTATTTGTGTGGCATCCATTATACAAAATATTTAAGTTATCATATCAAGTAAATAATATTTAAAATTATAGTTTTGTAAATATCCAACTTAACAATATGAACTGTGATCCTGTACTATCACTTTTATTAATTTCTTATAATTAAGTGTATGCAAACATATTTATTATAAAGCTACTCATGCCAGATAGTTAATGATGAAGATATGGAATATAACTAGTTTATTTCCATATAACATACATATGTATGTATGTTTTAATATGATCGATGACTGATGATGAGTTTGTTTTTGTTGTATATTAAAGCCATATTAAGCACGCGTTTAACCTACAATACATACGGCTAATTGCAACTGATTACAGGCTACAACTGCAGCATTAGCAAAAATGAGAGCCAGCCTGCCAACAAATGAACGAATGAATGAATGAACGAAACGATGAACAAACAAATTACCGTATAAGAACGCGTAGTATGCAATTACAACATCAATTTTCAATGTTAAAAAAATATTGAGTTTAGTATGACTTTAATATGCATGACGCATAAGTTAATAAAATCGCCGAAGGTTTAAAAAAACAAATACACAATTATAAAATTTATACAAAAAAGGCGAGAATTTAATATAAGATATTTAAGAATATAAACATTTTTATATACATTTCTTGTAAGACTTAAGGAGGTTCCTTTTAGAATACTCTATTGCTAAAATTATATTGGTAGGGTATTTTAACCGGAGTGTAATAACTAGAATTAAGTTTTGATTGAAGCTAAAATCAACCTTATTCAATTATGATATTGTTAATTGAATCATTCGAGCCTAAATTTGTTAAATGAACAAGTTTATTAACAAACATTTGGTTGCTAAAATGAAATCTTTATTTGTGATTAAAAATTCAATTTCTTCATCTGAGTTTTGATATCACAATCGAATTTACAAAAACATTTGAATTTCACCACTAAATTTATCACAAAATATTTTCCATAAAAGCAACTGTCATGTAATTTTCCTTATCTAGTGAATACCCTTAATATTCTTAACTTTATATGCATTTTACTCATTACTTGCTTTGAAGCCATTAATGTCAGCTTCATGTTAAAAATCGATATACTGGTTGGTTTTTGCTATAGAATGGTGGTACATTCTATCCCTTAAAATACACTCAAAATAAATAGTCGGTAATTTACTAGAAATACTTTTAATTTTCGGCACAAAATAAAATTTAAGAAATGTTCAAGAAAAAAATTTTGTAAATTTATAGAAATGTTAACACAAATTTTTTAAACTAAAAAATGGTTAACCTCAACACATTTTAGTTAAAGTTGAAATTTAAAATAATTTCTGAATAACTATATATAGAAAATATGCAAAAAAAATATGGTTGGGATAATCATATTCGAAGAGCATCATATATTTTTGCGGCAATCATGTTATTATAAATCTCTTTTCTTCGTTTTATAAATCTAAAATAAATCCCAATGTTATCATATTATTGTCCTATTGTACTATGATTCCTATATTATTTACCCAGCGTTCTCTGGATTAATTTATACATTTAAATAAACTCATTATTAAATTTATTTTAGTAATCAATAATTAAAAATAAATTATAAAAATATGTAGAAAATTATTTTTAAGAATACAATTTCATAATATGATCCTAATGATCATAATATTTTGTGATCATTTGGGATCTTAATAAGATCACTATAAACATTATATAATCATTTCGTGCTACATACCATAATTTTTTCAATATTTACGCGTTTAATAATTAAAAAAAATTAAATTATCCTTAAAAAATACCATGAGAAATATAATAAAAATGACAAACAAAATATGCTAATAACGATTTTTATGTTTAACAAATTTCCTAACTCAACCTACTAAATCTAGCAAAATATATGCTAACATGGCAACACTGATGACGATAAATGAACGATGAAGCTCATAGTTGGCAAAACTATACTAATGATTGCTACAAAAAATATTGATTTTGACTATTATAAAAATGATCTCTCTCAATTTAGAAAATAATAATATCTTTGTAATTAGCAGAGAGAAATATAATTATTCACATAATATATGATTGTAGATGAGAGACAAATAAAATAATATGATAACTATAATATATTTTAAATATAAAATGTTTATAGCTGACCATTTCATTACCAAAGCATGATGTTTACAATAATAATTTGATGGCAACAACCAACTTTAGCAGCAAGAAACAAAGTTTTGTAGGCGTGATCATATTGCAACCACTTCTTTTCTCTGCGTGTATATAAATTATTAATATTTGGAGTGTAATGGCTGTAGCTTCTGCTGTTAATGTTGATGTAGTACATTATAACTGCAATCTTGTACATTTAGTAGTACAGCCAAAGATCATTGTAAACAACCACAACAACACTGCCAAACCGTACTACAACTATTTATACTGATTGTCGGCAAAACAACAAAGGAACGCGAAAAAACCACAATCATCTTCTTTAAGGTGGTAATTATGTCTCTAGTCGTCGTTGTAGACCCCTTTATCTTCGTCGTCCACGTCCACGTCCACGTCCACGTCCACGTCGACGTCATCATCAATTGCTGTTACTCTTTCTCTTGTTCGTTTGTTTGTTGGTTAGTTAGTTAGTTCTGGCGATCGTCTTAACATCTTTTTATATGACTTCGCGTATTGTTGCAGTCATCTTAATATCGAAGTGCTTAATGGCGTTGAAGCTTAAATTGTTGATATTTTGTATGATGCTGTTGTTGGTACTGTAACTGTCGCTGCCGCTGATTCTGCTGCTTTGTAGAACCACCAGGAAGACTGAGCTCATAAATGCCTTAAAGTTGATTAAGAACCTTTTTTTTGTTGCTTTTGCGCGTGCGGTATAAAGTTTTGTATGTAGTTTGTAACATATAATATTGTTGAGATTTTATACCTTTTGTTTTCAGAACCATCATTACAAACTAATAGGTATCTTAAGTTTTTTAAGAGGTTTGTTATAATGGACTATGGATTATTTCTCTTAGTTATAAGCTGAATGTGACTTTGTACAAGTACTTTCTCACTCGATTCTTCCTTATGTTTACGGATTAATATTTTAGAATAATTATATAGCACCGCCACTTTCACTTTTAAATGCACGAAAAGAAAAAAAAAACAGAACATGATTAGGACAATCATATTCGAAGAGCATCATATATTTTTCATACATAGTATATCTTTTGAGGCTCTATGCTGCTTATAGTATCGAGGGGAATATGTATGTAAATCATAAATTTTTGGATTTATGGTTGTGCCAACTATAGTAGTAAATATAATAAGCTCTCAGATTATAATAATGAAATTAACATTATTTTATCAAATTATAATATTAAAATATGGAGTAACATGTTGTCATTGAAATCCGTATTAAAAATATTATGATCTAATTACATTATCATCACTAGGATCATAATATGGTTATTACGAACTTTATTCATAACAAGATACTCCATATTATGATAAAGTAATGTTAATTTTATTATCATGATATGAGACCTACATTGGCACAATCAAGTACTAATCTTATATATATGATTATTAAGATCATAATATATTTTTTCTCCGTGTGGTCCAAATAAAAGTTAAAAAAAAAAAATTAAGTAATATGAACTAAACTTAATTTCTTTTGGTGGCTTTATTAGAAATAACATAGGGTATGGTACAAAGAAAAAAACTTTTTTTTTTCTTGTCTAAGCGTCATGGACTTGCCTCAATGTTTGTCCAACCCAACTCGTGGCTTTATTAAAAATAACAAATATCCCCATTATTTATGGAACAAGATTTCATTCACGTAGGTGTAGCTCATCTGGTCAGTCCAATTTTCCAAAACTTTGCTGATGGTTTCTGGTTCTATCTCACGAATAACTCAGGCGATATAAGCCTTCAGGGTGTGAATCGTTTTTGAATTTTTCCCATAGCAACGATCTTTTACGGCACCCCATGAGAAAAACTTTAAAGGGGTCCGAGGCTGCCAGTTAACATAGCCAAGATGTCTCATAACACAATAACCGAACTTAGGTGCACAAAAGATTTATTGTTTGATGAGTTATGTAAGATGGTGCGCCTTGCCGAAGATTATCCAAGTCCATATATTCCATTTCAGCTCATACAAGTCCGTAATTATGGCTCTGTAGCGCTCGTCGTTGATTGAAATGGCGTTTCCAGCAGAATTTTCGAAAGAATGGTTCAATGATGCCACCTTTCCAAAATCCGCTCCTCTTTTTGGATGCATTGGCTTCTGGACAATGACATGCGGCTTTTTCGATCCCCACATGCGGCAATTTTGTTTGTTGACATAACCGCCGATATGAAAACGCGCCTCGACACAAAATGAATGGGTTTTTAGCCAAATTCGATGTGCGAATGAAGCTTTTGTAAGGCCGAAACTGAGAGGACATATTAAAGTGGTTGGTCGTTTGCTTTCAACTGCTCAGTCAATTGGACCTTGCAAGTTAATAATCCGAGATCTTTGTGCAAAGTTCTCATTACGCTAATGCATGAAATGCCGTGTTGTGCCACGCGGTTGTTGCTTAGCTTTGGTCAAAACTTCCTTTCAACAAACGCATATTTTGGGCATTACAGCACTCATTTTGGAAATAGGTTTGTAATATTTCGCAACGTTGTTCAAGCGTAAAGCGACTTATTTTGGTCCAGGAGTGTCCACTGACTGATAGTCAATATTTCAAACAGACAAAATTTATCAGTGTCAAAATAACGTATGAGCTTAAAAGATGCCTGTATTTGGACAACCCTGTTTATACATTAGGGTGACAGCGATTTGTAGGGGGAATAAAATTAGTTCAATTCCGTGAACTTCCAAGCAGAATTGGGTGGCATTTGGTCCAAAATATTTATGCTGAAAAATTTTTACAAATCTAAACAACATTAAAAATTTTTGTGAAATAAATACTTGACAAATGTTAATAAAGCTAAACACTTATTTGTGTTATGCCACACTTAAAATAGTTTGTAAATATTGTTTAAACAACTGATACATCCGTGGGAAACAAATCATAAATCAGTTAAAATAAATGATAAAATTCCGTAAAAAATAACTGATTTATTCATTTATTTTAAATAGTTTCCGTTTTTGTATTTTTCTTTGTCTGTGTGGATGTGTGTTTCTGAAGTTCTTGTATTTAAATTGTATATAAACAAGCAATTTGAACAAAAAAAAAATGGAATTTTTTAAATATTTTTTTGAAAACAGACAGCAAACAAAATTTAAATTTGTAACAACGGACACATATAAACCACAAATTTTCGTTTGATGGGTAAATTTTTATTAAAATTCAAGCAAATTGAAAAAAAGTAAATGAAATTAAAAAAAAATCGTAAATGACCGTAAATTATACCGAACAAATGTATAAAAAAGTAAAAAAAAATATTACTTTGAAGAATAAATGTATGTATGTAAATGGAACGGAAAACTATTTTATTAAACTACAAACAATAAACTTCATAATATTCAGAGTGCTGTTTTTAGTATTAAATTTCACGGTTGCCCAGTGGTTTGCCAGTACTTCATTTTTTTACACTGGCAATTTCTGATTGGCTATGCAATGCAAAGTATGTGATAGTTTGATGTCTTAGCTATACACTCAAAAAAAATTGTAATGTCAGTAAAAACTGGTTTTTAACAAAAAAAAAAACTTGGTAAATTCAGAAAAAGTTGTGCTAACACTCGATTGTAAATAAAAAATCTCTGCTAAAACAAATAAAAGTTTTTGCTAAATATTAGTAGACTGAAAAACTGCAAAAACTTGTAAAAAAAAATATATATTTTATATATTTTATTTGCTGAAATTAAATATAAATTATTTTTGTATTATTCCTTATCGAGTTAAAGATCCTTTATTTATAAAAAATTTAATTATAAATATTTATTTATCCCAATATTTCGTCACCACATTAAGTGACTTCTTCAGGGGAAATTGTCTTTTTTTTTATAATTAATAAATTAAAATTATAAACTGAAAACTTATATATAACAATTTTTTTAAAAAAGGCGGTAAATCAAAAATTATGTTTTGTCAATATTAAAAAATAAAAATATCACAGAAAACAAAAATAACAATATTTGAAAAATTAAAATATTACATGAACAAAAATATTTTATATACATGTCATTTAACATAATAATATTTATCCAAGTTTTTATTAACTAAATGCCTGTAATTTTGTGCAATATTTGCTATGTCTGTTTTATATTTAATTCGTTGTGTAGATAGTACCTTCATAATTTGTAACATTTCTAACATATATCTACGTCTGTAATTATTTTCCGTGTTTAAAATTGACGTCCTATCAAAATCAGGATAGAAAACTAAAATAATTATAAATTATTTTTTTTATTTCTTTTTGAAACTAAATAATTTGTAAAATATATAAATATTCAAACTTCTAAATTGTCGACATGATTTAATTGAAGATCTACAAATATGTAAAAATAATTAAAACTTTACTAGCAAAAAGGGTACATAAGTTCTACTTCATTTTTGGTACATTAGTTGCTTGTCTTAAATGTCTAATACTTGGGGATGTACCCCAAGTACATGGCCAAATACCGCCATCATAAGTTCACAAATATACATGCTCTACTCTTTATAAGTTTATAAAGACCTGACATAAACCACGTATGCAACAATGAGAAATTTAATTAAATTGAAAAAGTTTGCATTTGTTTGATAAAAAAAAACTCTTCACTTTTAGAAAATTAAATAAACAAACATACTTCAACGTCCAAATCAAATCCGCTAAGACTTATAACCCTATCTATGGTTCTAAAAGTGTAGTTTCGTATATCCTTTGTTCAACAAACAATGAAATTTATATAAATAGTCTTGACAGATTTTGAATATACTTTTTAGTACATATAAACATTTCGTTTATACATACATATGTGGTAAAAATCAAGAATTTAGTATCTGTATTTTAAGTTTTGGTTTTAAAGTTGTCTTATAAATTGTCTGTTTAAAATATAAATATTTTACACTCTGTGTATGGCAAGGTGTGTATTTATTGTATATATTAAAAAAAAACCTTTCTCTTGGAATTCTTTTTTCATGCACAAATTTACATATTTTCTGGGGCCTAATTTTTATACATAATTCATGTGTCAAGTGTATGTCACTTCTGCGGCTACTGTAGGGTAGGAAATAATTACATTCATTTTCAGCATACATAATTTGAAAAGCATCTCACAAAAAGTCTTTTATTTTTGTGGTTATTTAAAAGTCGAAAGTTTAATAAAGCAATTAGTTTGATTTTTTGAGGTTTTACAAAAATTATTTCTTTTTTTATTTTTTGAATTTTAATAACTGTGTACAAAATTTCATAAAATTGTTTTTAATACGATTTAGTTTCTTAATAATTTCCTTGCGGAAATTTTGAACATATAGTCTGGTAATAAATATTTTAGCAAATTTAGTCTGCTAGAGGCAAAAAATAAAAATTCTTCTACCCAAACACCTTGAAATTTTAAACATGTCCTCTGATAAGTGAAATATTAAAAATATTTTTAAAATTGAAAAACTTTTAATGTTTGAAAAAATTATATTAAATAATATAAGATTATATATAAATTGATTAAATTAGATGAACTCATTTTTCAAATCAAATTATATCAAATAAGGTCTCACGGGATCACGTGTGGAAAGATTATGTATGCCAGTTTTCGGATCAAATAAGATATGATGTGCTATGAAATCATGTTATATTGTAGTGTACCCTTTTTAAATTGCAATTGCAGTTATTTTCGGGAACATTTTATATCTGTAATAGTTTTCTCTTCCCTCTAGATGTGGTCTTATATTATCTGATTAAAGATATATTATAGAAAATATCAATTTGTGAAGCCCTAAATAATAATTAATGCTTTATATAATACCATCATTTTATCATTTTCCATAACTTTTCTAATATCAATCAATAAAATTATAATGTATAATAACATAGCAACAAAAACTTATTCACTTTTCATTACATTAACTTAATCACCATTGTTCACTCCCACATATATAAACAATTTCAATAAGTTATTTTTTTGTTTTTAATTATAAATAATTTCCCACCAAGTCAATAAATTTATTCATACATTGTATATCGAAGTAATTATTCCCCTTTGTAGTAATATAATTTAATAATACATTTGGAATAAAAATGTTTTGAAAATATATACTCAAATCAACAAATTGATCACAATCATGTTAACATTACGAACCACAAACAATGTGTTGTTACAAACCCCTTTTTTTTGAATTTGTTCATAAAATGTGGTACAACTGAAAGAAATTTGTAATTATTGACAATAAATACAAATTATGGACAAATACATAGTTGTTGGAAAAAGAACGATCGATTGATAAACGGGATGGTCGGCAGCAGCAGCAGCAGCGGCAGCAAAGGGACAATTGTTATATAATACTACCACACCTCTTTTAAAATTTAATGATAATGTTATGGCAAAAGAAGTAATTTCCATGTTTGTTTTGAGCTGCGTTGTAATTTTGTTTTTAATTCAGAATAAAGGAAAATAACCGCAAACACAATTTCTCAATTTAAGTATTTGTTTTTTTTTTAACTCGACTGCTTTAACCATACAAATTCGCATGACATTATTTGATATGGTCTGGGTATGGTGGTTGGTATGTTAGTTTGTAAAATGGCATATTGCTAACAGAAAATGAAAATTACGAATTAAATTATAGCAAACAATTATTTTAAAATTGTATTACATCCAATTACAAATGAAATAAAATGAAATGAAATTCTACACCATCAAACACTTGTATTGTGTATGAGTTTATACCTACACTGAGAACATTATCTTCATCGTATTAAAACATTTTTGCATAAAAGCAATGAAATTGTACATTTGCAGAAAAGAGTAATCGTAAAAAGAATATTTACACTATATTTTTCTAGATCATTATTGTCTATGATGGTGCGATTTCATTGATTTTACGTAAAAAATTGTGGAGTTTGTTCAACGATAAAATCAAGTACTGAATATTTATTTATATAAATTTGTTTTTATAAAATTGATATTTTATAAAAACTACAGTAGTTTTTATAGTTTTTTCATAATTATTATGTCTGTTTGTTTTTAAATGAAGAATCAATTGAAATTCATAGAAATATATTTTTTTAAATACGAGTATTTGAATCAGTCATTCATAAAAACAAACTATAAAATATACAGGTTTTCAGTAGGAGTTAATATTTTCTTTTATATATAAAATTGTATGTTTTCTGGTTCTAAAAATAGAAATTCATATAATTCCTTTTTGTTTTTTTTTTTTACCAAAACAGTTTGTTTAAATACAAAATTATTTCAATAAAAATTACAAGAAATTATTCAAATATAGATACAGCCATAGAAAATAAAATTAAATAACTCTGTGTGTGTGTTGTGTTTTGTAATTACATACAAACAAAAAACTTTCAATTTGAAAAACAATCTACAAAAATGGTTTTTCTAACATTTTTTTAGATAAAAGTGATAGTCATTTTAAACGCGGTTCGATTGTTTTTACTACTTTTGTCGATTATTAAAAAATTATTAAAAATAAGCAACAAAATGAACTGAATATAATGAAAAATTATTAATCCTCTTTTTGATTGTATTTTCGATTAATTTAATATGTATTTTAGATTATTTTTAACGAAATAATATTGTGAGTGTGTATTTGTCAGGTGATTTTTAACAGTTAAAAATAACTACATATTGTAGTTGATTTAAGTACAAATGCAGTGTATATACACACAAAAAACAAATTCATACTATTTATGAATATTTTATGAAAATTTGCCAATGTACTAATTTAAGAACTTTTTCATAAACTCAGGCTGTATTTATGAACAGCTCATTAAAAAAAAAATACTGGGAAACTTTGTGTACTCGTTTATTATGAAAAGGTTCTTAAAATGTCTGTAGATGTACTTATTATTTATGAAAAAGTACTTAAAAAATTTGCCAATGTACAAAATCTTATTATTAAGGAATGAGTGCATAAATACAAATAATACTGGGAATTTAGTTATAAATAATTTTTATAAACCTATTCATATATGCTATGAAACTCTACATAACATAAATCAAAATGCTTTGTGTATGAATTTGAATTTAAAGTTATAAAAATTGTTAAAATTACGTAAAACAAATATGAAAACAATAAAATATGATATATAATATGTAGTATTTCATAATATTTTGTAATTCTGAACCCGTTCTTAAAACATATGAACATGTTTCTATTATGTATGTCCGCCGTCATCGAATAACGCAGGGAAATTTTAGAAACATTTTTAAGTTATGAAATTTTCATAATATTTAAGAATTAAGACATATTAAATATGAATTTTTGCTTTATGAACAAAGTTCACAATAATTATGATCGAATTTATAAAAACAACACTGGGAAGTTAGGAACAGTTCATAAATAATAAGTAAGCTTCATATAGAATATGAATCTTTAAAATTATGAACAATTTTCATAAATAATTTTGAATTTTATTTTTTTGTGTGTAGAAAGTTTTACTTGTAAATCGGTTTTCAAAAATTTGTAAAATGATTTCTGAAATAAGCAACGAAAATTTGTAGATATTCTGTTAAAACTCTGTAATTTATAAAATGTAAATAGCAAAAAGATTTGCTAAATAATAATTTTTTCACTAAAAATCAGTACAAAAATAGTAAAGTGGGATTGAAAACCGTTTACAAATTTTTCTACTAACTTTTTTTCTGAGTGTATGATATTTTTAAAAAAATTTATAAAAACTTGTATAAGTCAATTTCCAGTCCAACTTTATTGCTTTTTTTTTAATTCATAAATATAATGAAATTAATTCTATCATCGTACACCTTTTCAACTGGCATTTTTAGTTAATTCCAAATATATCAAAATATTTTTTTTTTTTAAATACGAATAATGGTTTATTTTACTAAAATTTTTGTAGTATTGACAATAATTTCGTGATTTTATCATAATATTATGAGTGTATCTACTAAATTTCCTGAGTCTACACTTAATGAAAAAATTATTTTAAAAACTAGATTTATTAAAAGTATAAAGGTCTTCATCGCTCACTTTGTAAAAAAAAAATTATTAGTTTTCGTCCAATAAAATTCGCTCTGTGTACATATATTAATGCAGTATAAAACTTAACGTTCGAAATGTTTTTTTTTTCGCTTGAAGGACATGAATAAACAAATAGCAGTTAGTATATATTTACACCATTTCCTATACAATTTGTTAGCAAATCGGATTTGTTTTATAGCTTCATCATACACTGAGAGAATTATGCACATGGTAGTAATGAATTTTTGTTTCAAAGCAACGAAATTGCTCTATAACTCTTTTGAAACTTTTTGTTAAGTTAAGAAAATTTTGATAATTCTTTTAGTTTTCTTCGATCTTCTTGATTTGTGTAATATTTCTCATTGACCTAAAGATCTTTTATTTATAAAAAATTAATTATAAATATTTATTTATCCCAATATTTCGTCACAACATTGGGTGACTTCTTCAGGGGAAATTGTTTTTTTATAATTTTTATTGGGATAAATAAATATTTATAATTAAATTTTTATAAATAAAATATCTTTAGCTCGATGAGAAATATTAAGAAAATTTTATGCAAATTATCAATAGTTTCATTTGCTCAATGAAATTTTTTTTTTTTAATATGTTGAAGCTCTTCGGGGATAAATTTTAAGAAATTTTTCACTCACTTAGTGAAGAAAAATTTAATTAATTTAATAAAAACCTTCTCGTTGCAAAGCCTATTGATTTTGGTTTAAATCGGTCCATGTTTAGACATAGTGCCCATACAAATGTCCCCCAAAATCGGCTCTTATTCCTGTTTCAATGCTACAGAATGTAAATATGAAGTTATCTTAATGATATTTATAGTAAGTCACATAAGCCGAAGCAGGCTGGAGCAAAATTTTCCACTAAGTGGTCAGGGTATTATGAGTTTGTGACGAAATCACTTTTTGAGTCCATTAAACGATGTCTCTCCATCATTCTGTTACTCTAGAATCGGACCATATTTTGGTAAGGGACCTTACCAAAATTTACTTTAATGAACTTTAATCAAACTACAGGTCGCAAATATAAAGATACCGAATAAAAAAATGTCCGATATAATTATATATATTCATATACATACATATTCCATAACACAACATATCTTATGTGATCCGAAAGAGTCATACATAATCTTATCTCATGTGATCCCGTAAGATCTTCATATCAAGTTATGTGTAACTATAAATAAACTTTTTTCGTCGGGTATTTGGATGCAATTCATTACATAAAATTTTTACTGGAACAAGGACGAACCTTATTGGATTTGTTTAGAATCGGTCCATATTCAGGCGTACCTCTCCATAAAACCGACTGTCGTTCAGAATTATCTCTAAAAAATTATGTCAGGCATGCCAAGTTCACTCACTTTGTGAAAATCCGAGAAATTACGAATAGCGGAAATAAAATTAAATGACGAATATTATATGTGAACTGGACAATCCTTGGGTTAAACGATTTTAAACAATTTTAAATATTTTTTACATAGCAACTAAACAACAACTCAACACTGAAATCACTTTTTTATGCTGTCTCCTTAAGTAGAAATTTTTAAACAATAAAAAAAAAAGTACGAATTTATTGCAGCACTTTTTACCTCCAAAACTATGGAAATGACACATAAAAAGCCCGCAAACCTTAAATTTTTATCACATATATGAGTTTTATTTAAATCGACGTGTTCAATTAAATCGTCAATTAAAAATTCATATTAAAAAGAAAATGGTGTAAAATTTTAAAAACAAAATTCCAAGTATATGTATGTGCAGTGATGTTAAAAGCTTTGTGGAAAATGGCCGTATAAAACCAATTAGGAATTGTTGTTAAAATACATTTAGTATAGAGCAATGACAGGATCCCAAAATGAAATTTATTACATTCCACATAACAACATTTTTTGTATGAACAAACAGTTCTTCCCTTCTTATCTTCATCGGCGAAAACAAGAATCCTGCTTTTAAAATTAAAGAAATCCTCCCATTGGTTTAGTTACAACAATGACGTCACACGAGTAAAAGAGCAAAATGCTGTAAGCAACATAATGAGAACATATACTACAATGGTTTTTTGTAAGCCATGAAAGAAAGAATGAAATAGCAATAGTAATAAAGGTTTATTCTTTCATTAATATATTAAAGTTTTAGCATAAATGTTTGATACCAATTATGGTATGTTTCAAACTTCTTCAAACGTAGTTGCGTGGCTCATTTAAAATGTTTGTTGCAACTTGTAGGTCGATAATGCAGCTCAAAATTATTTCAAACTCATACTAATTGTTATCTTTTGCATAGTTTATGTTTATATAAAGCATATTTGGTGGGCTATTTTATTATTTTTAAATAGTTTTTCTGTTGTTTTATTATTTTTTTTTAACCAATTGTCGGTACTTTGTATTGTTTATTTTATTACTATTTTTTATTATTTTAACGAAATACTTTTTCTATGTTTATAATTAAATATTGGATATATAGTTGTATATTAAAGTGTAGTACTTTGTGCTGATTTTATGTTAATAGGAAGCAATATAAATATTATATAATGATATTATAAATCAATATTTCTTTACTATCTGAACATCATTGTTCTTGCATTTTTATTCTTTTGTTTGAAGAATTTTATGATTAAGGGAGTTTTTTGTTTTAAAAAATTGCTACACAAATAAATTCAATAACATGTGTTAATTATAATTTTAAGTAAACAACTTTTAGTTGGTTACACACTTGCATATGTACTCCAGAAAAGAACAAATTTAATACCCATTAAATTTGAAATATAAGGAATATAGGCAAAAAATTGGATCGGAAAAAGTCGATTTTAAACAGAAATAACTCTAATATCGGAAACTAGCGGTGCCCACAATTTTTCATTGTTAACCAATTGTTATATTCACGCATAAAACATTTTGATAGCTTTCTGGTCAGGGAATACAATTTTGGAATCAATAAATATGGTAGTTATTTTTATGTTATTTTTCTTTTTTTTTAAATAATACACTTACAAAAGTTTGTAAGTTAAAATAACTGAAAATATCCTTTAAAAGAAATGATATAATCAGTTAAAATAAATGTCAAAATTTTACCTACCAATCATTAAAAAATAAATGTTTTTTTCATTTATTTGAAATTATTTCCGTTTTTGTATTTTTTGTTTTTTTTTTTTAATATACTCGTATAATACAAAATGTATGTATGCATATGAAGCTATAAACACTTTTTGTGTGAATGTTTTTATGTATGTATGTGTGTTTATGAAGTTCTTGTAATTTGTATTGAAAAATTTTGTATATATACAACCAATTTAAATAAAAAAACAAATTGAAATTTTTTGAATACTTTTTTTTTAAACAAACAGCAAACAAAATTTAAATTTGTTATAACTGTTACGGACACAAATAAACCCCAAGTTTCCGTTTTGTGGGTACATTTTTATTAAATTTCAAACAAATGAAAAAAATAAATGAAACTGAAAAAAAATGATAAATGATAGTAAATTATTTCGAATAAATGTATAAAAAAGTTAATATAGATATTTCTTTGAAAAATAAATGTATGTTCCTTTATTTTTAAATGAAACGGAAAACTTTTTCATAAACTACAAACAGTTAACTACATAATATTCTGAGTGTAGTAACTACTTTTAATCAATTCATCGTAAGATGATTTTTAAGGTTACTGTTATTCTCTTTTTTATATAAAAAATTATATTTTAATTTTTTGGAAAACGAAAAATTTTGTATCAAAAAATTTTGTGCAAAAACAAACCATTTGCAACAAATAAAAAATTCGCTATTTTTAGGTACAAAACATTTTTTAATCAAAAGAAATTGTGCCTCCATTAATGAAAATCAGACCAAATTTAGACTAAGCCTCCTATATCTTCCTGTTTATTAAAAAGGATCAGGAGTTCTTGACTCAAATTATATTCGGCATGCATGAATTTAATATTTTTACTGTTAAAGCGCTACAAATTCCAGGAAGGACCAGTGTTGCCAGTTTTTTTTACATGCCTTATTTCCAGTTATCGATTTTTTTATGTCCAAAATCCTCAAACTGTTATTTTCTGGTCCCCAAAATTTAGTGTCTAAAAAAATCATATTTTTTAAATCAAATTAAAATAACACAATTTTATGTAATGTAAATCAATATTAAGTTATACATTTATTTGACTTGTACTTATAATAAATTTAAGATTAAGAAAACTTATTATTTTAACCCAATACCGGCCATTATATTTTTTATCTGATGACGAATTTTGGTGTAGAATGTTGATGGGAAGTCCCAAGACCGGTGAAAATTTTAAAATTAAGTCCTCTCTTTAAAATATGGACCCACAATTGGATCCGAACATGTTCACGTGAGTTTATAGCGTGAAAAGGTCAATATATATACATATATTCATTGTGCATACTTTGAAGACATCTGTATATACAGCCAAAAAAGTCCCTATAATATTCGCTGTATCCAGTAAAATGTCTTCAGTGTAAACAGTAGAATAACGAAAAGTTTAAGGACAGTCCCCAAAGTAACAAAATGTCTTCATAGTAACTTGTGGAACGAAAAAGCGTCCCCGCACAAAAATTTTATGTATCAAAGTTTATAATTTAAATAATTTTTCTAGAATCAACTGATTCATCAGCTTAAAAAATTTTGTTTTAACATGGTAGTTGTATTAAAAAGTTTCACCATTTCAGTAGATGGATATAAATTTTGACTTTAAAGTACAAACTCAATAATTTCATAGTTGTACTTTTTTGCATATAGTCGTAATTTGGTCTGAAAAACATTATGAAAATACAACGCTGTTTTTGTATGAATGAAAAAAATATTGGGTAGTATCGAGTTATGCACATTTTAGAACTCTACAATAAACCATAAATAATTAAATTTTAACAGGGTTGAAGAAATAATAAAAACTAAGAGATGAAAATATTTTTCATATTTTATCCCAAAATATCCCCTTAAATTTTGTTGTCATCCCCAACAAATCTCCCGATCCCTACAAGGAAATTTGTATCCCCATTCACGAAATAAAATATCAAATTTGGGGATGAAGCCCCTAAACTGACAACACTGGGAAGGGTGCTGATAAATAATATTCCCAAATATAATTTTAGACAGATATATAGAGTTTTGTATGTTTCTAAATACCATTTAAGCCCAATTCACATAAAACCTTTCTATAGTTGATTTATACACTGACAGATTCTAACTAAATTAGATATGGTTCATCCTTGGGTCAACCGAAAGTTATGTACAAAATTTCAGTTTAATATCTGTATTTGATACATGCATTTTGATTCCAAATTTTACATGGGCTCACGAACTCTGATTCCATTTGTATTTCAATCGAATAGTTTAGTCTGAGTCTGATATTATTGGTATTTACATTCAACAGCACAAACACATTTTTCCTAGACCACGTTGTGGTTTAGGGTATATATAGTAGCAAATTGTTATAGAGTAGTAGTATTTATTTGGAAAAATGAATTTTGCCGTCTTTTTGATGAAACATTCAAAAATATACAAAAAATAAACTTTTATATTTATATTTCTATTAATATTTTAAAGAGAAAATACGTTACTTTATATATGTGCTAATTATTAGTACGATATTTGTAGACAATTTTTTAATGACTGATCGATCGGAGCAATAAGTCGAAAGTTTGCTCAAATTTATTCCGTTTTCACTTAAAACAAACCTATTTGCTGGTTTTTGTTAAAATACTACTATACTTATAAAATATATAATGTCAGGGCTGCCATATGTAAAAAATCATTTAAACCGAAAAAATAAGAACTGCTTATATCTTTGAATAAAAATTTTTCCATATATGTATATTTTTTAAATTAAAATTTTAAAATTCTTTTTGGCAAACAGTTTTCTTTAGAGTCTCTTTCGAGGAGCTTGGTTTGGAACTGGCTGGGAGATTGCCACACACTGCAGCGTGTTTCAGGCTGAGGTGAGTACAATGGCCTGACTTACGAGAGGGCTAACGGATAGAATGATTTTTTGTACGAGCTTCAACTGGTTCAAACGGTGGAGTCTAATTGGGAGTGATCCATCTGACTTGTGGCATCACCTCAGAGTCTAAGTATACTTGTTTATTTGTCGTCGACTGCCACTGCAACCTAACAACTTTGGATGCCTATATTTCCACTAGGGGAGGCTTTAAGGCAAAAAATCCAAAATGAGTTATAGGTAATTTTGTTCTATATTGTTTGTAATAATCAAATTTATTTTAAATAGTCACTATTTACTTTAACTACAGCATCTTTACCCTTCGAGAAAAAAGGGGTCAGTTGGGAATTGGGACCTGTCCCGGGATAGGTGAAAACTGAACCGGTTCCGATAAAACATATCACGAGATAGGTGAAAAGAGCACCGGTTCCTAAAGTACCTATCACGTGACCAGCTTAAAAGTCACGACTTGTCCTTTTAGATCAGTCCTGTGACATGTTACACCCGTCCCTATCACAATGAACCGGTCATGTGACGTGTCCTGGGAGAGGTCCTTTTCCCCCAGGGTACCTACACAGAGAAACCAGATTCATTATGACAACCGAATTTCTTGCCAACCGAATGGTTTGGATGGAGCTACTGACATATTTGTTTGTGGCGATCGAAATTCTGTTAATAAAATACATGAATACATTTGGTTGCGACAACCGAATAATTCGGTTGCTGCAACCATACTGCTTAGTTGGCACGGTTTTCTCTGTGTGTATGCGTTTGGGGTTATAATAATTCACTATATTATCAAGCCTTAAGTTAATTTATGTAGTTCATTTAAAATTTCAACAACATTCCAATATGATCTTAATTTCCAGTCTTTTATTAAAAACGGCTATTAAGATCACATATCAACACATTAAACCATAACCGATTACAATAGTTAACTGAAAACAATATCAAACAGAAATGAAACAATTTGTGCTCCAGTGAACTCAGTACAAAAAACACCATTGGAACACCAACGCTGTTATTTTTCTACCGTTCTTACAAAATCATCACATCATGCACAGAAGAAAAGTATTAGAACTTAAATTACATTTAACAATGCAATAACATTAATCTTGAAAGAATAAAAAAAATTACATTTTAATTTAATTTAGATTGAATTTATTTACAAAGCGAGAACAAGACAAATTAGAACCAGAAAACAGAAACGAAATTAAGAAAAATTACCAGGGAGACAATTAGTCTAGCTTTGTTCAACCGACCGACTAAAGAAACAAACGAGCGATCAAACTAAGTACCAAGCAAAGAATTGTGAAAAAAAAAGAAAACCAATTAGGGCTAGAAAGAATAATAAATCCTTGTTCTCCTTTAAATTTTGTGTAGGGAGATTTAAACAGTTTTCTTAACAATTACAAAAACAAAAGGACCGAAGCAAAAAAAAAAACAAATTGGCACAGGTTTTTGTAGAATCCTATGTATTTCTATTGTCTTTTATGGTTAGAAAAATCACACTTTGAAAACTAATTAGATTTCGATACGAACGAGAGAAAAGAGAATACAGTATTGTGTAGCATGGTGTGATAATTTACACTGTCGGCTACAAAGGATCCTTTCATAAATTCGCCACACATAGTTAAGATGCAATAAAGGTTATTGTTTTTTTTTCTCGAAGGATATTGATTTTTTTTAAAAATTACAATACCCATGTTTTGTAAATTCTTTTATAAGATTCTTTTTTTCCCTGTGATTTAAACAAATTTGAGTGCACATAAATGTATGGAATCATTTGTAGGTGTGAAGGGTGTTTTCGAACATTTATAAACTGCTTAAGTCCTTTCTTTTGTGTTCATCTTCTTGTGCTACTCCTAGTGTGAGCTCGAATTTTGTTTAAATGATCGTGGTGTATAAATGAAAGTGCCAAGATTGGTTTTTACATTTAACTCTCCTCCAGTCGTCAATCGTTCACAGTTTTCTATATGATGACGATGACCTTCTTTTCTACTGCATATTTAACTTTTTTGTATGTTCTCTGGCTATTTGAGATTTTAGTTGAATTTTAAGCCATGGCCCTGAGTAGCGTAAAGAATTGTAAACGAGATGCTATTAAATTTGTTTTATCTTTTGATGTTAACCGCTTACAGGTGCCTTTGTATGATATTTTTTAAATAAAAAAAGATTTTTTGGATTTTTTTACAATTCTTCTGCATATCTTGAGAAATCTTTTTAAAAAAAAAATATTGTTAGTTAATTTAATCAATAAACCGTGGCTCAATTAGCTTAATTTAAAGGATATTTTAGGTGTGTATGTATGTGACTTGGCATCTCTAAAGATTAATAATTTTCTGAAAGGAAGGTTATATTTTTTTCTGTATATTAAATGATGGGAATATCTTTATCTGCTTAAATCGAATTACTATTATGAAATTATTAAAATATTTTTAGTAAGGTTTTAAATTGAAGGCGTTTATTTGTTGATTCATTAATAATAATTGCTATTTCACACATTTTAATTGTTGGAGAAGCCACTTATTTGTATCATAGTGCATTTTAAGATTCAAACATCAATAAATTTTAGATATAAACAATATTCATTGTCATTTTAACTGTATTTAACAGTTGTTTTTCTAAGTAAAAAGCCAAATTAACTGTTATCACAGTTATATAAAAAAAAAAAAAAAACAACTAACGAAAAGAACTGTATTCATCGTAAAAGTTGATAACAGCAGTTTTTTATTTTTAAAGTAAACAGGTAATTTTTAACCCTTTGACTGTCCCCAAACAAAATATTTTTTTATACCGTACGTCCACGTACATAATCTAGTAAAAATGACGTGCATCACATATGACACACGGACCAATATTTCAACTATTTATTATTGAAGCGTTCTATGCATCGCATACGATTCATGCCATTTTTATATTTTACTATCTATCTATTTGATTTTCGGTATTGTTTTAACTATATTATAAGGTAAAATGAAATTATCTGAAGTTTTATTTTTATTATTATTATTTTTTTTGTTATATTTTTGAGCGTTAAATAAGCAGTTAAAGTAAATAAGACAAATTGTGTATCACATATGATGCGCAAGCGTAGGTTTCTCAGTAACTCTGCACTTTTTAAATTTAGTGCCATTTTTTTTGTGCAAGTGACAACTCTGAAATTTGGCAGCTGTCACATATATTTATTCCGATTATTAAAAATAGAGCGCTTTACGAAAGAACTTCGCAAACATCCAAGAATTTTTAATCGAGAAAGTGCATCTAATGTTTCAACCTTTCGAAGAGTGGTCAAAAAATTTGAAAAAACTGGGTCGATTATGGACAGTACGACACTTTTGCGTCATCATACCGGTCGGTTTCTTAAAAACATTACTGCTGTTAACCCGAAAACATCAATTCGGCATCGTTCTCAACAACTTCAAATTACTCGAAGCACTACGCAGCAAGTTTTGACAAAAGGGTTTATGGCCTGTCATCAGAGCCGTGAATGCTATTGGACGGATATTTTATTACAACTATCTCAAAAAATACGTGTTTTTATTTAAAAATTAAAAAGTACATTCTTCCTGAGACATCCTTTAGTTATCTCAAAAGTAAAAAAGACCTCGGCTGGCTCCCTTACACAAATGAGCGATTCAGAATTTCCAGCTGGCATGATTATTTAAATTTATTTATGCGATAGCCATGAAAAAGGCTCTTCCTCGGAATTTGTTAACAATTTGCCAAGCTTTGCTTGTTTTTAAAAAGAAAATACTATAAAACATTAAGATTTTTAACCAGGTAACGTAGAGCGAAGTGAAGTGGTACGAGGAACAAGTGGAATTGGAACAATAAACACAGAGAACGGATTTTGAACAGCTCCCTGGAGCAGTAAATCGTTTTAAAATCTTTTTTTTTTTTTATTTGCTCATGAGCCAGCTGTTACTGTGTGCAGGTCATTTTGTTTAGGGTCCGAGCTTTTTGAAAAAAAAAGAGCTCTATTTGGGACAGCTCGGGAGGTTTTGACAACCCTGGTTTTAAATACTTATCTTTGATTTTTAAGAACGAAAACACTGCTTAAGTAAAATTAACATTTACTCCTTATCATTGACATGTTTTACTCTCTAGAACTTGAAAAACAAAGTTCAAAAGATTCCAGGAGAATTCGTACAGTATTCTATTCATTAACTGGCACAACTTCCTTTTTAAAATTTATATTAAAATATATAAATTACATGAGAGTGTAACAACAAAATTTCTTGGCAACCGAATGGTTTGATTGGAGTCACCAAAATATTTGTTTGTCACAAACGAAATTCGGTTAATGGAATAGAATTTTGGTTGAAATGAAATATTTTAATTGAATCAGAAAAATATTTGGTTGGCACAACTAAATAATGTGTTTCCTGCAACCAAAATATTCAGTTAGCAAGAAATTCGGTTGTCACGATGAATCTGTTTTCTCTGTGTACTATTGGCTGACTTTCGGTCTTAAATGTATGTCCAATTTTTTGATATGATTCAATTGTGAACAGTATCTTCGTTTCCGATTCCTCATTTTCAACCGATTAGATTCGGTTGTCATCTAAAAATCAATGTTTTCTATCAAAAATTAACCGATGCTAATGTTTAATAATAATTTATTGTCACTCAAATGTAAAATAGAAATTTTTGTATCACTCCATCCACACTAAGTCAAATAATTTATATAAGAAAAAACAACCAAATATTAGTACCATAACAGAGCGTAACAAACTCAACAAACAGGACTTAAAATTAAACTCCACACTACATTCAAATATGTATGCGGCAAACACCACATACAGTCAAAGAATCAATATAAATATCATCAAATTCTCAAAAAAAAAAAAAAAAAACGAAATTGCCCCTAGAGATAAAAACGGAAAATAACTGCTGTCGTTTCGAATGTACAGGAAGGTAGACGACAGAAAAACAAACATATTGAGACAAAGTAAACTAATGGATTGATTTATATGTTATCACCTGGAGTGCGAAAATTTATATGTGTCAGTGTAATAAATCACTACAACAGGAGACATATTTTTTTTTTTTTTAGCAGAGGACACAAGAAAGCAAAAAGCTAAAATCCCAATGACAAGTGTTTACTGATGTTAAAATACAAGAAAAATGTTCGGAAAGTGGTGTGATGGGTGGAGGAGGGGGGGGGGAGGGGCAGTGGAATATATTGTGGCGAAAGTTAGTTAAAGAAATTAGTAATGCTGACTTACTTAAATATGTTTGTATGTGAGTTGTATTGTAATGATGTTGGTATAATAGATGGAACAAAAGGGATTTAAACTAAATTTGAGTCTATTAGAAAAAAGTTGACAGATGAGTAATGTGAGTTAAGCTAAAGTGATAATGATTGCTTGTAATTTGTTTTAGTTTTTATACAATTTCTTATTTATTTTTTCCAAATGAAAATACACGTTTCACAAATTAATCGATCCCCAAGGAAGACGACCTACAAAAGGCAGAGGATAGCACAAGATGCAGGTAATAATGAATACAAAAGTTACACTGTTAATAGATTGGGGTTTACCAAATAAGAGACAATTAAAACAGGCTTTAATTGAAGGGAGGGAATGAATGTTATTGAAAGAAACAATTAGCGGATTAGAAGAAATTGATTTTAAGTTTTATTACTTCCGTTAGAAAATGTAGTAAAATGAAAACAATTATTACGAAAGATAACGAAAGATAACCAATATATGAAAGAAAGCTTCCATAGTTGTACTAACGAGGAAGGTATATTTGGTGGACCCTTCGATTTCGATTAAATTTTGATATTTTTTTAGGGGCCCAAGCTCACATTTGGGGAGTAAAAGGGCGTATGGAAATTGATCACTAGTTTCAGATAAATTGGTATTTGTCCGTATGTGAATTTAATTTTTTACCCCCGATCCCCTCATTTCAAACATTTTCAAAGTTCATTAAAATTGATGGGTGCCTCCAAGACTACCTTATTTGATAATATGCTAATGCCCATCTATGATATAAATTAAAAATGGCAATCATCATTAAGAAAAATTCTTATATTTAATTATAACACAAAAAGGTGGCATCACAGTAAGGTCGATTTTTAGGTATGTCAGCAAAACTTGGTTTGGTTATTAAAAACAATTTGACGAAATAAAATAATCCACATTTCTAAGGAAGTATTCCGATACTTAACTACGTTAAACTTGACTAAAAGTTAATCCACATTCCAAAAACTTGGCTTAAAAGTTAATAATACATCATATTAAACATTTTTGTATGTATGAAAAAGAGATTAGAAACAACAATTCAGTTAAGTACTTTAGATGCGCTTTAACCAATCACGCAATTGCGCTAAACTTCAAAGCCTAATGAGGTCCGACAAGACCAGACCAAAATCAAACCCATATAACAACCACACATACAAAATACTTACTGCATATTGTACATAATGAGTGGCAACATTGTGATGTGTGGAGTTTGAATGGTTTGAATGCTGAGGATTGTGGTAGTGGTAAGTTGAAGCCTAAGCATAAGAGGAATTAAGACAAACAATAACAACGTTAACTTAACAACATTCTAACATAATGGTTGCCAAGCTAACAACACAACAACACTCTTAAACTTGATAAATGACCAACAACGAAAAAACAACAAGAAGAATAACAATATAACAAGGAATGTTGCAGACCGAACACAGTACAAACATATAACTACATAAAATGAACAACATATGGCCAAGAGTTAGAAAAGAGTTGAAGTTACTGCTGCCAATGTTGTTGTTTTTTTTTTTTTACTGAAACACAGAACTTAATCACATCACACATCACCTCAACTTCGGCTTCAGCTACAACCTCAGCCATTGGCCAAATGGAGATATGTGTTTAAAATTATTGGACTTGGTTTTGGTTTGATGCTAACGTTAGCCATTAATGGACGGTAAACATCAAACGGCATAACTTACAGTAAAAAGAATTCAAGTCATTGTCTTCAACGACGAGGTAGGTCGCCAAAAAGAAAAAAAACAACACCAACATATCCAAAGTATAGAATCAAAAGATGATAAAAACATAAACGAATAATGAAATGTAAAGAAGATGAAAAATAAAATTTGTGTAAAATCAGAATGAAAATTATATGCTTTAAGTAATGAGAAACTAAGAAAAAAAAAGCTTTAAGAGATCTTAATTTGAATTTAGTTTCATTCATGGTGAAACACTCACAGAAATTCTGTTGGTACACTCAGAAAAAATATTTGTTGTATCAAGCGAATCTTGTGCCAATCGAATCGTTGGGTTTCCCTAACCGAAAATTTGGTTAACACAACCACAACAATATTACGTTTATTCCAAATCTATTTCAGTTGGGACAGCAGAAATAGAGGCGTAGATCATAACCCATAATATCGCTAAACTGTGTTTTTAGGACCGTTCAAAATTTCAAAAGAGGTCAGTTTTCCCTCTTATTACATCATCAAGAGGTAGGTCCCTTTTGTATTGTAAATGGCACTTTAGGTAATTTTTACGTTGGGATACACTGTTCAAAATTTCGGTTCTATGTCCCCCATTCTTTAGACTACGAGGGCGGATCAATAAGTCCGTGACTTTTCGAACTTCCCTCGTAGTTATATGAAATGCAACACTGCTTCCATCAAGTACCACCTGTTAGTAGACTACTGTCAAATTTTGAGCAAGTTCCGTCATTTACTTTGCGTTTAACGGCTGTTCAAAACATACAACCTCGTGGATTTATTTAAAAATGGAAAAAAGTGAATTTCGAGTGCTCATTAAACATTATTTTTTGCAAAAAAAAACCGTCAATCAAACCAAGGAAAAGCTTGATAAATACTATGGGGACCCTGCACCATCGATTTAAATGGTAAAGTAAGTGGTTTACCAACATTACTGACATTCGTTGTGTACAAATGACGCTGAACGTTCTGCACGGTGAAAAAATCCACGATAAGGTGTTGGCTGATCGAAGAGTAAAAGTGCGTGAGGTTGTTGATGCCATAGGCAGTTCATATGGCAGTGTGGTTTCGTTTTTAAATGATCAGTTGGATTTAAGAAAGCTGTCTGCAAAATAGGTGCCGCATTTGCTCTCAATTGACCATAAACGTAATCGTGTGACAACTTCAAAGGATTGGCAAAATTCCATGAATTGGGATACGAATTGGTACCTGATCTGCCATATTCTCCGAATTTAGCCCCCAGTAACTATTTCCTATTTCCAAATCTAAAGAAATGACTCGGTCGAAAGAGAATTAGCTCTAACGATGAAATTATTGATTATGGACCTCGAAAAATTCTTTTTTTTGGAAGGAATACAAAAATTGGAGAAACGTTGGACTTATTACACTTATTGAGCTAAGAGGAGATTTTGTTGAAAAATAATTTTTTTTTTGCAAAAAAAAAAACTTATTGATCCGCCCTCATATATTGATGTTTTATCAATCAGTTAGACATACCGGGAATTAATCGACTAATATATATGTTACATATGTAATATTACAACTAGTATAACTGCAAAATATGTACGAGAGCCACACCAATTCAGATCAAAGTTGATCAAACTGGAATGAAAGTACTCGAAATTGATAGTACAAATTGATACAGCAATATGAAATATATTCATTTCAAATCGCTTTTAGAAATTCAATTTTGATATTAACTATTAAAAATGTATTTCATACAAGCATCATAATTCATAAATAAAAGGTGACATGACATCCAGTGCTGCTAAAGAAGGGATTTCTTACATAATAGAAATCTGATTCTAAATTAAAAAGATTCTAAATAAAAAAGAAATTTAGTAACAAAAGCAAATCACACTGAATTCCTCTACAATAATCATTCCGCTTGATTTCTAACAACAGGAAGTAAGTTTCGAATAATGTGATATAATTATATTTTTTTCAGTGTATGTACCTTCCCAAGATTTTATATCATATATTTTTTGTGATTGTATGTTTTATTTAGAAAACGGATATTGTCGTTAACTACAAAATAAATTCCCATGTTATTCTTAAATTTTAACTGCTAAATAAATTAAATATTTTACTTTCTTCTCTTCGTATATTTCATATTTGCAATTCAGGAATGTATGAGCGCCAACGGAAGTGTTATATGAGTGGCGTTTAATACTGCCGGCTCATTTTTTTTTTTTTTGGCAAAACATTTTAATGACAATGTTAATCATACTACACATAGATACATTCAGCTTAAAACTCCCTTGTGAAGGCTTCATATAATAACAACAACAATTCGATGTCATAAAAATGACTAAATGACATGCAAAATATGTCAAATTAATGTCATCGTTATTGTTTTTTTTTCTTTTTGTTCATGAGATACATCATTAGCGTGTCGCTTTTTTAAAAACGTTATAAACACCCAAAAATGATATGCAATCTTTGTGTTAAGACGCCGATCATATAAACGACACACATGATTCAGTTTAACGCCCCGTTGACAAATTATAAAAAACTTTTGCACTCAATGGAAGAGACAAATAAACAACAATACATAATGGAAATTGGGAATGGAAATATTTGATTATAGAACTTATAGCAAGGACCCTTGAAACCAGGATGAACAAACTACAAAATTTTTAGCCACCCATGATGCCATGATGCCATGAAGCCATGATGCCATGATGCCAAATGATGTGACTTCAAAAATTCTTAGCCGAGACCACAACATTCTTAGCCGATTTTCAGAAAAACTTAGCCTCTAGCAAGGGTTGTAACAATTCAAACATGTATGTATTCACATCACAATCACTGAACTTGCGCTACAACCCTTGCTAGAGGCTAAGTTTTTCTGAAAATCGGCTAAGAATGTTGTGGTCTCGGCTAAGAATTTTTGTAGTCACATCATTTGGCATCATGGGTGGCTAAAAATTTTGTAGTTTGTTAATCCTGGTTTCAAGGGTCCTTGCTTATAGTACGAAACATGAAAAATAAATTTTATTTAAATAAATCTTGTAAAATAAGTAAAATCTCAATAGCATGTTTTTTAACACCTTTCAATACATTAGCAACAACAGAATATTTTTAATAAAGTTCTTTTCCCCCAAGCAACTTGCTTTATGCCCGGTTCGAAAACCAGTTATAAACTGGTTTTGTGGCAGTGGAACATTACATTTAAACTCCCAAGTATTTGTTCTACCTATAGAACTTTTCAATTGAACCTGTGGTAAGAGAATATGTTCTAGCATAGATGCAGACAAAACCGATCCTAGTAAGTTTTTTCGAGAAACATTCTGTTTGGCATTCTTAAAATTTTGATGAAAGTTTAACAGCTTGTAGCTATTGAAAATTTAATGAAGAATGTAATTGTTTCTAAAGTTTTATATTCCATTTTAGGTTAAAGAAATAAGAAAAATATTTTCAGAGGAAAGTCATAGAACATACCGGGAACATGTGACCGCACTGTAAATTTTGTAAAAATTGTCTGACATGTCATAGGCTGGTTTTCAGCCTAGTCAGTGATTTGTCCTATATTATATGACATGCCACAAGAGAAAAATTTCTCTCTCCTATCAGAATGCCATGTAGTTGTGACAGCCCTCTATCATATAAAGGGACCGAATTTGTACCAGTTCGTAAAAATTTGGAAGTGCTTACTTATTAAGTTAAGTAGGGGAGCCTTTAAAACATTTTAATTTTGCCTGTATACGTGGCCTCTACCTAAAACCCTCTCAATTAGGACCTAATGACAATCTCTGAGTGCAGACTTTTAAATAGAGTCGATTTTAATGCACGTAAGACCCAATGTTGTTTATTGAGGCATTGGGATTTGGTACTATCACTGTCTTTTGTATACATCAGTGTTATCAATATTGAGGAATGTAAAGCGGTCGAAAATGGAAAACAACTCCGATATAAGCAGGGTTTCCAAAGTATTTTATAAATCTTATAGACCGTGCGCAAAAGAGGCCGTTAGCCCTTATTAATGACAGTAGATAAATCAGCTCTATAGACTTATTGGAGTTTTGTAGAAATGTGGGTTGTGTAACACTGTTCCATTGATACTACCATGGGAAGTGTTCTGCTAAAATAAATAAACCTTTTCCCTAAGGCTCGTGTTTTTGTTCGCAACAGACACTTGTGCAGTAGATCTTATCAGTTTGTGGTCGGTTGTCCAGTAGATGGTAATTCATTTAATTGTCAAACCACCCCTATGTGGACTATAATCTCAACAGTTGCCTTTCCTAATGATTGTAGAGAAACTCTAGTCAAACTTCCACAAATACTACTTCCTTTTTCCTCCTTTTCATAACCTTAAGTTCCTGATATTAACATAATCGCCTGCAGTAGTAGGGAGCATCTTGGTCTGTCGAAAAAGATCACCATTTTCCATCCGATATCAAAAAATGTGTCCATATTTAATCCAAATCTTTCTTGACTATAATATTTTCTGTTAGTTTTAATACAAATAATCTACCTGGTATTTGCTTTATGTGCACTACGGTAATTACGGTAATTTTTACAAATTTGTCTCTACATTTTCTGTTTTCCCTTCCATATATGTAATCAAGATCAGATTTCTTTCCGAAGGAATCGCGAAATACGACTGGAGACTCACGAAAATATGTTAGAAACTAAATTTAAAGATTCGATAGAACACCCATCGTAAGTTTTTCCGTGGCTCTATTAAAGCTCAATCACATATCGTAGAAAAACAAATGAAAATTTTCACGGAATGTGATCCAAATGGCACGAAAATATATCAAAATCTTAATTTGAAGATCTGATAGAACTACAATTATGGACCTTTCCATGCTTCTGCCAGAGTTTCAAAACATATAATAAAATGCTCCAAAGTATTGTCTTGAGATTGGGGTCACATTTCATTAAGCAAACCTAATTCCCGAAAGGAACTTGATCTTCATAATATTGAAGTGGCTTATTTTCAAAATATGTGGAGAAAAATCAAAATAAAATTTCCGAAATGGTGCTTGAAGCAACAAAGATGATTTCTATAAAAACTAAAATAATTTTCTTTTGGATTTTATTAAAGGTCCCACAGAATGTTAATGATGTGATTTTCAATTCTTTATCTAGAGTCTTTTGAGAAGTCTAGAAAACTTTTTGTAGTTTTTTCTGTAGGAGGAAGCCTTTGGTAATGATTTCTGAAAGTCCATTTGAACCTCAATGGAATGTTAAAAAATGAAAAGATTTAGTTTTGACTCACGCTTATGAAAGACAAAATTCAATCACCCACAATCACTTACAAACATATTTTTAAACACTCTTGGAAAACGGAAATTAGGTAAGTAAAACAATTAATAACTTCACCAAATGAATAAATCAAAAAAATTAGAATTCTTAAGAATTCCTTTGAAAATTAAAAACAAAAATATTTATTTGCTTTTAAACATGTGAAATTTATTTTATAACTTTGCTACGAATATGAATATAACAACTCCTTCGATGTTCTCTCAACATGTGTATGAGATGGTATAAAATTGTTTTCTCATCACACAAAGCGTTGGCGATCAAACAAACATTTTATAGCCGCTAATGTTCCAATGAAATTGATATTTTGTTAAACAACAAACATTAATATGCCACATAAAAGTAACCGCATTAACAGATACTCTCAATATTTTTACTTTAACTAGCTACTGTTTAAAATTTTATTGCTTAACAAAATTCCAAATGAAACAACAAAACATTGAATTTGCTGCCACCAACTTAAATATTTAATCAAGGAGGTAGAGATAGTCAGCTATGTAGATACGTACGTTGGTAGGTGTGCATTCAGCGAATCTAAAATTTTATGGCTTTTAAGTGTTGTATTTCAAATATTTTACCTTACGCCCTCGAAAAAAAAAACAAAGAAACAACATAAGGTTACACTGGAGAATTTAAAGGGAATTGAGTTGTTTTTTTCAATATTTGCGTAGAACATTTACACATTTTTGACAAGTGCCCTGTATAAAGGAAAACCGAGAGATGTGAGAAGTTTTTGTGTGCATTTTTTTTTCTTCATCCATATAAAGTTTGTTATTTTATGGCACTCTAGATTTTTTTATTTTTTATTTTGACGTTAATAAATGTCAGAAGATTTGTTAGATTTACTTGATGTTCTTTAATATCTCCGTTTATTTCAGTTTATTGTTTTTTCAATATTGATGGGAATCTTTTTTGAGTTTTGAAATTGTTCTTTGTTGAATTTTTATATATTTATGTGTTACATACACATACTCTTATGATTTGTTTGTTTATGTTGAATATTATTTATGTTTCTATGTGTTGTTTTGTATCGGTGTGCGTATTGATGGAGAAAGGCTTCTTCTTCTTCTTCTTGTTAAAATATATTGTACCATAGTTGAAGTTTTAGGTCGTCAGTATAGGATGTTGTTATGTTGATTACTTTATTTGTTGTTTTAAGCTGATATATTAGCTGTTGGAAAAGAAGGTACATTCACTATGCCGCACACACTTGTTCTTGTTTAAGTGTGTGGATTGGACATTATAGACTTTAAAAAGATAGTTTTCAAAAATATGGACAAGTGTGATTTAATGATTATGTTTTTGTTTTAATAATTGCTTGTAGGCGTTTTTATGACTTTTTACTTTTATAAATCCGACAATGATCGTCATACAACTTAGGTGGTATGTTGTCATTTCAAAATTTGTGATGTATGGGAATATTATTCTTTGTTTGCTGCAAATTACATTTATGTTTTATTCATTTGTTGAAAATTACTTCCGTTGATTATACTTTTAATATAAAAATTGAAATATTTTAAGCTATGGTTAGGTAAAAAAACTAATAGGAAGTATTTCCTTTAAATCATTGACAGAATTATATTTTCTAAAATCATCCCTTAGCAAATTGAACGTGCGCTATAACAAATGAAATCTAAAACTTTGTACTTTTTCAATGCACACCAAAAAATATCAGGGTTTACAGGCAATACCGCTGAAATAACATTATCAATTAAACACCGTTACTCTTAAAATAACGTTACCTAAATAACCGAAATACCGTTATCTCCAAAATACCACCACCGAAGCAGCTGCAATCCCGTATCCCTTAAATACCGTTACCGAAATAAATGAATTATCAATACACTTACAATACCGGCATAACTGAAATACCGTTATCCTTATATTATCGTTACCAAAATAACTAAAATACCGTTCATCTTAAAACATGGATATTAATGAATAACCTAAATAAGCGTTACACTTACCGATAACCACTTCATTACGGTTACCAATCATGAGAAATATGTATTAAATAGCTGCAATTTAAAATTTTGCTGGATACAAAGCCACGTTCAATTAATTCTTTAATGAATTCAATTATAAAATTGATCAATATTAAAAAAATTGCAATTATTTTTAATATTGATAATTCTTTTTATTGAATCCCTAACAAAATTAATTGAACATAACTTTGGCCATAATATATAACTTTTTGATCCATATATTCAAAATTTTTCTGAAGTACTACGTTTTTTCGTGGAGTAGCGAACATATTATCAAAAGGAGTACAGTGGGGTTTATAAAAAAATAAATGCTATTAAATACTCGTATACAACTTCTTAACTACTCCGATCGGAATTCAACAAATTGATAATTTCGGTTTTAAGTAAATATTTAGTTTGCTGTTGCCAGAATAGTTTAAGCTCATATCCCCTTCTGCAATTTTAAATCTACAAAAAAATAAAGCCCCAGTTAATCTAATTTTAACAAAAACTTTTTTTTTAAAAAAAAAGAATAAAAAGTAATTTTGCAATACTCTTAAAATACGAGTATGTATGTTTCGTAACCAGAGAAAATATGGCAAAAAAAAAGTTATTGGGAAAAGGTGAAAAATACTATTATAGAAACATAACATAAAATTTAGAAAATAAAGTGTTTTTATGAGATCTTTCAGATAGAAAAATCTAAACAACGCAACTTTAAAGCACACAAATTTTAAGGAAAAGTTATTTTCTAGCTCAAAAATAGAAAATCAAAAAAGGGCAAAAAAAAACAAATATAAGTAAAAATGGCATAAAAACAAAGCAAATTTGTCTTCTCTTTTCATAATAGACTTCGAAATAAACGGTGGTCCAATCATAATGCACGATGTAAGTCACACCTAATGTCAAATTTTTTGCCCAACTTTATTTGACATTCCTTTGTATGGACCTGGACGATATGTGGTTCCCTTAGGATGGTGCCACTTGCCACACAGCCAACGAAACAATGGCTCTTTTGCGCGAGAAATTCAATGGCAGTGTTATCTCACGTCGTGTCGATATTAATTGGCCGCCACGATCATGTGATTCGACATCGTTTGACTTCTTTCTTTGGAATATTAAAAAGAAAAAGTGTTAATGAATAAGCCAAGAATAATTAAATTGCTAAATGATGAGATAATTCGGCACATTAGCAGCATTGAACCTCAATTATGTCTCAGAGTCATTGAAAATATGGACCATCGGGTATCGAGGTACACCAACGAAACCGTGGCGAGCATTTGGCCGATATTTTGTTTCACACATAATTGTCATAGATGCTTCTATCATAATTAAAAATATTAAAATAATTCTCTTTAACCTTTTTTATTTACAATTAACGTCATGCATTCGGTCGGTTGGACCACCCTTTAGAAGGCTTTTTAGAGGGTTCTTATTTAAGAGATGATTAAATTTAAACACATCATTTTATGTCAAAATATCTTATATTTCGTACGAAAATAGCGGGGAGGTTGAACAGAATTGCTGGAGGAAAATAATATAAAAAAATATTCAGAAATTTTAATATTTTACAAACTATAACGAAAGGCTAGAAATTTTTTTTTTTTAACCCATACAAAATTAATTTTTTCTGAGTCTTGTAGATGCACCAATTCCATATAATATTTTTAACATTTAGGCCTATTAGATTAATTTTTGATCTCGTTTGCTAATATACATATATTTTAAGATTTATAAACAGTAATTTGTTCAATATTTCTTTTGATTTTCAGCCTAAAATAAAATTCTTTAAAATTATAATTTATCAGTTAAAAAGTAGTGATTATAAATATTTTTAAATTCCCAAAAATACATAAAAATAGAGTCAAGATCCCCAATATTTTGTGAAATTTCCAAATGTCGCCCCTCATAAATCTATTCCCTAAACTAAATTGAAATCCCCAATTTTAATAAACTCTCCTTATCTGGCAAAACTGACGAATTAACAAAATTTTGTCCTTTGTTTGAAAACAGAAATAACAATATGTACAATCAAATTATTAACTAAATTTTAGTAAACTTTTTGTAAAGTGGAATTTAAAAGTAATTTGCTTAATTAAGCAAAAAAATTTACAAAATATTATTAATATTAAAACAATGAAATTAATATAAAAATTTAGAAAGCGCTACTAAATTTTAGAAGATATGCAAAAACCAGCAACAAATTTTACTAAATATTAGTGAAATGAAATTAGAGGGAAAGTTAATAACCACTACTAAAGATTGGTAAAATTATGTAAAAAGTTTATTCAAATAATTTATCACGAATTAATACAAATTTTTGATAAATATTAGTAAACTCAATGAATTGTAAAATATAGCAAAATTTTAATTAAAAAACAAGTATTAAAATACACTTGTTACACTTTTTAGTTGCTTATTTCTTTTGAAATTGCCTTACGAGTTCGAATTTATATTTTTTATTATCGAGCAATATTTTTTTTATTTTAATTTTTTTTTCAAAAAATATTTTAGACAAAATTAAAAAAAAAAAGAAATATACGAATTTGTCATTTTTTAATTTGCTAATTTTTGTTTAAAAAAAATATTTTTAGTGAATTTTTTGGATTTTAAGTTCTGATTTTTAGAACTAAAAAAGTTTTTAGTGCTATTTTAAGTGGATTTCCTATTTTTGGACATGAGTCGGTTGTGAAAAGTATCTTCACTCCCGATTCCTTTTTTCAACCTATGTAACATTTTAATGTAATACTTATTTGTAAGTATAAGTTTTAATAATTAGAAATAACATTTCTTTCAATATCCACTTTTTTAAAATTAGTAATTTTTTTTTTGCTAATTTTAGCAAATCGGTTTTCAAAAATTTGTAAAATGATTTCTGAAGTTTGCAACAAAAATTTGTAAATATTCATTAAAAATATTGTAAATTGTAAACTTTTTTACTAAAAATCAGTAATAAAATAGTTAAGTGGGATTAAAAACCGTTTACAAATTTTTCTACTAACTTTTTCCTGAGTGTCCAAATTATTATTACTTCAAGATTTGAAGTGAACCATTTTACATTGCACGCTTTTTTTATAATTTCCATATGTCAATATATGATGATCTAATCTAATCATATCATATGAATAAATTTTTAAACTAATGAACCACATCACATGCTGTTTCCACCAAAAATTAAACACACTAAATACTCATTACAATAATGGAGCATGGAGTTAAAGCAATTAGCACAACATTTAATATCGTATGATATGGTAACACACAAATTAGAATTAACAAAAATAATAATATAGAAGAGTACTTACACGTAACATACATACGTATACGACGAGTACATTGGTTACTACTTATCTTCATGCATTGAAAAACGACAGGTGTAATTGAATATAAGGAACACAAAATTGTGTAAAATATACAAATTAAAAATTACCAAAGAACGTAACTAATGGTTGTTGTGACTAGCAAGGAAAGTCGGCTTATGAGTTTCCTAATATATCGATGAAATTTAAATGTGTGATAGAGTGGATCAAATTTAAAAATTTTCGGGTTATAAATGAGTTTTAAAAGTTTCAATATTTTTAATACTCATATGATGCCTAATTTGTCTATGTTTCTTTATAATTTTATATTACACTTTTAAAACCATAAACATGGGATTGACCTACTTAAATGTTACAAATGCTTATTTTTCGGTTCCCTATACCACATATTGAAATTTTATCCAAAACAGAGTGGATCACGTGGCAGACCCTTCTTGCAAGTAAAATATAAAGATGAAGATAAAAAAAAAAAAATTTAAAATACCCCCATTATACATGGTACAACTTGAACATTAATGAGATAACTTTGCATAGATAGAAATCTACATGAGCTTTTAAATGCAAAACAGTCAATAATCATAAAGTACTACTAAACCTTTATTGATAACACAGAGCGTATTTTCCTTAAAGGTGATGAAAGATAAATATCAAATAGCATGTAAGAAAATGTATATCGTTTTTCACATTTTGTTTTAATCAGCCCTGGCATATGGCTAACCCGGTGTCTTCACATGCAATAAAATGATATCAAGCAATTGTCAAAATGATTTTATCTCAAGTTAAGGCACTTCATTACAATTGCTGTGGGAAAAGTACCTGTCACAGGACACGTCACGGGACTCGTTCACTGGGACCGGTTATTTTATATAAAAGGGACTTTCACATGGGCTTGTCATAGGAAATGGTGAATTGCTCTTTGTGACATGTCACAAGATTGACACAGAAGAACCTTTTACTGGATTAATGCAAAAGAACCTATCACAAGACTATAGCAAATAAACAGTGACAGAACTAAGGCATACACATCTAATGAATACATTTACTTTATTAAATTTATTCCTATCAATTCATATTGACCTACGAAACAGACTCTTGTTTTAGCTGGCAGTTTTGTAAAAGAAAATATTGACTCCAAAATATATTAAAAAACTATCGCCGACAACCTCTGTTCCGCGACATGTTACATAACCAATCTAAGATTCTTTCACATTTCTTTCCTTAGACACACAGTTTGTTGAAATGTCACAATTGCACTTCATCTAAATTTCCCTTAGAAGATATATTATAGTGTTGTTGTAGGTAATAAATATTTAGAAGGGCATTACGACTTTATTTTCAACGCAAATAAAATTAATTCTATTGAATTAAATATATCAGATTTTAATGTATTTACAGCTAATTTAAATACACTAGTAGCTACTGTTAATTAGCAATTTTATTTCATTAATATTTATTTCAACTGTCTACCTAAAACAACTTAATTATTATTAATTAGGAAAACCTAATAAAATGTCTTAATTAACGTTGAAATTTATTTAAAACTGTAAATCATTGTGTTGTATTGATTTTTACATAATTTTGCATTTTATTTGATGTTATTTTTTTTCATCTGTATTTAGTGTCATTAAAACTAAACGACGAAAGCTAAAAGCTAAAGCAGTTCTATTAGTAGCGCTGTATCCGATAGACATTATGAAAAATTACAAGGCAATGAATTTTAATTTAATTAAATACGAGACAATATTTCAAAATAAAAATTATAAACCATTAAAAACAAAACAAATGAACGGACCGAAAAACAAAAAAAAAAAAATGCCACCATGAAACTGTATGTAAATAACAACAGCAAGTGGTCGGTCTTTCGATCGAATGATCGATCGATCCATCGGTTGTTGGTTGTTTCGTTAGATGGTAGCAAAAATTTTATTTATATTAACCCACTCTTACCAACTGCCTAATAAATTTAATTAATTATTATTTGCTCTAAAACACACAGGCTGACAATGACTAAACGTGTGGTGTATAAATCTTATAATTAATTTTTGTTTTCTCTCTATATTTAAATCACATCCGACTTAATCGTACAGCAACACAGATATACATATAAAGTAAGTCATCAGCGACCGAAACATTTATGAAATGATTTGAAATTCAAATTTATTTCATATAAATTATAATGGAATAGGAAACAAATATGCATACAACTTAATATTTAATTAACAACAGCAAATTATTATTATTATTATTATTTTCTTAAATGAAATATCAAAACGAAGATTAATGGTTAAAAAAATCACTTTAAAAATGCATTTACGAGGGTTGTTTGAGAAATTGGAGGAACAAAAATTTGGCAGATAACCTACATCATAAATATGTATATGCATTTATTATACATAATATTATTTCCCAGCAAAATATTGGATTACTTTGAAACCCAAAGTAATACATTAGGAATATTGTAAGTTTCCGATATTGATATATATATACTCAGAATATTATGTAGTTTACTGCTTATAGTTCAATGAAAAAGTTTTCAGGTCAGTTAAAAATAAAACAACACACATTTATTTTTCCAAAGACATATTTATTTTAACTTTTTTATACATTTGTTTAAAATGTTTTACTGTCATTTACTGATTTTTTTTAGTTTCATTTTTTTTCATTTGTTTGAAATTTAGTAAAAATTTACCTACAAAACGGAAATTAAAAATTTAATTATTTCAATTCGAATACAAAAACTTCAGAAATTTACACATACACACACATAAGGCTATTCACACAACATATGTGTATACAGTGTGTGAGTCTTCATTTTACAGATTAAAAAACAAACAAAAATATAAAAAACCGAAACAATTTAAAATAATAGGTTTTTTGTTCATGCTCTGACTTCTTTTAAAGGCTCTAGTTTGTCTAAAACTTTGGTATCTGAAGAGATCTTTTGCCGAATCGAAATACATGTATCAAACTAGCTAAAAATTGTTAACTTGCTTTGTTTTTGTAAATATACGGAGGTTGAAAGCTCGATATATAAAGGGTTTTCCAATACACTCAGAAAAAAAAGTTAGTAGAAAAATTTGTAAACGTTTTTCAATCCCAATTTACTATTTTTGTACTGATTTTTAGTAAAAAAATTATTATTAAGCAAATCTTTTTGCTATTTACATTTTACAAATTACATAATATTTACAAATATTTGTTGCTAATTTCAGAAATCATTTTACAAATTTTTCAAAACCGATTTGCTAAAATTAGCAAAAAAAATTACTAATTTTAAAAAAGTCAATATTGATGGAAATGTTATTTCTAATAATTTAAACTTATACATACAAACTTAAATTGCCCTAAAATGTTACATAGGATTAGAAAAGGGATCGGAAGTGAAGATACCGACTCATGTCTAAAAATAGGACATCCACTTAAAATAGCACTAAAAAGTTTTTTATTTCTAAAAATCAGCCCTAACAACAATTTAAATTTCACCTTAAAAGTAAAAAAAAAATTTACTAAAATATTTTTCAAAACAGATATTACCAAATTAAAACAAAATGATAAATTCGTTTATGTTTTAAGAATTTTTAAGATTTTGTATAAAACATCTTTTAAAAAATATAATTAAAATTTTTGATGCTCGATAAAAAAAATAAATCTAAAACTTTGTACTAATATTAATAGTATTTTTTTTTGCTGATTTTAGCAAAGGGATTTTAAATTCCACTTTACAAAAAGTCTACTAAAATTTAGTAGCGGCTACTAATTTTTCTACTAATTTCATTGTACTACACGTCAGCAGACATGTGTTGCTAAGATTAGCAAAAAATACCGCTGGGCTCAAATTAGCAGAATTTCCCGTAATAACAGCAAAATTTTCAGTTGCCATTACAGACTTTTTTTGGTGAGTGTAGGTACTTGACAACTTTGATTGTAATTTGTGAACGCACTATTTCACTGATCATTTACCTGTTACATTCCTTTTTTCAGTAAACCCAATATCTTCATCATGGTAAAGTAAACGAACGAAGAACGTATGCAAGTTATAAAAATGTTCTACCGAAATTCGCAGTCGGTCACCGCAACTTAAGAAGCAAAATTATCTTCAGTGACGAAGATCATTTTTAGGTCAATGGGTTCGTCAATAAGCAAAATATGCCTTATTGGTTTGGTTAAAATCCACATGTGCTTCATGAATCACCACTTCATCCACAAAGCATAACTGTTTGATCCGGTTTGCATGCCGGCGGCGTCATTGGGCCATATTTTTTCGTCGACAATAACGGTTGTTATCGCGATATGATTATCGATTATTTTTGGCCCCAATTGGAAAACATGGACTTGGACGACATGTGGTTTCAACAGGACGGTGCCACAAGCCACACAGCACACGTTACAATCGATTTATTGAAGAGTAAGTTTGGTGAGCGTGTTATCTCAAGAAATGGACCAGCCAATTGGCCGCCTCATTCGTGCGATTTAACGCCTCTAGACTTTTTTCTTGGGTGCTACGTAAAGTCATTGGTCTACGCCAACAAGCCGACGACGTTGGAAGAACTCAGAGCCAACATTGAACGCGAAATAGGGGCCGTTACGGCCGAAATGTGTGACCGAGTCATCGAAAATTTGGTCCAACGAATCGACGGCTGCCGACGTGCCTGCGGTGGCCATATGAACGTAGTCAAGTTCCATTCATAAATGTTTTCATTGTATTTCAAAAAGGAGGAAAAGTTTTTAAATTTATTTTTAACTGATGTGCCAGTTGTTAAAAAAAACCATTTGATTTAAGTGAAAAGCAATTAGACCGGAGTATATATGAAATATCATTTCTTTTAAATGGTATTTTCTGTTATTTTAATTTACAAACTATTTTAAGTGTACGGATCCATGCCACCCTCGTATATTGCACATTATAATTTATAAAATTAACAAATTTTTTTTTTTTTTTAATAATTTTTTATAAAATCAAAACAGCAGCAAAAACAACAACCATGTTAATTACCAACTAAACAGTTGCAAGAACTGTGTGGTAGTAGTCATTTGTCGTTTAAAGATATTAGGGTGATAGCATTTTTTATTTCTTGGATTGCCGGGCAGAATTTTGTGGCAATAGGTCAAAAATGTATATGCTTAAAATTTGGACCAAACCGGACAACGTTAACATGTGGCGCACTTCTATCAAAATTTCGGATATTTTGAACATATCATAACAAAATAATTTATGAATATTAAAAAAGGTTTGTTAGTTTCCAACTCAAAATATTTTTCATTTTAAAAGTTATCCGTATATTTGTTTTTAAATGATTTAATAGTAAAAATACAAGGAATTATATTTTTCAACTTTTTTGACATTTATTTTAAAAACAAATTTATGTAAAAACACAGATTTTCTGCTATAGTTAATATTTTGATAGTTTAAATAAACAAAAACTTTGTAGTAAATTTGTTGACAGTTAAAAAATCGAAATAGAGGAAAAGTAGTTACTTTTTCCTAATTACGTAGGAAATATATGATAATTAAAAGAAACAAATAAACGAAATATCTTTTGTTTTTACGGATATGTGATTAGTTTGTTCACATTTAAAATAAATGAAAAATCATTTATTTTTTTAACATTTAAATATAAATGATAAGTTCTTTTAATTCAAATGGAACGGGTTTTAAATGATTTTTGGTTTATTTTAAATTACATTTTTATTTAATTTAAACTCAGTTCCTATATAAACCCATCTTCCTTGTATATTTTTAAATAAATTTTTGGACAATCTTATCCTGTATTTTCCAACCTGTTTATAAAAAAAGGAATTTGAACATCTTCCCGAAATTATACTTGGTATAGGGTATGACCTACTTTAATCTTTTTCCTATTTTTTTTTTATTATTAATTTCGGTATACATGAATTTTTTTGGCGTTTTTATTTTATTTTTCATATTGATTAAATATTATGAGTTATAATATAAAATTCGAAAACATATTCTTTATTTAAAAAAAAAATACGAATTTTCGATCACAGTACGTCTGGTTTGGCCCTAATTTTCGGCAGGGATATTTTTTACCAAGTATCACCGAATTCTGTCTGGCAATTCAAGAAATTGGAGCAAACAATTTTTTCCCATAAAAATTGCAGCGACCCTAATAGACATATTTCTTTTCGTAGAGCTTAAATCATTGATTTAAATTAATGGTCATGTCAGCTAATTAATAAATGCAAACAGCATAAAAATACCGCAAAATAAAGAGATTAAAAACAACAAACTGTATGCACAAAAATTAGCAACCAAAATAACACCCAATATCATCAACCCATACAATTATACCACAAACACTACGCCACCAACCACATAACATACATACATATGTACATAGCACATATCCGTCAATGTCTGGTAAACATTTATGTTTGTACTCGCACCTCGTGTTATTGACCAAAATATTTATTCTGTCGTATTATATGCATTTAATATTTGGTTATCGGTAATCGGTGTACAACTTTAAGAAAAAATTTCAATTCAACTCTGTTTCTAGTTTTAAAAATTTTATAAAAGGACAACATTTGGAAATATGTTATAATTTTTAAATGACGCTGTGTTATTGTTGGTTCAATTTAACCGCGTTGGCCGAGGTCTACATGTAGTTTTTTTTTTAATTTTTTTAGTGTAGGCAGTTAATGGTGGCTGCTGAATGATAGACTCTGAATTGTAGTGGAAGCAATATGGTTGCCAAAGCAACGTCACGTTAAATTTTCCGCAAAAATTCACGCTGCCTTCGAAATGAGCTGGCAATTACTCTGCAATTACACTTTATATAAATATATTTGTATGTATTTAGTTTAGCCCATACACTGATTTTCAATTATAAACATTTATTTCGTGCAATTGTGATTCGTCCTCTTAACTATTAATAATAATTTTATTTTTCTAATAAAAATTTTGCTGTTTTATTATGTGGACTAATGAGAAATTTGCAGCACTATTAACTCGTTGAAATTTTGTTACATTTGATAAGCATTCAGATGCAGTCATTTAATGGGCTATAATATACAAGTTTGCATAGATATCTACTCAAGATATTTTACTTAAATTGGCTATGAATGCACTCAAAAAAAAATTGGGTTAATGTATTTTAAAATTTGATCAGATATAGACTTGCAAGCAAATTTATCAATTATGGAGCGTGCTTTAAGATTGAGGTAAGGATATCGGGATAACCTGAACCAGCTTTGCAAAACCCTTTGGAAAAAATTAAGAAACTCTTTACCGGTATTGGCAGTTTTGAATTAAACATCTTAACGGAATTGGTCTTGCTATATCCATTTGTCCGTTGAAAAGCAAATATAGGGGTAGTATTTCTGAAATTTTATAAAATTCTTTGTAACGATTTGTTTTTTATTGAAGCTGAGCTGAGCGTTATAAAGTGTTTAAGTAAAAATGTGAGGACTCCTACACAGAGAAAACTAAAGTGCCAACCGAATTGAAAAGTTTCGAAAACTAATGCAAAAACTAATGAATTCGATTATAACAACCATATTCAAATATGATTGCTGAATATTTTGCGTTTTGCAACCAAAATTCAGTTGTATTAACCGAATTTTGTTGTGGATTTTATTCTGATTTTTCCCTATGTGTACACAACATTTTCATAAAAGTTGAAGACATTCGCATAGGTTTCATTTCTTGTAAGATTTTGTAAATTTCTTAATATGCAAATTCTTTTTCGCTGTAGTCTATTTATTGGTTTAGTTTACATTACAAAATTTTACTGCCCTCAAAAAGTCAACTTAATACAAAATATTATCGATTTGACATATAAACCAAACTTGTCATCACAAAAGTTATCATGGCTAATGGAAATAATTAGTTCTGATGTCAGATCTAATAACATCTGATAAGATATGGGATATATGACACATTTTATGGCCATATCTGATAAAATCTTGTGGCAGATTTGTTCATATTTAAAGGGAAAAATTGGGTAACATTCATGACCAGATATGAGCAGATCTGATCATATCTAAAGGGATCTGAAAAATTGGGTGACTTTCATGACCAGATATGAGCAGATCGGATCATATAAGAACATATCTGTTGCCAAATCTGATCATTCCTGAAAAAATATACTAGATTTCGTAATATCTATGTCCAGTATCAGATCTGGTACCAGATATTAGCCACGTAGGCCGTTTTAAAAATTTTGTTTAAAAAATTAACCGTTAAAAATAAATATTTTATAGGGATATTTTTTCAATTTTAGTTAAAAGTTTGTGTTGAGTCGATAAAATATTAAAAGTTCCATCTCAGCCTAGTTTTGATCAGATTTAATTAGATTTGAAATTTGTCCTCAATTTTGGGATCTAATAAGATCTGATACAATCAGACCAAATAAAATCTGGTCAGAGTAATAGGCCCGCTCTTGTGGCTTCTTAATACCTTCTTGAAACATAATAAAGGCTCATGGAATTAATTTTTGATTTAGAATTGAAGGGTAAAGTCGGATTTGCAATATTTAAAACTATTTTTGTTCTTTAAGAAACAGACCTAAAATCTGCATTTTAGCTGTATTTAGGGGGAAAAAGAATTAAAAGATTTTAAACAAAATTTTGTTATTTAATTTTCTAATCCAAATATATTCTAAAAATGATGATATCCAAAAATCGAAGATAAAAGTTACACTCACAATATATTTTCCGTTACCGACTGTAGTTTATTTAAAAAGTAATACGTAAAGTTTGTTTTTTAACTAATAATCAATTGAAATTTATAAAAATATATTTTTTAACTATTTGAATCCATCATTCAAAAACAAACTATAAAAATTTACAAACATTCAGTAGGAGTTGATATTTTCTGTTAAATGTAAAATTTTATGTTTTCAAAAATATAAATTCATATAATTCCTTGTTGTTTTTTTACCAAAATAGTTTGTTTATATACAAAATTATTTCAATAAAAATTAAAACAAATTATGTATTTATATAGATACACACAGAAAATTAAAATATATATGTTACATCTGTGTGTGTTCTGTTTTATAAAATTACATAAAAGTAAAAAAAAAATCAATTTGAAAAACATACCACAAAAATTGTTTATTATACATTTTGCCAGTTAAAAATTGATGGTTATTTTAAATGACTTTCGATTGCTTTTACTACTTTTGTCGATTATTAAACAATAATTGAAAATAAACAACAAAATGGGTTGAATATAATAAAAAATCAGTAGTCCTCTCTTTGACTGTATTTTCGATTAATTTAGTATGTACTTTAGACTATATTTAACGAAATAATATTGTGAGTGTATAAAAGGATTTTTTTAAAAAAAATTTGTGAAGAGAGAATAAGATGAATTTTTATTAAAAATTAATTTAATATTAAAAACTGTTGCAAGTATTGTAAAGTGGGAAATAAATCGTTTTACTAACTTTTTTATTTGAGTGTAATATATTAAAATATAAGTCTATATCGTCTCTGGCATTTACTTAAATTTACATATATTTATATAAGTTTTGGCCTGATATGAAATATTGAACATTTTCGAAAATTTATGAACATTGAGTTCTACTGAAACTTTATTATTATTTCGCCTATGTCTCAAAATCAATGCCGAGAGGAATATCTTACGAACTCCAACTAAATGCTTTTTAAATTGCAACATTTTTTAACACCAAAATTAAGAATTCAGATAATAAAATGGCTTATAAATAGGGTAAATCAACATAAACAGGATTCGGATTATTGAGCTTTTACTGTAACTAAATTTCATTTCTATTTCATATCTAGTTGAACGTTGCTTGAAGGTTAAGGTTAACAATGAGATGTCTACACTGCGCAAAATTGAAGCTGGTATACCTCAGGGGAGTGTACTAGGACCAGTGTTATATACAATTTTCACCTCTGACATGCCTTGTATTACTGGAATAACAGTTGCCACCTATGCCGACGATACAGCATTTATATCATCACACACCTCAGCAACTGAAGCTTCAAGTTTGGTTCAACAGCAAATATATAACCTACAAACGTGGTTAACTACTTGGAATATCAAAGTAAATGAACAAAAATCCACGCACGTAACGTTTACTCTAAGTAAAATACTTGGGTATGTGTTTAGAGAGAAGGTTAACCTGGAAAGAGCATGTTAAAGCCAAAAGAACGCAAGTTGACAACAAATTGAAAAAAATGTACTGATTGCTTGGTCGAAAATCAGAATTAAGTCTGGAAAATAAAATTATGCTTTATAAAACAGTTTTGAAGCCTGTATGGACTTACGGAATACAACTTTGGGGAACAACGAGTAATTCAAATATTGAAATTATTCAGAGATTTCAATCAAAAACTTTAAGAATGATTGCGAATGCTCCTTGGTTTGTTACTAACAACACTATACACAATGACTTTGATATCCCAAACGTAAAAACCGAAATAAATAAATTTAGCAACCGATATTTACAGAGATTAAGCGATCATGTTAATCCTTTAGCTATAACCTTATTAGATGAAAGTGAAGAAGTCAGAAGATTAAAGAGGCACCATGTGCTTGATCTAAAATTCAGAAGTTAATTTTATTAAAATAAATTTATTGTATCAACATGTACATTAGATTTATAAGGAGTACAAAAAAATATTTGTTTTTTTTTATTTGTCTTTTTTTTAAATATTTTTTTTTTTTTTAGAAAAGCGTATGAGTTTTTGGGTATATTAATTTTTGACAAAACAGCGAAGTGTTAAAGTCAAAATATCTATTTTTTATACTCGTAATGGAACAGCTCTAAGTCAAAAAGTATTTGACCTATCAAAAACTCCTACGCGCATCCAAAGATAATTTAGTTTTCCATATGCATTATAAATTTCAGAGAAATCCACCAAAAATTTATTAAGTAATGCTGCGTGCCATGGACCTCTATACTAAATATACTATCATTTTGTAAAACTTTGTGTAAAACAAATATTTTTTTGTACTCCTTCATAAATCTTGTGAAAACCAATCTTTGTTAACACATCTCCGTAAATAAAGAAAATAAAAAAGGAAGTTTTTATATATAGGCTTTTTACGTAGGTTTTACCCCTTAAGTGGTATAAAAGGGTGCTTGAGGTCAATGATTTTTGATGTAAAAAATTGGTATCATTGCGACAAAAACATTGCTATATAACCCTTTAAGATCCGACTGTAAATACAGAAGATATGACAAAAAAATTAAAAATGCCCTACATTCGGCAACAAAAAAAATTAAAAAAAAATTAAATAATAGTTCCGCTGGAATTATTGGAATACTTTGCTAGCAAAAGTTTATTGCTTTTTTGCGAGCTTTCATTTTAAAATATTAGGGTAGTTCATTAAGGTGGTAGCAACTGAGATCTGGTGGGTTAATACTAGAACGGGTTACTTGAGGTCAATGGCTCCTTCGAGGAAAACATCGGTCTCCGCGAGACAAAAAACATTGATATACAACACTTTAAGATCCGACGGTAAATGGCGAAGATATAAAGAAAAATATAAAATGGCGACCCCTACGTTCGGCCAAAAAAAAAACATTTTCGAAATTTTCTTGTTAAAATACTTTATATTTGAGGGTGTACGGTGAACTTTTTTTTTGAGGTACGGTCTAATTTACATACTGCAAATACTTAGACAATAATCTAATTATAGTAATATTAAGAAACTATGATCTCTATTGTTTATAGTGTTATTGATCTTATTGAAGATTAATAACTTATGTTAAGTTTTTTTTTTTTTTTTTTATTGTTATCTCATTTGCTTAATATTGTAAAATAGATTGCAAATAAAGAATGGAAAAAAAATGTACTGAATTTCTGAATATAAATGTACTGAATTTCAAGTACTCACTAATTTCGTTGACAAAATCTAATTATTTTAATGAAGATAAATCAAAAGATTCATCCAGAAGTAAATAATTTTATTATATTGTAAAATTTATTCTTCATACGCCCACTTTTCGTTATGCCAGTGCAGGTGTTAACCCCCACTAAAAAGGTTAACATCCCTTAAAAAAATATTAAAAAGTAGTAAACAAAATTAACTATTAAAAAAGCAGTCAACTATGCTTTCCAGTAGGTTTAAACTTTAAATTAAAAAACATTAAAAAAAAATATTTACGGCCAAAAAATTAAAAAACAACCCTTCCGTTACATAAAGTATATTTTTAGGCGTCAAAACAAGTGTTTTGGCATAATTTATGGAAAGCATTAAAAACAAGTGTCCAAGACAAATAGGATTAGTTTGAAAAACATTTATATTTTTATGAACAAAATAAAAATTTAAATTTATAAACTAAATTTGTAAAAAAATATTATAGACATATGCTTATTTATAACAGAGTTTAAGAGTATTCAATACAAACATTTTTTTAAGAACCCGAACGAATTATTTGAAATACATTTTTTTTGCTATAACTTAAACTAATTACAATTGTATTGTATTAAAAATTTTGCAATAATCAATTAAAAATCTTCATTTACTCGTATTAAACATGAGTATGATTGTCAGCGTAAAATCGTATAGAACAGATGCTCTTGAAATTGTAACAAACATTTGGAAATTAGTTGTAATCATTTACTGAAACTACATGGTAAAGTCACCAAGTGTGAAGTGATTATGAGTTTATTACTTTGACACCCAAAACAACATAAAAATCTTGTAGTTTTTCAGACAACACAATGTATTTATTTGGTGTAGTCGGTTCTACCTTTAGGGGTGAGAATTTTATATTGTTGAGATTTTATTTTGTTTTTTTCGCTTGTGACAATGAAAAATTACTATTTTACCGACTGCCATGGAATGAATATGATGAGTTTGATGACAACTATTTCCATTAGAATAGCAAGAAAAGGGAAATATTAACATTAAATAATTTGTTTTTATACAGCCCTCTTTATTTTGTAGCTGTAAATGGTGATGATGATGATGATGATGATTTTGTATAGAGAGCTGCTACATTTTGTGGTATATCTCGACTTTTGTGTGGCATTAACAGCTGAAGTGTACTTTCGGTTGTTAATAATGCCGTGATTTTTTGTTTTCCATACAAAAGGCATGACAAATTTGAATTTTATTATGTTTAAAATGATGAATTTATTACAATTTTTTACACGCACTCGTCCGCATACTATTTTAATTCCCATAATGAAGTATTAATTAAGTGTATTCTAACAAAAGCTTTAATTATTTTGTTAAATTAAAAAAACATAATGTATAATCTAAAAGAATATTTTGTATCCCTTGTATCCTTCTATCTTTTTGTTGTTGGTATTTTATTATATGGTTAGGCATATAATCAAAAGGTATACTAATCGATTGGCCAATTTGTTATTGTTGCATTGCACTTTTGCACATTTTATACATAGTTTTTTGTTTAACCGACAAAATGTTACGTCTTGCCGATGCTGTATAAAATCCGGTTGCGGAGCAGAAATACGAAAGAATGTATTCTTTTATTTGGAATCGAAAACATTGGGCCCGGACTATGAAAAAAAAACCTAACAAAGAAACTCTTTCTCAGATGTTAATGAAACCTGAATATATGAAATTAATGAAACCTTAAAACTGAATATATATAAAAGGAGAACAAACTAAATAAAAAATAAAATGAAAAAAAAATAAAATAAAATAAGCAAAAAATTACAGAAAAGCCAGCAGTAAAAAGCTCTCAAAAATTCCATTCCAGCGATGAGTTTGAGATCTTTTGAAAAAATAATGAAGAAGAAGTCACCCAATGTGGAGACGAAATATTGTCTCCACATTGGGTGACTTCTTCTTCTTATTTCCCTGAAGAAATAATCATTATTTTTGTAAAAGATCTCAGACTCAATTTAAAAGAATAATATGATACTAATTTACTTTAAATAACTTAAAAAGCTAAACTAAAAAATATTTTTTAACCCAATTTGACCCCTGAAGGTTTTGAGGTGTAGCAAAAGCCGAGTCAGGTCGATTTTAGATTCTTTATTTCTTCACATATCCAAATGATAATATTTTCTAAAGGAAAGTATCGGAGTTTGACCACACTTATTATTTTAGCACTTTTTACTATAGGAAATCTTCAGATTCTGAGCACTTTCTTATTGAAAAAGTTTTTTATTTTAAGAAAATTGAGATTATTTTATTAGGAAAGGTATTCAGAACCACAGGCCTTTTCCTACAGGAAAAATCCAATAGAAAATCGACAGTCATCGGCATTTTTGTTATGGTAAAATCTTAGAGTTTAAGCATTTTTTCCTATAGAAAAAAATCAGAAAAGAAATGTCTAAGATATTTTAAAATCTAACGAGATGTGATTGAATCTATTTAGATGTGCTACCAGATCTTATGATCAGATCTGATTAGATTTTTTATATGTGTAACACTTTATGGGAGATCTGATCAGATCTTGTGCCAGATCTGTACATATCTAAAGGGACCTGGAAAATTTTGTGATTTTTGTGGCCAGATATGAGCAAATCTGGTCATTATATCTAATAACAGATCTAACCATTTGAACCGTTTTCACAGACACTAAAATAAAAAAGTATTTTATGGAAATAAAGGTGTTTTTTAACTTCATATTTGTTATTAATCATGATGCACATAATGCCAAGAACAAGTTGGACCTAATTGTATACGGTGTACCAGATCTGTCTACATTCAACTATTTAGAACTGGTACAATTAGATCTAATGAGATATGTTTAGATCTCATGTTGGTTATACAAATTCCTTAGACTTTTTCTTTTACACCCCTATGAAGAAAGCTTTTTCTATTGGGAAAAGGATTTTTTGTCATTAGCTCGCATCTATTGGTATCATTTAATAGATTTTGATTAGGCACTTATCCACTTACTTTTAATTTCCTTATTCACCGCTTTTAAAATTTTAAAGGAGGGAAAGAAAAAGTGATGTAAATCAAAACTCACTGTATTCCTACCTCAGATGCATCTTACACTCAGAAAAAAAGTAAGTAGCAAAATTTGTAAACGATTACAATCCCACTTTACTTGTGTACTGATTTTTAGTAAAAAATTATTATTTAGCAAATATTTTTGCTATTTACATTTTACAAATTACAGAATATTTACAAATATTTGTTGCTAATTTCAGAAATCATTTTACAAATTTTTGAAAATCGATTTGCTAAAATAACCAAAAAAATTTTACTAATTTTCACAATGTGGATATTGAAGGAAATGTTATTTCTAATTAAAACTTACACCTGCCAACTTAAATTGCCTTAAGTGTTACATAGATCAATAAAAGGGATCGGAAGTGAATATGCCAACTCATATCTGAAAATAGGACATCCACTTAAAATAGCACTAAAAAGTTTTTTTAGTTCTAAAAATCAGCCCTAAAAGCAATTAAAATTTGACATTAAAAGTAAAAAAGAAACAATTGACTAAAATATTTTTCAAAACAGAAATTACCAAATTAAATAAAAAAGATTAATTCGTTTATGTTTTTAAAATTTTTAAGCCTTTGATTTTTTTTTTGAATTTCGTCTTAAAAAAAAAATAAATAAAATAAAAAATTTTGATGCTCGATAAAAAAAATAAATTTGAAATTTTGTACTAATATTAGTAATTTTTTTTTTTTTTTTTGCTAATTTTGGCAAACAGATTTTAAATTCCACTTTACAAAGAATTTACTAAAATTTAGTAGCGGCTACTTACTTTTTCTACTAATTTTATTGTACTACACGTCAGCAGACATGTGTTTTGCTAAGATTAGCAAAAAATACCGCAGGGCTCAAATTAACAAAATTTCCCGTAATAACAACAAAATTTTCAGTGCCTCTACAGACTTTTTTGGTAAGTGTACACAGATACAGCTTAATCACTGCTTTGGCAGGGGTCACCTCCGTAATACATGGATCGCCATAAGAATTGCAGATACACACTCCAATAATTGGTCTAAAAAAAGCCTTTTTCAATAACATTAATGCATTTTTTGTGTTCTCTTCTCTGAACTCTAATTAGTATTTGTTTTAATTTACAACAGAAAATACCATTTAAAATAAATTAAATTTCATTTAAAAACCGGTCTAATTACTTTTTATTAAAATCAAATGATGTTTGTTATTTATTTTTAAATTATGTTTATGTTGACACATCAGTAATGTTGAATCAATTAAATATAAATAGTAAATTTTACCTACCAATTCCGTAAAATTAAAGGATTATTCATTTAATTGAAATTGTTTAAATTTTTTGTATTTTTGTATTGTTGTTATAAATGTAGCCTCACACACTCCAAAAACACATGTTGTGTGAATGGCCTTATGTGTGTTTGTTTATGAAGTTGTTGTAATGCGAGTTTTAATAATTTTTTATATAAACAAATAATTTTAATAAAAAACTAAATTGGAATTTTTTGAATATTTTTTTTTTTTTTTTTTGAAACATACGCAAACAATATTTGATTTTGTAATAACTGTAACGAATACAAATAAACCACAAATTTCCGTTTTGTGGGTAAATTTTATAAATTTTAAACAAATGAAAAAAATAAATGAAACTGAAAAAATCGATAAATGGCAATAAATCATTTTGATCAAATGTAAAAAAAAGTTTAAATAAATATTTCTTTGGAAAAATCAATGTAAGTATGTTCTTTTATTTTTAACTGAAACTTTTTTATTAAACTGCAAATAGTTAACTAATTAATTTTCTGAGAGTAATGGCAAACTGTATTTCTACAATAAATTAAGCGTAAAATGTCTTTGTTAAATTTAATTTTAATAACAAATTATAAAAAAAAATACATATCAGTTTAATTATAAACATATTATATGTGTGTATTATTGCATATGAAAGTGTGTACAAAATAATTGTAGGATTTAGTGTTTATATTTACATTTACAGTGAAATAAGTTGTATTTTTTAATAAAAAATATGAATATTACGTACACGTACTAAAATAAATATTACGTATACGTATTATTAAAAATATAAAAAACGCATAACTAAAGTTGGAAAAAGAAAATATCAAAGGCTTCCCCGTTTACGGTAATTTTATTTTTTTTTTATTTGAAAATTTAATTATAAAACGTTACCATTCTTTAATATGATGTCTGATATGCAATATTTGTTAGGTATTTTTTACTTATGAAGAAAAAGAGTGTATGTTCCATAAACTCGAGTACTTCCCTGCAATATTTTTTCATGTTCTTTTAATGCTACATCTTCTTGTGCTTTTAAAACCATAACCAATTCTTAAAGTTATTCACTAACAACAAAAAAAAAAACAAGATTTTTGCAAGCAAACACTGATTTCATCCTGTAGTTGACTCATCGGTGGCGGTCAACATAAAATACAGCGGTATCCTTTGATCAATTCATATTATAAAATACCATGGTCACGCCTTAAAGGCATTAAACGAGATGGCGCTCAAGCTCCACCGTGTAGTATAAAAAAAAAAAATAACAAAGAGAAGAAGAAAAATAAGAAAAGAATGCCAAGTTAGCAAGTAAAAATACTCAAATACTGTAGCTAAAATGAGCAGTATTTTTTTTTTTGGTATTTTACACTTTAAAAATGAAGAGAGAAATCTTTTCATTATTTTATAATGAATTTGAAATAATGAGTGTTATAATCAATTTATGCAGACTTCTTTGACAGTGCTGTTTTAGTCTGTTTGATTTTTGTTAACAATTTAAATGTTATATTATAAAATTTATGATTTTAACGGTAAATGCTTGTAATTGCTAGTAACCATAATTTTGTTTATAATAAACCTTTTGCCTTTTTCAAAAACCATATACACCAAAAAAACACAATTTTAATAGTTTTTTTTAAACCTTAGGAATTGTAAATAGCTTAATGAGCTCCACCATTATTTATGTTTCAATATACCGCTAGCATTTACTCATTAGAAAAAGTAAACACATACCAACACATAAGTAACATTTATTTTATAAACATGAAAATGTATGTTTCATTAAATAATGAATAAGTCAATTTTAGGCAAATTGTATCCACACTAACACAACAAGAAAAAATTATTATACCACACCTAAATTAATTGTTTAAATGTTTGTTCTTACAAATTAATGCCAAAAAGTCATTAAATATTACAAATTTTCAAACACACACAACTTTTTTTTTTTTATTATTATAATTACAAACTTTAAACATCTTGATTACTTTAACAATATAGCGGTAATTAATAAAAAAATTAAAGTTAAAAAAATCCAAAAATAATCAAACAAACATGTGTTAACAATTTGTCTATATGTTAATGATAAATTTACCACACACACACACCACAAATAAATAACAAAAAAATTTAAAACTCCAAAAAAAAAGAAACCAAAAAATCCATTATCATGTTAAGTTAATTTTTTTTTCATAACCCACTTACTTTTTATGAACCAGTAGTGTTGTCTGCTGTCAGTCAGTTGTCAATACTATGAATACTAACCATTTACAGATACAGATACAATTTATCTGTATCTGTATCTTAATTTCAGTTATATAGTGTATTTGAATTGAATGGTTTTCCGTTGATGCAGCCGCAACTTTTATGCGTTTTTTTTTTTGTTACAAAGTCGCTAATTGATAATTATTAAGAGTTTGTTCGATTTAAACGAAAAGCTTTTTATCTGTGTTGATTTGAGTTTACATTTCATTAATTGTGTCTTACAAAAGAAGAAAGGTGATTTTTGAAATTTAAGTTTCACGGTCTTCTTTCTTTATCGTCACTTCTTGATGTGCTCATTAATCCAAAAATTCTTTATAAATGATTTTTTCTTCAGATGCATAATTCAGAACATAAAAGGTTACCAATAGAAAAAAGTTCTCAAAATCTGATGGGTTTTCGAAAAGTTCTTAAAACTTACATACCCGAGGAAAAAGGTTTGTGTTAACACGAGGGCGGATCACGGACTTAGTGACTTTTCGAACTTCCCTCGTAGTTATATGAAATAAAACACTACTCCCATCAAGTACCACCTTTTAGTAGACTACTGTCGAATTTTGAGAAAGTTCCGTCACTTACTTTGCGTTAAACAGATGTTCAAAACATACAAACTCGTGGATTTTTTGAAAATGAAAAATAGTGAATTTCTAGAATTTTTCATTAGACATTATTTTTTGCGAAAAAAACCGTCAATCAAACCAAGAAAAAGCTTGATAAATACTATGGGGACTCTGCACCATTGATTTCAATGGTAAAAAAGTGGTTTACCGACTTTCGTTGTGGTCGCACAAGTACAAATATCGCTGAATGTTCTGGACGGCCAATTGAGGTCAATACACCGGAAAATGTCGAAAAAACCACGATATGGTGTTGGTCGATAGAAGAGTAAAAGTGCGTCAGGTTGTTGATGCCATAGGCATTTTATATGACAGCGTGGTTTCGATTTTAAATGATCAGTTGGATTTATGAAAGCTGTCTGCAAGATGGGTGCCGCGGTTGCTCTCAATCGACCATAAACGTAATCGTGTGACGTGTGTAGGCTCAATGGCAAAATTCCATGAATTGGGATACGAATTGGTACCTCATCTGCCATATTCTCCGGATTTAGCCAGCGGTCACTCTTTCCTATTTCCTAACCTAAAGAAATTGCTCGGTGGAAAGAGATTATGTTGAAAAATAAATATTTTTTTTTTTTTTTTGCAAAAAACAACTGTGTTTCATTCAAAAAGTCACGGACTTATTGATCCGCCCTCGTATATAAGCTATTTAATCTTACAAAAATTAATGTAATATATAGTTATATGTATATGTATTTATATACCCATGATCATACATGGGCATTAGACCGTACCACCTTACAGGCAAAAAAAAAAAAGTTCACCGTACACCCTCAAATATAAAGTATTTTAACAAGAAAATTTCGAAAAAGTTTTTTTTTATTTTTTTTGGCCGAACGTAGGGGTCGCCATTTTATATTTTTCGTTATATCTTCGCCATTTACCGTCGGATCTTAAAGTATTGTATATCAATGTTTTTTGCCTCGCGGAGGCCGATGTTTTCCTCGAAGGAGCCATTGACCTCAAGTAACCCGTTCTAGTATTAACCCACCAGATCTCAGTTGCTACCACCTTAATGTACTACCCTAATATTTTAAAATGAAAGCTCGCAAAAAAGCAATAAACTTTTGCTAGGAAAGTATTCCAATAATTCCAGCGGAACTATTATTTTATTTTTTTTTTAATTTTTTTTGTTGCCGAATGTAGGGCATTTTTAATTTTTTTGTCATATCTTCTGTATTTACAGTCGGATCTTAAAGGGTTATATATATATTTGTCGCAATGATACCAATTTGTTACATGAAAAATCATTGACCTCAAGCAACCTTTTATACTACTTAAGGGGTAACACCTATGTAAAAAGCCTATATATAAAAACTTCCTTTTTCTTAACAAAAATTGGTTTTCAAAAATATTTGTTTTACACAAAGTTTTACAAAATGATAGTATATTTACAATAGAGGTCCACGGCACGCAGCATTACTTAATTAATTTTTGGTGGATTTCTCTGAAATTTATAATGCATATGGAAAACTAAATTATCTATGGACACCGAGCGTTTTGTTCATGTAGAACATGAATCTTCTATGGCGGCCACCGATGACAGCTGCCAAAAATACAGCCAACTTGAATCACTTCAAAATATGATCGATTAAAATTTGTGTTATTTTATAAGTGATCCACGGCACTCAGCATAATTTAACCAATTTTAGGTGGATCGCTCTGAAACATACACTTTATATAGAAAACTAAATTATCTAGAGAAAAGCGTATGAGTTTTTGGGTATATTAATTTTTGACAAAACAGCGAAGTGTTAATGTCAAAATATCTATTTTTATACTCGTAAAGCAACAGCTCTAAGTCATAAAGTATTTGACCTATCAAAAACTCTTACGGCGCATCCATAGATAATTTAGTTTTCCATATGCATTATAAATTTCAGAGAAATCCACCAAAAATTGCGTGCCGTGGACCTCTGTTGTAAATATACTATCATTTTGTAAAACTTTGTGTAAAACAAATATTTTTTTGTACTGTTCATAAATTTTGTGAAAACCAATCTTTGTTAACACATCTCCGTAAATAAAGAAAATAAAAAAAGGAAGTTTTATTATAGGCTTTTTACATAGGTGTTACCCCTTAAGTAGTATAAAAGTGTGCTTAAGGTCAATGATTTTTGATGTAACAAATTGGTATCATTGCGACAAAAACACTGATATATAACCCTTTAAGATCCCACTGTAAATACAGAAGATATGACAAAAAAATTTAAAATGCCCTACATTCGGCAACAAAAAAAATTAAAAAAAAATAAATAATGGTTCCGCTCGAATTATTGGAATACTTTCCTAGCAAAAGTTTATTGCTTTTTTGCGAGCTTTCATTTTAAAATATTAGGGTAGTACATTAAGGTGGTAGCAACTGAGATCTGGTGGGTTAATACTAGAACGGGTTACTTGAGGTCAATGGCTCCTTCGAGGAAAACATCGGTCTCCGCGAGACAAAAAACATTGATATACAATACTTTAAGATCCGACGGTAAATGGCGAAGATATAACGAAAAATATAAAATGGCGACCCCTACGTTCGGCCAAAAAAAATAAAAAAACATTTTTGAAATTTTCTTGTTAAAATACTTTATATTTGAGGGTGTACGGTGAACTTTTTTTTTGAGGTACGGTCTAATGATCATATAAGAAATCATGTATGGTCATATATTGAACAATGTATGGACGTATATGACCATGTATGCCCATGTATGATCATATACAGGCCCATGTATGTTCATGTATGCTCATTTCGATTTTTAGATGGGTATAATAATATATTACACAGTGCAACAGCAATTTTAGGATAGGACCAACGAATACCGTTTGAAAGTATCGCTACGTGTTTGTAAAACCCTCCTGGGGTAATGCTCAACCTAATCACATTTTTTTATTGCTTTAATATTTGTTCAATAAATTCCTAAATATTAGAAATATTGGTTGGTAATCTGTTTCAAAATTGAAGATCATATTATGTGTGCCTACTTTGTTGACATATTGCCAAAATTAAAAAACTCCATTGGAAAAAAATAAAATATGCAAAAAATTTAACTGTTTTTTATATGCGTTTGAAGGAAGATTGATATATCAGGAAAGTAGTTAAAAGCTTTTGTTTTTATAACGGTAAATATGTATATTAAGGCGTCTTTTATTAATGAACGCAATGCTCCTCGTCTTAGCGTGGTCCAATTGGATTCAAATTTTAAGTATCGGTGCTGCTTGAATGTCTTTCTTAAAAAAAAACACTTTAATGGACTTAATACAAGAAAGTTAATAAAATCCAAATCATTTGAGAAAGTACTGGTGGATAACGAGTTAATTTGTTAATTAATTATTCAAAAATCGATCGCAGATGCTGTAAAAATTATGCTGGGTGATTTCGATATGATCGGTGACTATCTGAAAGGAAGAAATGAATTTAGACTTCCTTTAACACTTGTACCTTCTGAAAAAAGATCGCGCAAGTAATTTTAGCTTATATTTCAATTCAGCATTTTACATAATTTTTTTTTAGTTATGTGTCAAAAATAATGCCGTACATTTTTTTTTGGTATTTATTCTTTGGAAGTTATTTACAAAAAAAGTAAAAACTATGCTAAAGACGGGAAAGCAAAATTTTATGCGATTTAGAATTAATACATAGATATGATTTTGAAAATAATGCACCCACTTAGGGCTACAACCTATTTTAGGCTATAAAAGGAAATTGTGATGAGGTGGGGCAAAACCCAATAGGGGTTTTACTACACTCACAATATATTTTTCGTAACCGAATGTAGTTTATTTAAAAAGTAATACGTAAAGTTTGTTTTTAAACGAAGAATCAATAGAAATTCATAGAAATATATTTTTTAATTACTTGAATCAGTCATTCAAAAAACAAACTATAAAAATTTACAGACATTCAGTAGGAGTTGATATTTTCTGTTAAATGTAAAATTTTATGTTTTCTGTTTTTGAAAATATAAATTCATATAATTCCTTATTGTTTTTTTACCAAAATAGTTTGTTTATATACGAAATTATTTCAATAAAAAATACAAGAAATTATTCAAATATAGATACAGACAAGAAAATAAAAAAATATATACGTATGTGTATGTGTTGTGTTTCGAAAAATTACATACAAATAAAAAAAAAATCTATTTGAAAAACAAACCACAAAATTCGTTTTTTTCTACTTTTTGTCAGTTAAAAATTGATGATTATTTTAAACTACTTTCGATCGCTTTTACTACTTATGGCGATTATTAAACAATGATTGAAAATAAACAAGAAAATGGGCTGAATATAATAAAAAATCAGTAGTCCTCTTTTTGATTTTATTTTCGATTAATTTAATATGTATTTTAGATTATTTTCAACGAAATAATATTGTGAGTGTACAATTACGCCAAAATTGTAGCACAGTGTTATTAGATAAGGCTACATAACTCGGCCCCTGGACCTATTTTTTTTAATTTAAATAAAACTGCCCGGAAGATATCACAACTCCGTGAACTTTATTTTACCTACGATCTACTTTAATTTCTCAGTTAAGGCAATGAGGCTGTCGGCAATGACCCAAAATTTGTTGCACTGTGTCATATACAATATTAAAATAATTTCTTGCAGCAGCTGAAATCAATTGAATTTTAATAAGTTTCTTAAACACCTACAAAACCCTTTTACATCATTTTTCTAAAAAATAAAAAAGCCGATCACCTGTTTTTCAAATTTATTTATTTTAAACTAAAATTTTCTATTAGGCATGGCAATAATTTAAAGTTTCACACTTTAACCTTTTCATCTAAAAATTTCCCGCTATAACTTCAATGAAATAAAGAAAAACAACAAAAGAAACCTGTGTGGGTTTTAGTTTAATCCCACATATGTACGTACACCTTTCAACGCTTGTTGTTGGATTAATCAAAATCTAATTTAAATTCAAATTTATCAGCATGTGAAATAAACCACACACAACGATAAAAAGAGAATTTATATATTTTTTTTCAAAAGGATGTAAGTTTACTGTGCTCTAACCGTCTGCAAGGTCTGAGATCTACATATTAAAAAAAAAACAACTTGTACCACTCAACCTACTGATTGAAATAAATTTCCATTTTAAACCATGGCACAGGTGAAAAAGTGTGTAAAATGTAAATTGACTTTAGACCGCGGGAAAAAATTTCCTTTATAAAAAATCAAAATCCTGAAAAAATTATTTGTATTTTAGATAATTAACACTTTCCCTAACCATTATTGTTTCTTTTGAAGAGGTTCCCACGCAATCCTTGACTAACAAAAGAACTCCAATGAAAAATAAAATTAAGATTATATTAATGTATTTAAACGAATACCTTTTTTTAACATCCGCATATGTGTTTTTTATTCTTCCACATATAAGTAGAGATATGTAGATAAAAAAAATCAAAAAAAAAACAGAAGCGCTAACGACAAATCCAAATTGTTTAGAGGCGGCACATTGTTTGATGCGTTTGTTTTGCGGTTAAATCGAAGACATGCTCACAAATATTTGTGTTATTAGCCCTTATCAATATTATTTCCCAAATGAATGATAGAATTAGAAAATTGGAAATAGAAAAATCGAAAATGTCCAAATGTAAAGGTTTCACAGCGGTAGCTACTGATGCTGTTAAATTTATTGTGTCTTCAATTAAAAGAAAACACAAAAAGAACCTTTTTCTGTTCTAAGCTGCCAGGGTGCATTCGATGTTAGAACATTTAGATGGCACCAAAGGTGACCTTTCTTTTTGTTTGGTGTATTACTACACATAATCTAACTTTTACTTTTTTAACATTTGTAAAATTCTTAAATTGGTTTTCTATTTTCGATTTGAGGGTTTGGTATGGATTCTTGTTTAGGTTTATTTTATGTTTTTTTTTTTCTTGAGACATATAGACGCCATGGTTTTCGTTTATGTTCGCTTTAATGAAACACGAAATTATTTAACTTAATTACCAAACTTAACTTGTTTTGAATATAGTGAAATAAACAATACATTTGACTGTAAAAATACACAGAGGCGAAATGCTTTAATCGAATTGTGGATGTGGATGGTTATTCTAGACAGACTCTTATAACTCGAATAACAAAAAATTAACGTAGAATCTTTGGGATTAATACGAGAGCACTTTGATAACTCCGTGACCTTTTCAACTTCCCTCGTAGTAATTTGAAAATCAATACTGCTACAAATTTATGCTGTTTTCAAATCTGAAGAAATTCGGGTCGAGTGAAGAGCTAAAACAAACGCCTATTTTGAAGACCTTGAGAAAAACCTATACTTGGAAGGAATTAAAAAAATTTGATAAACGATGCGAAAAATTATTTTTTATCAAAAAGTCACTGATTTATAAGACCACCCTCGTATGTATAAATTTGACAGTCATAACACCATTCATGTCCATATAATTACCCTAATCGAACACTTCAATCCTGTAAGGAAGAATAGTCTATGCTGAGTTTTAGGGAAATCAGCGGGCAGACAAGATATCAATGGCAGAGTCTGTCTTAAATGCCTCCACAGCATCAATCGCTACACCGTTGGGTGTAACCTACGAGCACCACCTGGGGAAGAAAGAGGTAGAGTTGTAGGACTGTAAGGCTCACGTGGCACAAGGGTAATCCGGGGTTTACTATATCGCTCATCAGCCAGTGCTCACTGGTCACTAGCTAATATGGCAACAGGCTCGGACGGGGCCGATATACACGAATCTGTCGGTTTTATTGGATATATGATTGGGTGATCTTATCCGTTATCTCAATCTTTCAGCTCGGGTCTAGTTCTCCGGTTATCGGATCCATACGGGTGGTGTGGTCTTCTAAAACGGAGATGCTTTTTGATTCTACTTTATGCTTACTTGTACCACTTGAACCAACCAACCAACCCTAAACGAACAAATAAACATAAAAAAGTACTGAAACTGTCACAAGACTAATGTAAAAAATCTGTCGCAGAACTTAGGCAAAGGGTAGATTTGGGGATGTGCCTAGAAATACATTTACATTCCATTAATTAAAAATAATATACCCAGGGTGTACAAATGGGCCATTTGTCTTACGGAAGTTTAAAATTGTTATTTTCTCCAAAACCTTTTTCAAATTTTCCAGAATAATTTTTAAATTAAAAGTTCAACTGGAAGTTAGACTAAAGTTTGTTTAAATTTAGACATTTTAACTCATCAACGATGATTTCTTAAGCATACTTGTACCACTTCACTGATACAAGCTGGATCTGTCTTATTTTCACCAGACACATTCACATTGGTTTTGTTTCAGCATTCACGGTGTAGGTACATTGAGGGCTGTCCTGCGTTTATACGTCACGAGAAGGCAGTTATGGGACAGTTGCTCGAACTTCAACTGATACCTTTTATCCCACTGTATAATTTCTTGGGATAATATTTACACTTAAAATGATTTGTAAGTACGAATAACAGGAAGAACAATTTAAATTTAATGTAAAACTCGGCTACTTATCATATAAATTCCTAAATTTTTAAAGATAATCGGACCTTATTTGGACTCAGTCCTCTCATATACCCACCTTCCAGGTAGTTGGTTAAATTAATTTTTTGTACAATTTCGTTATATATTTTTCGACTTGTTTATAAAAAAAATTAGGATCAATTCCCGAAATATGACCGAAATTATAATTGCTGTAGGGTATCATATGGTCGCCATGCTCAACTACCATGCAAAACCCCACATTACCAAAAAATGTGTAAAGTAATGTGTAGCCATAGGGGCTCATGGATTACTTTGCACCTTACTTCACTGATGAATTTCACAGGCGATGAGCCTCAAAGTAATGTATATACCCATTACTTTAGAGGTAAGTAACCCCTTATATGGTTAAGAGAATGGGAAAACTAATGTGTCTAAAAATAGATTTTTTAAAAAGAGGAATTTTTATTAAAAAAAATTATTACAAATATTTTAAACGTTATTAAAAATTATGTGGTCATGATGGGAATCGAACCAGGGAACTCTTGTTTCCAGCCAAGAACTCTACCCACTGAGCTGTCGACGCATATAGTATTTGATAGCTTTAAACTTAAATGAGTTGTTGCGCTCCGTTTCTTCGCTAGTGTTGTCAAAACAAACATACATTACCCCTTTGCTTACAAAAAAAAAACACAAAGTAATGTATCCAAAAATAGATTTTCAAAAATATTTCAATTATTACTTTACATTTATAAATCATAAATTACGTAATCAATAATAATTAACTTATTACTTTATGCTTGCAAATAATGAAAAAGGTAACCATCTATCATTACAAGGTAACGCATGAGAATATCGCAGCCATTACCAAAGTTTTGCTGGGTAGCTTTGTGTTCACAACATTTTAAGTTCTACAATCAGAAAACATATTCGTTGTGACAACCAAATTTATTCCTAATCTTATAGTTCGATTGTTACAACTGAATTTTGTAGTTGTGATTAACGAATGTTTGTTAAGACAACAGAAATTATGTTGTCACAGTCAAATAATTGTTGTCTCAACTCATTTTAGCTATCGAAACCCAAAAACTCGGTTACCACAACCAACTGGCTATAAATTCGTTTTATCTGTGTAAATATTTCAATATTTTATTTCTACTTTGAACATTCCGCGATCAATACACTACTTACGATTACATACGTTGAGCCCTAAGCATTTAGTAAAGTTTATATATTGTGTAAATATGATTACATCACTATGATGCCTAAAGCACAATGTACTAATTTTAACCAACTTGAAATACGAATTTGCTTATTTGTTATTAATTTTGGTTTTCTGTATGAAAGTTGGTATTGTTTTAACTTAAGTTAATACTTTTTACCAATCAATAGTTTTACCGAACGCTAATAATTTTTCTAAACAAATCGGCATTGGGAACACTGCACAAACAGTTTAATCACAGCTAAACTCTTAAGAAATGCACCGCTGCGTAACGGCGTTAACATATAATAAACCCCCAAAAAAGTGTGGCAACTCTAATAGGTGTGAGTAAGTAGAATAAATACAAAAATATTAAAATAAATATTTGTAAAAAGCAATCAATCGATAAAGTATCCAAACATAATGTATCTAGCTTGATACGTGCTGCATATGAAGCTTTCCATACCATTTGTATAGCTACAAAAAAAGTATATCGAAAAAAAATTGGAATTATTGGGAAAAAATTAAAAAGCATATGTGTAAATAAATTTTTGTATTCATATGTGACAGTTTCAGTTTTTTCAAAAGTGTGCGAGTAGGCGTGGATAAATATTGACTAATTTAGCGCTCATTTTTTAGTGTATTATTTATAATAACTTAATATATTTTAAAAAATGCAAGAAATTTGACTACATCAATAGGGTTTTAATATCGATATCCTTCTATCGATTCGGGAAGTTAATGCGTGTTACTCGGCATCAATAAAATTTAAAATATATTTGTTTTATGACATTGCTGTTCAAAAATAAAAATGTAGTTGTGTTGGTTAGAAAATGAGAATAAATGTTCAATGTGTTAATAGCACTGTAAGTGTCTGTATAAATTTATTTTTCATTAAAAATATGATACTGTTAATGTTATGTATAAAACTGTTTTAAAGAAATAAAAATTAAACAAAATGCATATATAAATTAGGGTGGCTTTTTTTTCATTGTATAAAAAACAAAAATTTGTAGATTTTTTCGATCAATATTAATAAAATATCTTTAATATGTTGGATTTATTATGTTATCCTGTTAAAAAATGCAATTTTTGGAAGGAAAAAAAATACATTCGATCGGAATAAATGAATAAACGATCGGTCTCAAATTTTTAAAAGATCTTGTATTATTATAAAATATTTTTCGTTTGCTACTAATATTTTTCAGCGCATTAAAAAAAAATCAGCGTACATCCGCTCCACGTGTTTATTTGTCGCTGTTTCAGTGACGACTAAAAGCAAGTGCGTAAGAATACATGTGAGTTGAGCAGGGACAATTGTCCTATGAAATGAACAGCAGAATCTATGATGATTTTGGACAACAGTACGTATAATCAATGTATATTTATTCCAGGTAATAAGTATTCAAGCTCAAGGTATATTTTATACAAAATTATTTATTTTTCATCCAATATTTCGCTATCTCAATGGATAGCTTCTTAAGGGATTTTTTGTTTTTTAATTTTAAACAAATTTTTTAAAAAATCAAAATTCATGAAAAAAAATTTGTTTAAAATTAAAAACAAAAATCCCTTAAGAAGCTATCCATTGAGGTAGCGAAATATTGGATGAAAAATAAATAATTTTGTATAAAATAGACCTTGAGTTTGAATACTTATTACCTGGAATTTGTATTAAAAAAAGTCGAAGAAATTAAACTGAATAATTTAATGTATATTTATCATACGCCCAGTTGCCCAAAAATATAGAAAAAAAATTAATTTATCTTTTCGGAATATTTTCTGCAAAACGAAGCCGAGTGACATGCTAAAACTAAAAATAAATTTTGGCCAATTCCTAGATATATTGAGTTAATATTACACTAAAAATTTAGAACTAGTTCTGAAATACTATTTTTTTTTTCAAATTGCCCATTAAAATCTATTGATATAGAAAAATTCCATTAAATTTTTATAAAAAATAAAAAAGTCTAAAATGTGGAAATTGAAAAAGTTGTTTAATTGGCATAATAGGACAATAAAACCTGTAAGTTTGATATTAATATCATACACTTTTTACTATAGCAGGCAGTTGGTGTGGAAAGCCTTGTATACTGGTGTTGTATCTACCAGTATTGCTACTGAATAAAAATAAATATTTAAACATACAATAATAGAAACATCTACCATACCATACCACTCACTATTAGCCCATGGATATTTAAATATCGGGTTTTTATCAAACGTTCGGTATTTTTGAACATACAAAAATCTATCAAAAAGTGAGACGATAAACTGCTTTTCGGCGGTTTGAATATCAAACAAATTAAAAAAGATTTAAACATTTCAATTTCTTCTTCAAAAAAATCAACACCAAAATTGTTACTTTAATTAACAGTTTATATACGATATTGAGTAGCTTTTTGTGTATTTTTCGATGTTTTACAGTTTTATCATTATTAATGCATTGTTTTATTGTTTTTCTGTTTCTATTCTATTTATACTTTTCTGATTTTAACATTAATTTAAAGATGAGTTAAAAGTCAAATCAATATATTAATTTCTTTTGATTGTACAGTTGAAAGGTTTTCAATATTTATATAATTTTTATTATAAATACCTCATTTATTTGTTAATTTTTAAAATTTTTCTATTAAATTGAATTTCTCTTCTTCATCAATTGTTAATTGCGTGGTAGTAACAAAAAAAATTAAGTGAATAATTTTTATACGCTATTGTTTGATATTTTGATGAAACGATATGGGTGGTCATAAGACGATTATATTATCAATTTTGCTTAATAATTGTTTGAATTAAAAAAATTTGGATCATTTTTTTTAACATTTATGGAATAAATTTATAAACATAAAAGATTGATAAGCATGTTGAGGAAAAAACTTACTGTGCAATACTCAGCAGAATTATAAACGGGAAACAAAAAGGAAAAATATCTTCAAAAATCTATAGAGAAACTGAAATACCGATGTTTATAATTTTCTTTATGATGGGCTATTAATTATAAGATAGTTTCAATTAACCCTCTAACTGGTCTACACTTTTTTGCAATGAAATTTTTACCATGTGTTCGATATAAACAATAAGTTTATGCGATATGGTCAAAAAATAATTTTAGAGTAAATCTAAAAATTTACTGAATTAATAATAAAAATAGCATAGCAGAATACAAACGTGATTTATTTTTCCATACAGTTTGGCAATTAAAAAAGCGCCGAGCGTTGCATTTGTGAGATACAATCAATTTTATTTTGAAAACGTTTTTTCTTATTCTCTTGTTTTTTGTTTCTAATTCTCTTTACAGAGTTTCCACATTTTAAAAGTTTTTTTTAAACAAAAAACAAATGATGAGTAAATTTAACATACGATATTCTATAGCTCTTACACTCAGAAAATAAAGTTAGTAGAAAAATTTGTAAGCAGTTTTCAATCCCACTTTACTATGTACTTTTTCAAAACAGAAATTACCAAATAAAAAAAAAAAAATAATAAATTTGTTTATGTTTTTACAATTTTTAAGCCGTTGATTTTTTTTTTAATTTTGCCTAAAATATTTTTTGGAAAAAATTAATAAAATAAAAAATTTTCATGCTCGATAAAAAAAAAAATTAATTTGAAATTGTGTCTAATATTAATTACATTAAGAATTTTTTTTTGCTGATTATAGCAAACAGATTTTAAATTTCACTTTACAAAAAGCTTACTAAAATTTAGTAGAGGTAGCTAATTTTTTCCACAAATTTCATTTTACTACACGTCAGCAGACATTGGAAAAAAATACCGCTGGGCTCAAATTAGCAAAATAATAACAGCAAAAGTTTTCGTTGCCATTACAGACTTTTTTTCGCGTTTTTAAATTTTGATAAAAATAATTATTTCTTTTATTGTTTTTATAAAATTAAATTGTAAAAACAAAAAAAAAACAGGAGAGTAAAGTATCTCTACGGTACTCTACACAAAAATAAATATGACAGTTTGTGCAGTCACCGTCGTACGTCCTTATTTTGGGCGAGTTTTCTCTCAGAGTTTTCTTTCAGAAAATATGAAATAGAGGGAAAATACAAATTTATTTCAATATATTTATATTGCTCAAACTTTGGCATTAGTTATATAAGTGTTTTAATAAATAAAATTAAACTTTTCATGTATTTTTTTTATAAAAAATAAACAACATTAATTTAATGAAAAGTTTCAATGAACGAGTTCCAGCGAAACTTTATTGATTAAATCAAAAATTTCATTAATATTATGTAGAGAACTCTTTCAGTTTAGATAATTCTTTCAGTGAAATTTCTTTCATGCGTTTAAAAAACTTAAATATGCCCTACACTCAGAAAAAAAAGTTAGTAGACAAATTTTTAAACGGTTTTCAATCCCACTTTACTATTTTTGTACTGATTTTTAGTAAAAAAAATATTATTTAGCAAATCTTTTTGCTATTTACATTTTGCAAGTAACATAATTTAAACAGAATATTTACAAATTTTTGTTGGTAATTTCAGAAATCATTTTACAAATTTTTGAAAACCGATTTGCTAAAATTAGCAAATAACTTTAATAAGTGAATATTGAAGGAAATGTTATTTATAATTAAAACTTACACCTACAAACTTAAATTGCCTTAAAATGATACATAGATTAAAATAATAGATCGGAAGTGAATTTACCAACTCATGTCCAAAAATTGGATATCCACTTAAAATAGCACTAAAAAGTTTTTTTAGTTCTAAAAATCAGCCCTAAAAACAATTAAAATTTGACATTAAAAGTAAAAAAAAAAAAAAAATTTTAAATATTTTTCAAAACAAAAATTCAAACAGAATATTAAATTTGTTTATTTTTTAAGCCTTTGTTTTTTAGTTTTGTCTAAAATATTTTTTGGAAAAAATAAATAAAATATTAAAATTTTGATGTTCGATAAAAAAAAATTTTTTAAATTTGTACTAAATATTAATAATATTTAGTTATTTTTTTGCTGATTCTAGCAAACAGATTTTAAATTCCACTTTACAAAAAGTTTACTAAAATTTAGAAGCGGCAGCTAATTTTTCTACGAATTTTATTGTACTACACATCAGCAACTGACAGACATGTGTTGCTAAGATTAGCAAAAAATACTGCTGGGCTTAAATTAGCAAAATTTCCCGTAATAACAGCAAAATTTTCAGTTGCCATTACAGACTTTTTTTGGTGATTGTATAATATGTAGCTAAAAAGGAAAAATATGCATTAAAAACAGAAAAATTACGCCATAAGAACAATTCCTTAGAAAATATATATGCAAAACAATTTTACAGTTACTATATATTAACCTATTTTCAAAATGCTACTAAGTAAACGAGCTATTAGCGGTAGATTCGTATAATAAAAAGGGGGAAATTTGCATATCACTTTTTATTAAAATCGCTTAAATTAGAAGCATTTTGCTTCAATTAAAAATTTTGAAGTTTTCCCTTAAAAATAGGAATACAAATTTAAGGCGAAATCAGCATTTAAAAAGCAGGAAAATTCCGCCAAAAGCTAGATGGTTAACCCTTCTCCAATGAACACATATTTCTATCTAAAAGGGCTTATGTACACTAGACCTTTAAAAGGAAGACTTTTCCACCTATGAACCGCCATTTTACCACGGGCAAACAGTGAGACACATATTTTTAACTCAGATTTTTAAACAAATAGCTTTGAGATATCCGCTAGGAGCAGGACCCTACATAGCAAATTCAACTTTTTGAATATATTGTATAGAGAGAAATGTCTATGGCCTACCAACGAAAAGTAACACTCAATATAATATATCAGTTGGCTCAATAGAAATATTTGTTAATTTAACAAAATGTATTTCTGTTTTTTGCTTTGAATCAGATTAATTAATTTTGTGTCGATTTTTGTAACATTTTTCTAACATAAATTTAGCAAACATTTTATTTAAATTATACAGTGAAAACAGATTTATTGTGAGCTTCCGCTATATTTGTTTGTCGCGACTGATATTCAGTTAATACAACAGAATTTCGGTTGATGCAGAATATTTCATTTGTATTGGGAATGCATTAGGTTGGGACAACTAAATACTACGGTTTCTGAAACCAAAATATTTAGTTGGCATACAATTTGTATGTCACGATGAATCTGTTACCTCTGCATTCTAAAAAATGCTTTTAAATTTGCTACTATAAAATGGGTAAAGTTTTACACTCACCAAAAAAATTCTGTAATGGCAACTGAAAATTTTTCTGTTATTACGGGAAATTTTGCTAATTTGAGCCCAGCGGTATTTTTTGTTAATATTAGCAACACATGTCTGCTGACGTGCAGTACAATGAAATTAGTAGAAAAATTAGTAGCCGCCACTAAATTTTAGTAAACTTTTTGTAAAGCGGAATTTAAAACCGGTTTGCTAAAATCAGCAAAAAAAATTAATAAATATTGTATTAGTACAAAATTTTAAAATTTATTTTTTTTATCGAGCATCAACTTTCTCTTATTTTTTTTATTTTTTTCAAAAAAATATTTAATACAAAATTTTGTTTTATACAAAATTAATTTCTGTTTTGAAAAATATTTTAGTCAATATTGTTTTTTTACTTAAGGCCAAATTTTAATTGTTTTAGGGCTGATTTTTAGAACTCAAAAACTTTTTAGTGCTATTTTAAGTGGATGTCATATTTTCAGGCATGAGTCGGTATCTTCACTTTCGATCCCTTTTTTAATCTATGTAACATTTTAAGGCAATTCAAAATTGTAGGTGTAAGTTTTAATTAGAAAAAATATTTCCTTCAATATACACTTTTTTAAAATTAGTATTTTTTTTTTTTGCTAATTTTAGCAAATCGGTTTTCAAAAATTTGTAAAATGATTTCTGAAATTACCAACAAAAATTTGTTAATATTCTGTAAAAACTCTGTAATTTGTAAAATGAAAATCGCAAAATGATTTGCTAAATAATTATTTTTTTACTAAAAATCAGGACAAAAATAGTAAAGTGGGATTAAAAACCGTTTACAAATTTTTCTACTAACTTTTTTTTTCTGAGTGTATGTAATATTACGAAAATTTGGTAAATATAAACACCAAATTCGTAAAACTTTTTTGCGAACATTTTAATATACAATTATACACACACGAAGTATTTTTAGACACTATGTGTTTACAATTAAACACATTATGCCTAAAATTAGTATTATGGCACAAAAAATTATGACATATTAAATTGAAAAAAAAAAAAATCTAAAAAATTTTCAAAATAATAAGAGAAAACTTTATTAGTTCTTAAAATTTATTAATAATTTGGAATTACTAAACAAGAAATTTATTGTTTTTATTCTTATTGTGAGTTACTTAGCAATAAATTTATTGTTTTTATTATAAAACAAACATTTTTGGACTGTTTAATTTTCAACATCATAGTAGAAAATATTCGCATTTTTGTACGTTTTTTCCGAATTTAAGGGTAGATTAACAGGAAAATCGTAAATTTACTCTTCAATTCTAAAATTTGATTTAACTATTACGAACTTTTAATGTATTTTAACCTTTTTTGTGTTCATCAATTTACGAATAATGTGAGTACTTTTTTTATTTACGCACACAAAGTAAATTTACCCAACTTATAGTAGGAGTACAGTTTCCTACTATGAGTTGGGTAAATTTCAACAGAAATTAATTAGAGTGTGTGTACAGTTTCATTTGAAATAAAGTTGTGCTGTACCATTTGTTTTAATTATAAGATCTCGGTAGGCTCCACGGAGCAAACATTTTTGCCGAAATGTACATTAGTGTTATTGAATATTTAAAGGATAATTTCTCTGCACGGTTAAAAAAAAAACTCAAAATTATTTCCTAAAAACAACTAAGACAAACTAAGAATAACCAACTTAGAAAAAAATGTCCATCACTGTCAATTTTAATTAATTACACGTGAATAACTAACCAACAGCGAAAATAAAACACAAACACAATCGAAAATACGAAGAATATAGGTTAGACCAAACCCAATAAATTAATTGCTTTTGACAATTTGATTGATAACAACAACAACAACAACAAAATGTTGAATTAAATAGCAACGCCAACAACAAAGAGCTTAAATTAAGCTACACAATTTAAAGTTGATGGACGGACACACGAATGAAAGGCTGATAAACTAAATGATTAAAATTTGCCTAAATACAGTCTTGTTACAAAATTGAAAACTACGACTTGAAAATAAAAACAAAAACAACTAAAAGTTTGTGTGTGAAAGAGAGCTCGTGCTTATTATAACAAATTTTATAGGTTTTTTAAATGTTAAATATGGTAAAACATAAAAAAAAAGTTTTTAACAAAAAAAAAAAAGAAATAACACGCAAACAATTTTAATGCAATTAATGATGATCGCCATAATTACCGTTACGTGAACCACCATTGCGCTAACAATCATTGCATGATTGGTGGACATTTCAACGCCTTAATTAGAAAGAGATAGAGGGGTACACTGAATGATAGCTAAAAGTAGGAAAGAGATGGTATGATACTAATCAAATATTAGCCTGTTTTGGTGGAGTCCTAGTGTTGCATGTTTCTTTCTTTTTGGGGCCAATATGTTTGCTTCATTTTGTGTGCTATCTCTTTTTCTTGTGCAGAGTTTGGTTGTTTATGTTATTATATGCTTGTTTAGGCTTGTTTGTTGCTGCTTTACGCTCTCTGCTTTTAAACATCGTTTGTATGGTTATGATTTGATTGCCTGCTTGTGTGTTTGAAAATAAATGACGGCTAAGTTTAACCACCGGCAAACAAGACACGAACATTCAAACGTTAACGTGCCAGAGCAGCTAACAACATTAAATCGATGTTGTTTACTTGGGAAACACAACCACCACCATTATCATACCAACCATTCAATCCATATGTCTAACTAAAACCCAACAAACTAGCAGAACCGTATTTAAAAAAAAAAACAAGAAAATCAACTTGTCTAGTTAGCAATCTTCAATCTAGTTTCGAACAGTTGACTGTGAAGCGTCGAGTGGAAAGGTCTTACTATATTGAAATTTTTTGTTTTTTCTTGTGATTTTTCGAAATATTGAACTCTTGTTGTCGTACATCATTATTAACAACAATAATAATTTAACATCGTTGTTTAGTCGTATTTTTTTTTCTTTTTCAAAAAGAGAGAAGAAATTTATGTTCAAGTGTTAACAAGAAAATAAGATCATAACATTAATAATCAACAAATACATATGAAAAGAAATTAAATTCGAAAAACTGTTACAATTTAGTGAGAAAACAAAAAAAGAGAAATAACTTGAGTTGAATTGAGAAATGATTGTGCTTTGATTGATTTTAGTATGTGGTGAACAATAAACGAGACAAGACGTTAAATACGGTCGTGTTAAATAACAAAAAAAAAAAATTAAGTGGTATAAAACTATTTTATTTGAAATAATTAAAATTAAATAAAAAACATTTATTTGAATTAGCAATTAAAAAAAAGTGATTTCTTTTAAGTTATAGTAGTTAAATACTATGCTTTGTCCACCCACCATGCGTCCCGCAAGTCCTGCTGAATCTGAAATATCGGTAGGGGGTGCTCCTAGCCCCTTGCCACAATCTAATAATCGTTCTGCCATAGATTTATTACATCATCAACAACAATTGCTAATGCATCAACATGCTGTAGCTGTGGCAGCGGCTGGCTTAACGCGTTCTGCCGTCGGTACTATGCCCGAAGAATATTTTCAGCCTCTGAAACGTTTAAGAATGTCGGCTGATTCAGAAAGCAATAAAGAAAGATCTCCCAGTCCAGTACAACAAAATTCTAATTCAAATACCTCTACCGGCAATACAAAATCTAATTTAGAAGGTGTAAAAAGTTTTAGCATAGCCGACATATTGGGTCATGAAAAACGCGATTCATCAGCTTCACCACCTCCATCGTCACAAAGACCTTCAACAGGTCTTTTACAACCTAGAACAGAACCATTGGATATAGTAACAGCCAATCATCCAGCTGCCATGTTATTACCTGGATCCGCAGCTCATGTAGTTAGACCTTGGGATCATTTATTAGGACCCATGCCAGTTAGACCATTTATACCCTCCGCTCTGCTACATTATGAACAAAGATTAGCTTTGGATTATCATCGACAACTGCAAGAACATTTCAATGCCCAGGCCCAGCTCCTTAGACATATGAATGGTATGGATATTATACCCTCCGAAAGTGGTAGTGAAAGATCTAGTTCTGCGGCCAGTGATTGCTGTTCACCAGAAATTAATCGTTCTTCAGGTGATTTACATACAAGACATTCTCCCCAGTCGGCTCAAGATAGATCTCAACAAAATGCTAGAATTACGGAAGGTGGAAATGGTAATCATGGCTCATCAAATAGCGGAAATAGTGCTGCTTCATCGAGCGGCAGTAAAACAAAACCAAATGGTACACCGTTGGATGCACTATTTCAAATGACAACCAAAGATTTTAATGAAGAAGAAGGTAGGTTTTAAGATGTTCAAATTTTCAACATTTATACACATTTTCATAACAAAACAAGTAAAATAATGCAAGATGATATAGCATAAGGGATTTCTTTAGTCTGTAACAAATGGCGCCCAACATTTAGCTCCAAATAACTAAATAATACAACAATATTATCCGAACTTGTGATAACAGTACTTAATGAGTGCTGTAACACTCATTGTTGTCAGCCAAAGTAATGTTTTATAGTACATAAAACGTTTCATAAAATGCAAAAAGTATTTCCCAATATTTATAAAATTTTTATTATATTAATTGAGATTAAAGGATTTCATTCATCTTATAAATAATGAAGGTCATACAGACGGTTTTATAGTCATTATTATTATTCGTGTTATTTATAAAATATTTTATGATTTTTTTATGAAATTGTTAAATCGGATGAAAATTGAAGAAGTTTGTTTCTGGCTGTATTCAATCCTATCCAAAATTATCTTTCTGCTGTCAAAAGCAAACTTTTTCGGGATATGCCTTTTGCACGAATATCGAAAAAACCGAAACATACCATTTGTTGGTTTATATTCAAACATAACCACTTGGTCTAAAATAATAAAAGTTTTCAGCTGATATCTGTAGTGAATAGAAAATCGACTCAAAAAGTGATTCGGAATCGATCGGTAAAAGGTGCGTATAAGTCCAACATACACTACACAGTAGCAGTGTACACTCAGAAAAAAAAGTTTGTTGAAAAATTTGTAAACGGTTTTCAATCCCACTTTACTGTTTTTGTACTGATTTTTAGTAAAAAAATTATTATTTAGCAAATCTTTTTGCTATTTACACTTTACAAATTACATAATTTTTACAGAATATCTACAAACTTTCGTTGCTAATTTTAGAAATCATTTTGCAAATTTTTGAAAACCGATTTTCTAAAATTAGCAAAAAAAAAAATACTAAGTTTAAAAAAGTCGATATTGAAGGAAATGTTATTTCTAATAATTTAAACTTATACATACCGACTCATGTCTAAAAGAGGATATCCACTTAAAATAGCACTAAAAAGGTTTTTTAGTTCTAAAAAATCAGCCCTAAAAACAATTAAATTTAACCTTAAAAGTAGAAAAAAAAATTTACTGAAATATTTTTCAAAACAGAAATTACCAAATTAAAACAAAATGATAAATTCGTTTATGTTTTAAAATTTTTTAACATTTTTAAGCCTTTGATTTGTATAAAACATCTTTTAAAAAATATCAAAATTTTTGATGCTCGATAAAAAAAATAAATCTAAAACCTTGTACTAATATTTTTACTAATTTTTTTTACTGATTTTAGCAAACAGATTTTAAATTCCACTTTTCAAAAAGTCTAATAAAATTTAGTAGCGGCTACTAATTTTTCTACTAATTTCATTGTACTACATGCCAGCAGACATGTGTTGCTAAGATTAGCAAAAAATACCGCTGGGCTCAAACTAGCAGAATTTCCCGTAATAACAGCAAAATTTTCAGTTGCCATTACAGACTTTTTTTGGTGAGTGTAGAGTGCAATATAAGATTGAGATGATAAGAAATAAATTCGAATTCACTATTATGTTACATAAAAATCCAATTTTGAAAGCAATCACTGAAACACCACTTGACTACGAATTTATTCGCTATTTAAATTCTGGCGCCAAACGATAAGGGTATATCGATTTGTCAATAAATTTATACATTAAAAAAAAATTAATATCACCCAATGTTAAGGTTTTCTTTGATTAAAGTTTGGATAAAACTTTTCAAAATAAATTCCAGCATTAAATTTTCTCCCCAGTTTTCAAATAACAATCAGTACTTTGATTTGTTTGCAAAACTTTTTATATAACGTAAAATGTTACAAAAATTTCTAACAAAAATTTAGATTTGTTATCACAACTAAATATATTGATTAAATTGCTAATTAAGCATCAGAAGCGAAGTTTGTATTTAATTAAGCTTGATGGGAAATAGAGGTTATAAAAATATGATGCGGAACCAAAGATTTAAACAAGCCAATTGTTTCATACGGAATTTGAAATCGAAAATATTATAAAAGCCAAGGAATACCAGTTGTCCAATATGCAACAAAAGGGAGTGATTTGAAGACTGAAGTCATTTAAAAAGGACGGAAATTCAAATTTAGTATATGTTATAGAAATTGTAAATTCTAAGATCGACCTGTCCCGGCCACCACGGGAATACTACCCTTTTTCGAATGGCATTTCATTCAATGAAGTCAAATGTAGTATCGTTGGAATGGAATTTTTAAATAATTTTTTATAGTTTTTATTTCCTTAAATGGTAGTAAAAAATTTAAATTTTTAAATTTTGGGTACTTTGTAAGGATAAGTGTACTGCAATGACTTCTGGAATCGTGTATTTTGAACCCTATTCGTGCTAACTTGGAATTGAAGGAATACTTCCCGATGCTCTATTATGGTACCAGTTGGAACATCTTGGAAACCCTGTCCTAAAACATTTGCATAATGAACGTCGAACTCATTTTTTTGAATGATAAATTATTGCTGTACAGTTTCTACTTCGAAATTCGTTAGTTTTTGACATTCTCCCGAACAAATGAACGAAAAATTAACGATTTTCTTCCCCCTATTTGATTTCCCAAAATGTCTGAGGTAACTGAAAAAATGGAGAGGCTGTCTCTATCAAATTACAAAATTTCATACAATCGAAGATAATACTTTACTTGTAAGTAACAATAAGCAGCAACACTTGCTACCTCTGTAGATTGTTTCCAGGCTTGGAAAACTACAGAATAACAAAATTCGAAGTATGCTACTTTGAAAAGGTCATTGGTGACTGGGGTCTTAAAAGTTAAACCACAGAGAAAAAAGGTGCAAAAGGAAGTAAATGGTGTATCTTGCGCTTAGAGGGCGCTAGTCGTCAAAATTAATAGAAAAAAGCATGAGTTCGGTTTAACTTTTATTATTTTACCGCCTTTTGGCTAAGAGTTTTACATTTGCTGCATCTTTATAGTTTTTGAAAACAATCTGTCAGAGAAAAAAATTTTAAATGGCAACTCTGTTTGTTGCAAAACCTTGTTTATTGCATTTAAATAACTTTGGCCACTGAATTTCTACGCAATGTTGATTTTTACTGATCCATTTTCTACTTATTCTTTCAACAATAATATCTTAAGCAAATCTTGTAAATTCTTTTAAAATAAATTAAATTTTTTTAATTAATTAATACTAATTAAAAATGCTTCAACGCACAGTACAAAAGACCTATAAAAATTAATGGGAAATGTCAAATAATAAGACACAATGCCATTTACCTTAAGTCTTTTGACAGCTAATTTAAAATCAACACAATTAAAATAAAAACAAATAACAACATTATACCAAGACTCTGATAAATTACTTAATTTAATTGTTAAATAAAGATATTTTTAAAACAAAAACGATGCGACAGCAAAAAAAAAAAAATGTCCCACGATGCCAAAAATTTATAAAACAAGATAAAATATTTGAAATTAAAACGTAGCGCTAACACATACAAAAATTAATCTACAAAATTAATTATAATACAAAAAATTTAAATAAAAATGGGGAAGACAAATATTTTGAATATTAGCTTCTAAAACAAAATATCAGTTAAAGATAAACGTAATGAGTTTTTAGAATTTTTTAAGTGAACAATATTAATTATAATTTGTTTAAGTATTAAAAAATACTTAATAAAAAATAACTAATGACTATTTTTTAAATAATTTAGTTTACAAAAAATATTACTTAACTTTACAAATCTATTAGTTTTCAAATAAAACTTTGAACAGATTTTGAATATGAAAGGGAATGAAATAAATGAGTTAATACAAAATACCCTAGAGGCCAAAAAACATTAATGTTAAAATCATTTATCACTTTGTAATATAATTTAAAATACAGATCTTTTGCTTTATGACATTTTTTTTATCACTTCTATTAAATATGAAATATTTTCCACAGAATATTATAAAAAAAAAAAATTAAAATTTGAAAAAACGAAATCATTAAATATTTGAAATATTAATATTTTTCTACTCACCAGACTTGTAGACTACATTTCTAAGCATATTCCTGGAACAAGAAGAAGATTAAAACATTATTTTAAAATCGAAAAACAAATGTTTACGAGTGTTTTCTTAGGAAACATTATGTTAGGTCCCTATAATTATCAAAATATTATCGATCAAAGTCCTAATATCACTTTTTATACTCATATTACATTCAAGTTGTTTTAAATAAAAAACATATTTTGTATTGATATTATTTCAAGTTAGACATGTGACAATACAAACCAAAACAAACCTCCTCTTATACATTGTGCTCTTAAAGGAACCTTTTCTTACAAGTACTTAACATAAATTAGTTAATGATGATGATTAAACAAAGTGGTATCCTAAAAAGAGTTCTTGGGTTTTACAAAATCTCAAGTGTCTCATAATTATAGGAGACCAAAGTTTTAAATTACAACATACATTATGTAACAAATGTTCAGTTTAATGTTTTAAGACAATAAAAGAAAAGAAAATTAGATAAAATTATGGATTTGAAAACAATAATATTTAAACACTTAAAAAAAATAAAAGAAAACTTTCCCCTGTTTCCCTTTGGAAGATTTTCAAAAGACAAATAAAAATATCTGTCTTATATGAAATACAAACCTAAAAGCCCCATACTTTGTTACCGGTAGTTTTCATTGTCTTCTTAATATACATACCAATATTAAAACTTTTAAATATCGGAATATATTAAAAAAAAAAATAATTTTTTTCTAAGGAAGTTCCTTTTTAAGTAATTTTTTTTTTCGAAAGAAGCAACACTCAGCAAATTCTTACTACAAATTGCCTTCTTTGAAAATAGTATAGAGGAGAGATGAAAGGTGGTGAAAGATGAAGGGCTTCAAATACGGCAACACAGTAATAACGTAAGATGATAAATCTTGGTGTTGAAGCCATGTAGTTCATAGCCTTATTACGTTATTTAACTTCGTTGTGGATAAGTGACATGAGAACACCGAAGGAGGACGTTGCAATATTTATTAAAACAATTTTATTTCTTTAAATTGTTGTAGCCGTCGCTGGGGATCGAACCCAAAACCTTCTGTGTAACACTCCAACGGTCAAACTATTTCACCACAACGCACAAAGTAAATTTGTTTATCTATTTGTAGGGGTTATTTAAATTTCAAGAGGAAAATTTTACTTGTATAATCCCATTTTATTTATTTATTTTTATTTATTTTATTTAATCCATATTGTAATACAAATTTACAACAATTAAATATATAAAATAATATATCTAAAATCACATCTTCAAACTTATTGGCCACCTTATATTTCAAAAATATATTTTAAATTTCAAATTTTTGGCAGAAGTTGTTTGGCGTCGAGGGGAACCTATTTCCCTATCGTCTAGAATATATTTACTCTCTGCCATGTATCTTTGACAGCAAAGTCTACTTAAAAAAAGAGTTATTATTTCTGCTTCAGGACTCAATAACTTTTTAACAAGATAATTCAGTAGATACTGTTTGTTACGTTGCCAAAATTCCATAGTTAACAATAAAATTCATTAAAAATTATTAGCTTATATACATTATTAATTTATATACAGAAATATTTTTAAAGTTGAAGTTAACGATTTTTGTTGTTACTTTATAAATTTTCAAAATAAATAAAATTCAAATTAATTGCTTTTGTTGGTGTCTCTTGCTTTATATTTTAATAGATTTTTCGATAACTCAACCGATAATTATCGTTATTTAATGACATCGATAAAATCGTTGAGAAAGTTAGAGAATCGCTCTCTTGCCATACTTTAAGTTAGTGGTAATCAAAATTAAATTTGCCAAAATTTTTTGATGTTAGTGTTAATTTCGTTAAATTTCGCAGTTTTCAAAAAGCGAAAATCGCTATAACTCCTCAAATAACATAACTAGATCAACAATTTTAGTAAAACCCGAATTTATTTGAGTATTGGATTTCTGGTATCGTTTTAAACTATTATTGTGCTATATTGCCTGAATAAAGCGATACATCATATATTTTTGGATCCAAAAATTGAGGGACATATATGACCATATATTTTAGATCATATATTTATGTTCAAACAAATTTTTAATATTTTTCATATATGATCATACATAGTATTATATGATCATACGTGGATATATATAATCCTATATGTTCATTTATAGTTCAGTATATGATCATACATGATCTCATATATTTCAATATATCTTCGGACCCGAAGTTTAAGGGTGTACGATAGAATATTTTCATATATGATCATATGTGCTCATATATAATCAGTTATAGAGATATATGGAAATAAATGAGATCATGTATGATCATATACTTAACTGTACATGGACGTATACGATTATGTATACAAATGTATGATCATATATCCGCCAATTTATGTTCAATATATATATATTTCGATTTTTATATGGGTTATTAAGTTTTAAATGCCAAATATTAGAAGAACGAGCATAATAGGGTTAATTCTTGTAAAGATATTTAATACAAAAATGTGCTTAGTAGTGCGATTTCGTAACTTTTTAACGCAGAATTTAAAAATTACAAAATAACGTTATCGGTAGCTCAACCGACAATTGATGTTAACGAAATAAATTCAATAATTTGTTAAAGTTAAAGAATTGCACTAAAGGAATTTAATTTCTTTAATTTTTATGACATTTAATATTTATTTAATGTTCATAATTTTATATATAAAACTAATAGAAATTCCGAAATAATTAAAATGTTTTTGGCTTTCAAACGAAAATACATATAAAAAAAAACATGTTAAATGCCTTTAAACAATAAAATTCCTGCTGTTTATTGTTATTTATATTTTTAAGTAAAAACCAGCTTTAACCGGGGTTAATCAAATAAAACGGTAGCTAAAATATTTGAGTTTTTTTAACATTGGCTTTGTGATCAAAAGCCGCCTAACGTTAAAAAAAAAACTATATTTAACTTTAAAATAAAACCTGACTCAAAAGTAGAAACGTTATGTTAATTGTTCCCCTCATGAAGATGAAGAAAAACAAAAATCCAACTTACTAAAAGTTAAAGCTATAATATTGATTTGAAATCCGTATACCCGATAGCTTAACTGTGTTAACATATTAAAATAAAAAACATTATAGATTAAATTAGCCTTAAGCCAAAGTTAGCAGAAAGGTGTTTAATCCAAGAAAAATTATGAAGACAAAAAATTGATATTGTGAATATGAAATATTGGCATTAAATCAAGTTTTAATTAATTACAACGAAGCAAACACCAACAACCATAATAATCATTAATCACTTTGTCAATTGATAGAAAGAACAATCTTAAACCAAATGCAACAGCAGCCGCTTTAGCATCAGCAGCCGCCTCAACATGTGTAACTCTTTAAAATATAATGTTAAGCAATTAACACAAAATATTTATAGTTTTTATATTTTTTTAAGCATATTATAGAAAATTTATTAACAATTACAATTTCAAGGTATCACAACTTGTTAATTGTTTAACTTGGTTTTAAAGCTTAACAAGCAACGCCCTCTATGTGTAATTGTAAAATGAGAATGCATTAAATTGCATAAATATGAAATATTTATCATGACAGTTTTGAAATTAGTATTGCATATAAATCGTATAATTAATGTTAACACTCTAGTAATTATAATAAACAACAAATTAATTAACATTAATTCCATAAATAAATTGTTAATGTTTTTTTTATTCATCTCTCTCTCATTTTAGATAAATCCCATTTGGATATATTTTCTAATCGTCCCCAACCTAAAAAGAAACGCAAATCCCGCACTGCTTTTACCAACCATCAAATATTTGAATTGGAAAAACGTTTCTTATATCAAAAGTACCTGTCACCTGCAGATCGTGATGAAATTGCTGCTTCTTTGGGCCTATCAAATGCTCAGGTTATAACTTGGTTTCAAAATCGTCGAGCAAAACAAAAACGTGATATTGAGGAATTAAAAAAGGATTTTGAAAGTGTTAAGGTTTTTCAAGGCCATAAATCTTTTCTGGAAAATGTCAATGATCTCAGTATATTGAAAAAGAAACCTATGCATCCTGATGCTGCCGTTATGGAAGGCTTAGCAGCAGCGGCGGCAGCTGGTATGATGCAAGTAGGGCCACCACCACCACCTCCACCCACTTCATTACAAGGTTTAAGTCCACAGAAATGAAAAAGTGTTCATACGTTTTTAAAAACGTATTGATTTCAACTTAAAAATAAAATTACACTTAAACAAATGACACAGTGAGAGAGATGTAGAAAAAAGACCGAGAGATATATTCAAATAAGAAAAAAAAGAAATGCTTTAAATTTTACTCAAAATAATGGATGAATAATTTGTAATTTTTTCTGCCCAAAAAGTTGCTGGAAATAATGCAACCAAAAAAAAAAAAACAAACGGGAAAAATAAATAAAACTTTAAAAAAATTGCAAAATCCTAAAGAACTTGAAAATATCATTCCTCTAAAATGGCTACCTAATTCAGAACCAAAGAAAAAAAAGCAGAAAGGCAGAGATGGAAAACAAAACACAACGATTTGTTTAACCCAGAAAAAGAAACTTGCAACATAATGAAATCTCATAGAAAGGCTAAAAAAGAATTAAGTTAACTAGTAAAAGCTTACAAAATGTTAATTCAATTCAAGTTTTAATTAGTGATCTATTACAATGATTTTTGTAAGCGTTTTAAATCTTATAGAATGGTCATCATAGACCAACTGTAGTAGAGGAGAATGTTTTGTAAATATTGTAAACTATTTAATTTATTATTAATGTTAATTAATTAAAGTTTTATTAATACTACTAGAAAATGTTTTTTGTAATATTGTAAATATTTAATTAAACTTGTATTATTAATTTTTATTTAGATTTTAATTATAAATTAATATTTAATTGTAAATACAAATAAGCTGGATAAGAGAACAAAAAAGAAATAACAATTACATTAACTAAAATTATTAAACAAATAACAACTGAAGTTTTAATTCAAAATCTAGCACTTAAATTTTTAAAATCTTACTAAGATTGTGTGCGCAAGCGGAAAACTGGTTGTAGTACTTTAATGTACTACTACTACTAAAGTTAATATACTTGTCTTCGACATATTGGCCTCCGATTTAAATGAAACAATATTTAGTGTATTCCTTTTTTTGGGCCATAACTGGGAGTTAAGAATTATTATCCTCCATAGTTTTAAGAAATAAATTGATATTTCGTGAAAGGTAGCATAAATGACATTAAATTAAAAACAAGTTTCTATTTATTTTTATACTTCGAAAATAAAATCTAAAATGTTGAAATATTTAATTTAATAAGATTCATATTTAATTTTAAAATGTTAGCAAAAAAAACTTAAATGTTAAATCCAATATCATAATTTATTTAACTATGATTTTTTTCTCTGTATTTTATGGACCAGCAAATAAAAATAATCCCTCTCGATGTTTCGGAACTATTTTCACCCGCGGTTTTTGTACTCGATTTATATTCTTAGATCATATTTTTGCATAATCTCAGGTGTTTTAGAAAAAATCTTAAAGAAATATTTCGAAATAATTGATTTCATTTTCCTAATTTTAGCACTTGAAAATGTTTTCTCAAATTTTTATAGTCGAAAATGGTTGCATTAGATACAATTATTTTTTTTAAATTTTATGGTATTTTTTTTTTTAATTAAGAGTGATCCAAAATGACTTTTTTCGGAAAGTTGGCATTTATTTTTTCTTAGAATTCGCTTATGTTGTAGAAAAAAGTTTTTTATTTAATTTAAACGTTCTGGATTAACAAAGTTGGAAAAAAATATTTTTTGACAATCCTTATTCCGATATTATTTGATCAAAATTTATTTAAAAAACCGTTTTCCTAAATAACTTGAATTCGAAAAAATTTTATATAATCTTAAAATCATTATCTGAAAAATTTAGTACGATTAGGGAGTCTTTATCAGTTCAACGCCGAGGACTATTATTTTTACCAGATTATTTAATCCAATTTGAAGATATGTTTACAAAAATTCAAATGAAGAACCTAAGCTTTTAGAAAATTGTTTTTATAGAAAAATTCAAAAATAAATATTTTCTTAACTATAGGATTCACTATGGTACCTGACATATGTTCTTTCTTTGTCTCTACAATCACTTTTTGTCCTAAGTCCCAAAATCAGATATTGGGATAATGAGGTAAAGTCCGGGCATCATAAAATGACTTCTATTGACTTTCTTGACATTATTTTTGATTTTCTTAAAGTAAATCTTATACAATTTTCCTATTTGATTATATATTAATTCTAGGTCTAAAATGTGTTTTTTGTAGTTTGAAAACCTACTGTATATGTTAATACCCAACATAAAGAAAAATAAAATGCAAAAGCTGTAGAAATGATCTACTATGTAGATATACTAAACAGTTTAACAAAAACTATTTTTAAGGGAAATGAAACTATTTTTCGTCAAATGAAATTATAAATAAATTACCACATAAAAATAGTTTCTTTTTTATTTATTGCCACCACCGGTTTCGAACTTTTGACCTCAAGATTACTAGTCTAGATCTGGCTAAACTGGTTTAAAAATCACCACTATAGGGTTGCAAGATATTGTGTTTTATTCACCTCAATAATAGTATCAAAAAGGTGCATTGCAATTTAATATATATTTCTTTTTTTTATTAAAAAATATTGAATTTAGAGCGATTAACTTATCTAATAAATAACCATAACTACAGATATTTCTATATAAATTTGACATTCATAACTATGGTTAAGCAATAAGCTTTTGTTATTCTGAGATAATTTAATATGTCTAAAACAAATTATTTATAAATATCAAACAAAAATATTAAAAATTTATATTCAAAAAAAAAAAAATTACATCAAAATTAAAAAGGATTGGTCCCGCCACGAATCGAACCAACGATCATCTGATTACAAATAAGCTGTATCCAAATCATTTCTAAGGATTACTTTTAGAGCTATGAATTAGAAGCAATAATTAAGTGATTTTTTTGGAAATTGATTTTTTGGATGTTGTTTAGAACTACTTCTAGAAAAGTTGTAAAAATATACTAACGAATGCTTTGGAAACAATGAAAAATAAAAAATAGACCAGTTGATAATATGAAAGCAATAAAAAAGTGGTTTTTAAAGCATGACTTCCAAATTTCTTTTTGCTGGGATATATGTATTATGTATCATAATTACACTAACTGATCAGGTGGTCTGTTTTTTTTGCTATAAATATTTATGAATTATAATCTAATACAACATTAAAAGTTAAATGAACACATGCACATATGAGAGTAAGTACAACACCGGCCTAATGAGTATCCCAGCAAAAACTTATATAACCTGGTAATGAGTATTGTAAAAAGAAATAAAGGTAGGTATCCTCCTACTTTTTTATTACAAAACCCATTATATTTTTTGAATTTTCTAGGTTCAAGATCATAATTAAATGTTACTATGGAATAGCAAACACTAATTTAACATATAATTGTACGAACAAATTGAAAAAAATTGAAATTATGATCACGAACCTAATAGATTATTCAAAAAACCGGCCTTTTGAAAAACTGGTTTCGGTTTTCTTCGAAAAATCGAATTTAAAAAAACCGGTTTCGGTTTCGGTTTTTGCAGAAAAAACCGGTCTGTTTTAATTATATATTTCTAATTTTATTAGGCTCAAGATCATAATTTTTTAATGTTACTAACGAACCGAACTCGGGTCGAAAGTGTGCACTCCCTCTAGCGATGATCCTTACAATTTTTTCCATTTAATAAAATAAATTAGTGTTTACTATTCGTTAGTAACATTAAAAAATTATGATCTTGAGCCTGATTAAATAAGTTTTTTTAATATAACATTTTAAATATGTAAAAGGAAAATCTATTTTTCAGTTCTAAAATAATATTTTAGAAATAATACGCAATTTAAATGTTTCGTTTGATAAAGCTAGAAGTGGAAAATATTCTTTTACTTATAGTAGATGTTGGACAAATAGTTAAAAGACAATTATATAAATTTTCCAACTTTTCAGTTCTCTGGTCGCATTTATCAAGATATATGAAATCATCATATAATGATGAATGATTTTGTACAATCTCTTTTTTTAGGATTTTGAATACTGTTTGTTGTCTTATTTAGATCAGAAATTAAACTATTTGAATTTGGAATATCCAAAGTTAAGTCTTCATCGCAATCTATCAGACTTACATCTAAATCTAAATCTTTAAAAATAAAGGTACCGGTTGACCGGTTTTCGGTTTCGGTTTTTGAATACTCTAGAACCTAACTTATTCTACAAAAAAATATTAAAATATAGAGATCGAAATAATATATAAAAAATTTTTCATAAAACGTGTTATTTTTACAGGGGCAAGTCTATTGGGGTAACTCTTTACCTTCATGAAACATGTAAAAAGTTTTCAAAAATATTTTGATTTTGGAGTAAAGCAAGGGAAATGTGTAAGGTTGCAAAATAATGCACTGGTAAGCGGTTTGATGTATTATCGGGTTATATGCATGGTACAGCCAACATATTACTAAGGTTTTGCTGGGATACTATATCACTCATGCATTTTTTACATGGTTAGAAAAATTATAATCAAGTTACAAACATTACCACATTATAATCCACTGTAAGAAGAAGAGAAAGAAGAAGATAAGATATATGTTTACCACAAATAAACCAACGAAGGCATAAATAAGAGTTTTTAGAAGACAAATAAATCTCATTAAAGAGTGGAAGTGATTGTGCAAGATTTTTTTTTTTTTGTAAATTTTGGTTAAATGAGTCTTCGCCAATAAAAAAAAACTAAATAAGGAAAAATATTAACATCATAGAATAATACCGCTCATTCGACAGATGAATTCTTGAATGAAAATGTTTTTAGATGAATCATGATTGAAGCAAAAACATATTGAAGAAAAAGAGCCAGATAAATAAACAGGTAAATAAAGTTGTAAGGAAATAATAAGTATAAAGATCATTATAAGCATGATTCCTAAAATATGAATTCAAAAGGAAAAAAAAAACAGATTTAGAAATAAAAAAATTTAAATACAAACAGTATGTGTTGTTTGAGAAAATATGAATATTAAAGAGAGTGAAAGAGTAAATGTACTTAAGACAGCAATAGTTGCCAGATTGAAGATATTTCAAAATTTACACGATCTTGCATCTCGCGCCTTCATATAATATAGCTAGCAAAACTTTGGTAATGGATGCGATATACTACATGCGTTACCTTGTAATGATAGCTCGTTACCTTTTGCATTATTTGAAAGCATAAAGTAATAAACTACCGATGTATGTTTAAGTTATCCATGAGCCACTATAACAACACATTACTTAACACATTATTTGGTAATGTGTGGTTTTGCTTTGTATTTAAATGAAATTGTCTAACGATTCTTTTTATTTTAAAACACAACTATATAATTTCAAGGCATATTTTTAGAACTGGTTTAAAACTAATATAAAATAACAAATTTTTTAACCAATTTTATCTACCAGTAAGTTGGCAACTCTTTTGATCACCTGTGTTGAACAAGAGAGTTACTATTGTTGCTTTTTATTATTTTTGTTGTTTGTTTGTGATATTACCAGAATACTACTTTCAAGTTAAACCGCTGTGTTATAAAAAGAAAAATGCACATTAAAGTGTTGATTGTAGGTCTTGGAGTAGCTTAATTACTTAAGGAAATGGCAAAAAGCAACTATGAAAGATGTTTAGAACATGTTTATTATAATTTTTAAATACAGATTTTTCGTTTATCATCTGCCTGATTTCGTTATGCCTTTAAGCTAAAAAGAACACACACAGTGATTTTAAAATTATTATTATTTTTTTGCAAAATAGTTAAGACCTGGTCGTTGCTAGCGATATCGAACGAAAATTCGATTGTTTTTTTTTTTTGCAAATTTTCTTCACTAAATATACACAATTAGAAAAAATATGCAGAAACAAAATTTAACCATTAAAAAATTCAGAAAAAAATTTAACCATTAATTGTAACAAATTGTAATACATAGATTAAAAGCCCGATACTTTGTTTATATGTGTTTAGCAAAAAATTTTAATTCTTATTTCTAAGGACTGTACTCTTAATAAATTTGATTAACCAATTTTCAACGTTCCCTTCCGTGCATATTCCATTCGGAGATCTTCGCCATCTATGTACATATGTGCACAAGGGAGCACTTATTTATGTTCTATGACGTATCGTCTAGGATTGTCCTGGACTGCATTGAATCTCTCAAGAGGCTAAGTGTATGCCATAAATTAATCCTAAGTAGCTTACGAGAGACATGCAAGCAATGAACGGGCTGAAAGGTTGACTACCTGGGGGACCGTCGTCACTTCTTTGGCGAACTTTATTGTGTACCTGCAGAGAAAAATTCAGGATTTGGAGAAATTACAAGGCCATTGAGTGTAATCTCAGATACCATTTAAGGACTAGGGGTCTGTATATTCTGCTACTATTCGCAGAATCTACACTGAGGCAGCGGAACATATACTCTGGGTATGTCCTAGGATTTGTGGCAAGAGACTACACTTCTTTGGTGAATATACAATATCCCCCTTAAAATTTTGGAAATATCTGCCTCGTAGGGAGATTGGCTTCATTGGAGCCTGCACAAAACATTGTTTTCCTTTTTGATATAATCTAATATACAGTGTTGTGCAGAACAAAAGCAACCAAAATCGAGCCTGGTCGAGCCTTCACTTCTTAACAACGTTTAAAATTCAATCAGTATTATTAACCATCTTATAAAGTCCATGCCACGTAGATGTCGAGAAGTTATAAAAAAGGATTCTTCACTAAATATTGAATTTTAATGAAATGTTGCTTTTGTTTTGCACAACTAAAATAGTGTCTTTTACGGGTTATTTCCAAAAAATAAAACGGTTCTTTTTGTTTAAAAATTTGGTTTTGTCTTTTTATTTGTAATGTTTTAGAGAGTAAGAAATGGAAAATGGAAAAACAACAACAAGATGCTTAAAAATACAAAAAAAGTCGATAGTGATTTTGGTTGCTTTTGTTTTGCACAACACTGTAATGAATATCGCAATTTCAAATTTCCAGCTTAAGGAGTTCTCAAAGTTCATTAAGAAGGAGGCTTTTCTTTTTGAGATTTTTCCATAAAAGATGGTAATTGCATAAAAGATAGATACATGCCAAATTTCAGGGTACAAGCTCCAAGCGTTTGTGCTTGATGATTAATAGGATAATTTTTACCCTGTATTTACCACGTTCTTATGGTAAATTACAAAAAGATTTCCGTAAGTGAATTAGCCCATACCCATGAGGACGTACATTTTATATTTCAGATTTTCAGACGAAGGGGGCTTGGCAAGACCTTAAGAAGTAAAAGTATTCTTCTTTCTCCCCCTCGCCATAAAACTCTTCAAAATTCTCTGCCTACGAAGAAATATTCAGACAAATATTTAAGCTTCTGACTACCTTTTTAACCCACATTAGAAATTTCAAAAAACACCTTTTTGTTAAATCAGACTCTATTACTGTTCCCCATATATTAAATTTCTATCCAAACGGGTTTCGTCCAGTCATTAAAAGTAACTTTCTGTAAAAATTTACAAAAATCCTGTCATGGTAGGTTTTTACAGTTTGAACTGGCATATTTTAGACTTCTGATTTTTGGCTAAAGCACTTTGAACAGACCATTTAAGGCGAGACTTTATCCCTCTAGGCCACTGTGTTCACCCCAATGTTCACCACGTTTCTGGTGAAAATTTCTTAAAGAATTTTCCCCTATTAAATCTAACATTGTTTACCCCTTGCTGAAGGGTCTTTCTTGTTCCTCCAAGTTAAAATTACCAAAACCTCCCGTATTGGAGGATGTCTACAATAGAAGAGAAACCTACATGCAAAATTTCAAGTGACTAGCTACAGCGGTTTGTACTGTGTAATAAGAGGAAAATTTCACCTTTTTAAATGCCCAGTTTTACTACGATGTCATTGGATATTTAAAAAAGCGTCTCTTCAGGAAGTCAGCTCATAATCATAGAAGTTCTTCTCGATTAAAGGATTGCCATCACCATATTGTATAAATTACTTTGTTGGAGCGTGATGGAGTTTTTTTGGTTTTCTCCATATAGGTTTTTTAACGAGACTACTTTTTTAACCATTTTTAAAAAATTTTAATTTTAACTTTTTTCCTCTAACATGGAAAATTTAAAAGTTGACAATTTAATAATTATTTTAGTTTTCTTCGATCTTCTCTATTTATATATATTATATTCTTTATTGAGCCAAAGATCCTTTATTTATAAAAAATTTAATTATATATTTTTATTTATCCCAATATTTCGTCACCACATTGGGTGACTTCTTCAATTTCCCCTGAAGAAGTCACCCAATGTGGTGACGAAATATTGGGATAAATAAAAATATATAATTAAATTTTTTATAAATAAAGGATCTTTGGCTCAATAAAGAATATAATATATGTTGACAATTTAAATGATAATATAAAAATCAAACTTGATAAAGTAGTGATTTATAAAATAACTTTTTTCATTCCCAGCGTTATACTTATAAAATAATTTTATAATAGCAAAGAAAAGCTTCTTTAAATTTCATCGAATGAACTTTTTCTATCAGTATTTTCTATTACGTTAGTACAACTTCCACAAATTTGATATTATAGTAAAGGATTTAAAATCATCAAAAAGAAAAGGTAAAATTTATTAATAAAAATATTAATAATAAATCACAAATAAAAATTATAAATACAATCCTTAAACACTGCCACGTTATGCCATAATTCACACCTAATATAAAACTAATTTAAAAAGGGAATAAATATACCCATAACGCGGTAAAAATCAAAAGAAAGTAACCATCTCCCACGAAAAAAAAAACAACAAAAACATAATCGAACTGATTAAAGTCAATTTCATACACATACAAAGAGATAAATGAATAGCAGAAGAAAAGAAGCTAATAAAAAATTTTCCAGATTTTTTGTTTCATAAATAAAAAACCTATAATTATAACAAGTTTTAAAATATTTCTTACCTAAATCGAATTAGTAATAGAAAAAAACGAACGAATTTGAATGAACAAAATAGATATTACGAGTAGAGATACATAGATACAAAAGTAAAAATTAACTAACTATGAATCTAATAACGTTTTTATCACAATCAAAAGAATGGAAATATATAATAGTTAACAGCAATAAAAGTTACCAACAAGAATACAAATTAAATTTAAGACGCTTTTAATTGACTGTAAAAACAAGCTTATCACTTAGATGATTGCTAAGGCCGCAAACAAATAAATCTTTACGAGAACACTAACCGAAAATGACCCCACACAAACATCAACACTAATAACTATTAACTGATGTACACAATCACATTATTTTTTTAATTTTTACTTTTATCTTTATTAATTGAATGAAATTAACTTGAAGATATTTTGTGCGGCTGTTTGTGTTTATAATCATTATATTTACTATGGGTCAGGTGGAGACAAAATTTGGACAATTAGTTTACTGCGATAGATAATTTTAACTCAAGCACTGGAAGCGAAAACATTTGTGGGTTTACCAAAGACCTTAACACACATACAAAAATTTCCAACTCAACCTCTGTTAAATTACACTCTTGCTTCCATATGAAAAGGTCAAGAACTATTTTAATTTTTAATGGAAAAAAACCCGTTGTTTTACTGTAGTCAAATTTAAAGACTTATTTAGTTGAATCAAATTTTAATGAAATTGGGATATAACACATATCCCAAAAAGTCGTTATCAAGAAAAACTATAAAAGTTTACATTTTTTGATTTTCGTATGCAAAATTGGCACACTCAGAAAAAAAGTTACTAGAAAAATTTGTAAACGGTTTTGATTTTTAGTAAAAAATTATTATTTAGCAAATCTTTTTGCTATTAACATTTTAAAATTACAGAGTTTTTACAGAATATTTACAAATTTTTGTTGCTAATTTCAGAAATCATTTTAAAAACTTTTTAAAACGGATTTGCTAAAATTAGCAAAAAATTTTACTAATTTTAAAAACTTAAATTGCCTTAAAATGTAGATTAGAAAAGGGATCGGAAGTGAATATACCCACTCATGTCTGAAAATAGGACATCCACTCAAAATAGCACTCAAAATTTCTTTAGTTCTAAAAATCAGCCCTAAAAACAATTAAAATTTGACCTAAAAAGTAAAAAAAAAATAACTAAAATATTTTTCAAAACAGAAATTACCAAATAAAAACAAAATGATTAATTCTTTTATGTTTTAACAATTTTTAAGCCTTTGATTTTGTTTTTAATTTTGTATAAAATATTTTTTGAAAAAAATAAATATAAAAAAAAGTTTATGCTCAATAAAAAAAAATAAATTTAAAATTTTGTACTAATGTTTAGTAATTTTTTTTGCTGACTTTAGCAAACAGATTTTAAATTTCACTTTACAAAAAGTACATATACTATAATTTTGTATCGGCTACTAATTTTTCTACTAATTTCATTGTACTACACATCAGCAGACATGTGTTGCTAAGATTAGCAAAAGAAACCGCTGGGCTCAAATTAGCAAAATTTCCCGTAATAACAGCAAAATTTTCAGTTGCCATTACAGACTTTTTTTGATGAGCGCAGGTCAATTCTGGATATCTCAGATATTACACAGGATATCTATAACTGGGTTTCAAAATCTGACAGAGGATATACACATTATTTATTATCCATTCCTAACTCATTTTTTTCAAAAATGGCCAATAGGTAAAAGCAATATTAAGCTGACGATATGTACTTAAAAGATTAAAAATTACACCATTTTTAATTTTTGATTTTTTTATGCTTGATCTAAAGAAACTCTATACAAATTAGAATTAAATGAGAGCTGTTGGAAGACATTATTAGTCACTCAAATTTTTTTTTTTTTAAATATGTCTAACATAGAAGAAGAAATCAATCTATCAATGGCAGGGAACGAAATGACAGACGTTTTAGCAAGGAAAGGCTTTTCTTCATGCAACTTGGAGAACGCGAAACCGTTTCTTACTTTTCGGGCTGAACCACGCGATTGAACTGTTAATGGATGGATTTTGTGGTGTGGTCCAGATATGAATGAAACTTTTGGAAGGAAACTTGGAAAGATAGGTGGTATTCTCCCCGGGCATTCAACTCTAAGCGCACTTCTATTCCCAATAGATCGAATGGATCTCAGTATTTTGCAGGTCGTATGTGAAAACTATAGCGCCCTGATTAATCTATTGTGGGATAAGAATTCAATAAAATATTGAAAGACTCTTTTAGAAATGCGAAGGAGAATGAAGAAGAAGCAAAGGGAAATCATAATGGAAAATATATTGGTCTTCAGAGGCGCTTGTGTCTATTTATATAGGACTGGCGTCATCCTTTTCAGCCCAACTTATAGGGCGAAGGAGGATTACGAGATCTTGCAATAGTACATACAATTTAAGTGACCTCACGGAAATTATAAGTTTTTGTCATTAAATTTAAGTTAGTGCAATAGATAGAATAATAAAGCATAACAGTATTTTTATAAATTTGAGCCATTGAGCTTCTGATGGAAATATATATTCGGATAATAGAAATTAAATGATAGAGAAGAGGCACAGGAATCTGACCAAATTAGCAGGGTTAGATGGTTTATTTAAGCTACTTAAATAACCTCTAGGGACTCTTATGACAGTGGTCATTAAATAAATTGTTATTCGACACTATAATTATTGTTATAGTTCTTTTCTTTTTTTTTCCCCTTTTTTTTCAGCACTGGCTACTATTGTCCTTCAGTTTCACTCGATCGAAGACCAAGTCATTCGCTCTCTGGATCACTATTTAAGTCGACAATGTCGATTTTAATGTAGGCAAAACAGAACGTTATCGTCCTTACAAATGGGTGATATCAATATTAAGAAATCAGATGTTTTTAATGTTTTCGGTATGATAATTTAGTTGTACTATGCACGTGTATTAAGTTTTGAAATTGTATTAGTTTTCTTAAACGATGACATAATTATTTCACTCCATCTAAAGCACCCGTATCCGACCATGGAACACAACTCCTATACATGGACAGGGACTGTCCATTTACAAATGAGGTGTTGAGGCTTATTAATGAGACTATATCTTCGACCTTTATGCGTTTATTGGAGCATCGTCGGATGTGATACTTAAAAGGAGAGATTCTTGCTCAGATGCGAGAAGTTATCCCTAGAGGCCGAGTTTTTTTTCATAACAGTGTTGTAGTGGAAACCCCCTTAACATTGATACGAATTGGAATTCTTGTTGGATATAAAAGAATAATACATCGATTTCTAAAATCTGCGATATACTCGTGGGCATTATACACACAAAAAAATAAAATGCCCAACCAAATTGAAATGTGTATTTTATTCTTAATAAAATTTAAACACAATGATAACAAATTTTCATCCCATTGTGCATTAAAATAAACAGTAGAAGAAAAAGTTTTCATCAATTTGTGACAAATCATTAGATTACAATCAATGCATAATATGAATTTTATAAAGTTAAGTGATTTTCACTATTTAGCTCTTATCATAATTTTATAAGAAAGATGAAACTTTATCATTCATTGATGTGTTGTTATTAACTTCTTTCCATTTGTTTTGTTTTTATATTAAATTCATTTAAATGACATTTCACCGATGTTCGTTTAATAAAATAAAATAAAATGTTTGGCGGGCATTATTAACAAAGAAATTAATCGTTTGATTATTCAAATGATTATCGAAATAACGAACATTTAATTCAGTGTTTATCTATGTATCGATCCAAGACATGAATAGAAGAGTAAATCGTTATTTTAAGATTAAATATATTTTCTCCCCTTTATAAATTGATCCACAGTTAAGTGATGAGTGCGTGTGTTAATAACGTAACAAAACGTAACAATCAAATAAAAACAACAACAACAGCAGCAGCAACAGCAACAAAAATCTAAACGACCTAAGGGCTTTGTTTCGACGGCACTATAAAAATTCTTTGATATTTTACCGCCTCTAGTTACGGTAGCCACTGAAGCTCACCTTAACAATCAGACAGTCAGTCAGTCAATCGGTCGTGCGTTTGGTGGTATAAGATTGTTGTAGTTGACTACTCAACTTGATCCATCAGCTATCTAATTTCATTTCTTCTTTAGCTTTGTCTTCTAATTCACACACCTCAGCCTCTGTGGAGTATCCACAACACTTGTTGTTTTGTTTTATTGTATAATATATATATTTTTTTTTTGTAGAAAATATATTTAGTTTCGTTTTTGTTTTTAATATTATGCACATATTTATTTATTAACAAGCTGTATACTTTATATCCTATCTATACCATAAATTTTCGTTTTTTGTTTTTATTTTTCATCCTCATCAGTAACATATTACATTAATAAAACACTTTATCATAATTTTCAATTTGAATTAAAAAAAAAAAAAATATTTTATTTTTTTGTGTTAATTTTTAAATGTTTTTACGAATGCAAATTAGTTTAGAGTAATGATCATGAATATCAAGTCGTTGTACTAAAAGGTTTTTTGATTGTTGTGATATTAACCAAATCAACTGATGGACTATTACCACTTTGGGCAATTTAATATATGTGATTGCGGTTTTTATTAAACGAATACCCTACACTAGGAATGGTATTAATAAATACAGTCGAACCACATTTTCGTGAGAGTGCAAGGGACCTCAGGCCAATCAGTCTCTCATCTTTCCCACTGAATACTTTGGAAATTCTAATAGATGCTCACATTAACCGGAAACTAGAGACGTCGCGATGGATTCCCTTCGATCTTTATGAAATTGCCATATTTGATAGATGTTTCTCAAAAAATATATAAAGAGTGGTCCAAATACAAGTACACTTAAAAAAGTTTGTAAGTTAAAATAACTGAAAATATCATTTAAAAGAAATGATATTTCATTTAAAAACGGGTCTACTTAATTTTCATTTAAATTAAATGCCATTTGTTATTTATTTTTAAATGTTGATTAATCAACTGACACATCCGCAGGAAACAAATGATATAATCAGTTAAAATAAATGTCAAAATTTCACCTACCAATCCTTAAAAAATAAATGTTGTTTTCATTTATTTGAAATTATTTCCGTTTTTGTATTTTTTTTTAATATACTCGTACAATACAAAATGTATATATGCATATGTAGATATAAACACTTTTTGTATGAATTTGTTTGTATACGTATGTGTGTTTATGAAGTTCTTGTAATTTGTATTGAACAATTTGTTTTGAACCAATTTAAATAAAAAAACCAAATTAAAATTTTTTGAATATTTTTTTTTTTGAAACAGACAGCAAACAAATTTTAAATTTGTAATAACTGTTGCGGACACAAATAAACCACAAGTTTCCGTTTCGTGGGTAAATTTTTATTAAATTTCAAACAAATAAAAAAAATAAATGAAACTGAAAAAAATCCTTAAATGATAGTAAATTATTTCGAATAAATGTATAAAAAAGTTAATATAGATGTTTCTTTGAAAAATAAATGTATGTTCCTTTATTTTAAAATGAAACGGAAAACTTTTTTATTAAACTACAAACAGTTAACTACATAATATTCTGAGTGTATATTTTAAAAAATTAAATGAAATGAACTAATCTTAATATCTTTTGGTATACTATGGCTTTATTAGAAAAAACAAATATTCCCATTATTTATGGAACACAATTTCATTCATGTGGCTGCCGCAGCTAGCTTCGCAGTAGCTCATTTTGTCAGTCCAATTTACCAATAATTTGTGGAAGGTTTCTGGTTCTATATCACGAATGGCTCGGACGATATTAGCCTGATCGTTTCTGATTTATTTGCATAGTATAGGTCTTTAACAGCGACCCCAAGAGAGAGTCTAAAGGGATAAAATCGAAGCTTTTAGGCGGGCAATTGACCTCGCCAAGACGGCTGATAACACGAATACGGAACTTAGTGCGCCAATGGTCGATTGTTTGATGAGCTGTGTGACATGATCCGCCATTCTGCTGAAACCAAAGATCACCCAAGTTCATATCTTCCATTTCATCCCATAAAAGTGCGTAATTATGGCTCTGTAGCGCTCGATGGTTGACAGAAATAGCATTTCCAGCAACATTTTCGAAAAGAATAGGGCAATGATGCCACCACTCCAAACTGTCACGCACTGCAGCCCACGGCTTCTCAACAATGACTTGCGGGATTTCCCGTCCCCAGATGCGGCAATTTAGTTTGTTGACATAGCCGCCAAGAAGAAAATGCACCTGGTCAGAAAATATGATTTTTTGGCCTAATTCGATGTCCGATTTATGCTTTTGTAAGGTTCAAACTAAGAAGCCGTAACGAAGTGAATGGTCGTTTGTCTTCATTTTTTGTATCAATTGGACCTTGTTAGAAAAAAAAATCGCGATCATTGTTCGAAATTATAAAAATACTCGATGTTTTTGGATTAAATTTCACACTTTCGTCTATAGCAGCCACATTCTCATCGATACCCACCGTACGATGACGGAAACTATGAGTGTTGTCCACTAGCAAGCCAGCCTCATGAACTTACGTATAGCATGCGTCGTTGGTGCTTCATTTCGGTCAAAACTGCTTTTTAAACAAACGCACAGTTTGGGCAACACAACACTCATTTTGGAAATAAGTTTGCAATATTTCCCAACCATGTTCAAGCGTAAAGCTACTCATTTTAGTCTGCGGAGGTATGAGAACAGAAAAAATCTATCAGTGTCAAAATAACATATGTGTTAGAAAGATACCTGTATTTTAATCACCCTGTACAATTTAAGTATAAAATAAAAGACATTTTGAGATCTACCCACTTATTATTTATTTTCCTTGTCATACAAATCTCAAACATTGCTATTTAAAATTGTCCGTTTTGAGGGTTAATAACAACTGTAGGGAACTTTAATTTGTCGTCTTATATCAACAAATTCACTCATTGTGTTATTATTATTATACAAATTATTAAAATTATAAATTAGCTTATATTATTTTTGTTCATTTCGATTAACACAAATATTATTTTCTTGTTTAAAATTATTCAAAGATTCATAAGTAATTAATTAATTTCAAATTTATCTTTTAGCGGTTATAAATAAAGATTAATAAAAATTAAATTAATAAATATTAATATTTTTAGATTTCGCTACTTCTACCGCGGCACATAATCTAATCGCACTTTGATATTTCAAAAAAAAAAAACAACCGAAACTAAAAAGCGTTGCCAGCTATTGTCATCAAATTTGTAAGGAAAAATTTATTAATTTTAGTTAACGTCGCAATGTTAATCTAAACATGTTTCAATTTATTAATGCTTGTTATGTTATAAATTTTATAAGTAGAAAAACATAAAATGAGCCAGCTACATATTTTTTAAAAAAATTTACATTTTTAATAAAATTTATGCAGAGATTAATAAAAAATATATATACATATTTTTTAAAATATGTAATTATTTTTATTATTTAAAATATTAATTTAATATACAGTAATGTGGTTATTTTTCGTGTGGGTGTAGTTTTAAACAATTTTCGGCGAAATTCAAAAGCTTTTGGGAATGTGATTAGTCGTGCATAGTCAACTATAAGTCTTAATTATATTCTAAAAAACTAAAGCTTTTTATTTTGCAATCTCTAGTTACACTCTAATTAATTTCTGTTGAAATTTACCCAACTTATAGAAGGAAACTGTACTCCTACTATTACTTGGGTAAATTCACTCTGTGTGCGTAAATAAAACAAATACACATTATGCGTAAGTTGGTAAATACAAAATAAGTAAAAATGAAATTAAAAATTAAAACTAAAGAGTAAATTTACCGAATTCGTTCGTAATGAAACAAATTTTACGTATAAATTTACACATAAAATGCGTAAAAATCCCCCAAAAATGCGTAAATATTTCACCTCTATGTTAAAAATATTATTTTCTTAATATTAAAAAAAAAATAAATTTGAATGTGTTTTATTTATAATTATTTATTCTACACACTCTTATTTATTTCTGTTGAAATTTACCCAACTTATAGTAGGAAACTGTACTCCTACTATAAGTTGGGTAAATTAACTCTGTGTGCGTAAATGAAAAAAAGTACACACATTTTGAGTAAATTGATGAACACAAAATAGGTAAAATTACATTAAAAGTGCCTAAAATTTAAATCAAATTTTAAAATTAAAGATTAAATTTACCAAATTTGTGCGTAAAGAAACACGATTTTCCTGTAAGTGTACACATATAATTCGTAAAAATCCTAAAAAAATTTGCATATTTTCTACTACGATAAAACAATAAATATATTGTAGTAATTCACAAAAAGAATAAAAACAATAATTTTTTTTAATTAATAATTCCAAATAATTTATAATTTTAAAGAACTAATAAAGTTTTCTTTTTAAATTTTGAAAATGTTTTAAATTTTTTTTAAATTCAATATGTCATAATTTTTTTACCATTGGAAGTTAGTATATTTACAAACATTGAGCGTAAAATTTTTAATCAACAAAATAATACTAATTTTAGGCATAATGTGTTTAATTGTAAACACATAGTGTCTAAAAATACTTCGTGTGTGTATTATTGTATATGAAAGTGGGCGCACAAAAGTTGTTCGCATTTGGTGTTTATATTTACCGAATTAACATAATATTACATAAAACTTTACTACAAATTGACAAACTTTGTGTGTAAAACTTGAATTTATCGACAAATTTAGGCACAAAATGTTTAATTATAAACACATAATGCATATTATAACATTATATGTATTTTATTGTATTTAGTTTATTTATTTATTTATTTATTTATTTATTTATTTGAAATTCTATACACAAGACCAATGTCTCTTATTACAGTATAGAATTATGCATTTGTGTGATACAATTATTGAAACAAAAACAATTTCACGCATTTTGCGTTTATATTTACTCACTATGCGTTATATTACACAAAAATTTACCCATTTTATAGTAGCAAATTTACAGACCTTTTTTAGAGTGTAGTTTTGAAAAGCACCATCAATTTTTTCCCAAAAAAATACAATGAAACCAACGAAAAGCTTGATAAATACTATGGGGACTGTGCACCATCGATTTCAATGGAAAAAAGTGGTTTACTGACTTTCGTTGTGTCCTTACAAGCACGGAAGATGCCAAATGTTCTGGACGCCCAGTTGAGGTCTCTACACCCAAACAATTGAAAAAATTCACGATATGGTACACTCAGAAAAAAAAGTTAGTAGAAAAATTTGTAAACGGTTTTCAATCCCACTTTACTATTTTTGTACTGATTTCACATCTTACAAATTACAGATTTGTTACAGAATATTTACAAATTTTTGTTGCTAATTTCAGAAATCATTTTACGAATTTTTGAAAACCGATTTGCTAAAATTAGCAAAAAAATTTACTAATTTTAAAAAAGTGGATGTTGAGGAAAATGTTATTTCTAATTGAATATTAAAATATTATATAGATAAAAAAGGGGATCGGAAGTGAACATACCGACTCATGTCTAAAAAAGAACATCCACTTAAAATAGCACTAAAAGGTATTTTTAGTTCTAAAAATTCAAAACAATTCAAGTTCTAAAAATTCAATAACAATTCAAGTTTGACCTTAAAATTAAAAAAGAATTTACTAAAATATTTTTCAAAACAGAAATTACCAACTTATATTAAAATGATAAATTCGTTTGTTTTTACAATTTAAGCCTTTGATTTTTTTTTTTTTAAATTTGTCTAAAATATTTTTTAAAAAAATAAAAAAAATTTTGATGCTCGATAAAAAAAAAATAAATTTGAAATTTTGTACTAATATTAATAATATTTAGTAAATTTTTTTTTCTGATTTTAGCTAACTGATTTTGAATTCCACTTTACAAAAAGTTTACTAAAATTTAGTAGCTGCAGCTAATTTTTCTACAAATTTTATTTTACTACAAGTCAGCAGACATGTGTTGCTAAGATTAGCAAAAAATACCGCTGGGCTCAAATTAGCAAAATTTCCCGTAATAACAGCAAAATTTTCAGTTGCCATTACAGAATTTTTTTGGTGAGTGTATTGGCCGATCGGAGATTAAATGTGCGATAGATTGTGGAAGACATAGGCATCTAACATGGCTAAGTGGTTTCAATTTTGAGCGATCACTTGGGTATGAGAAAGCTTTCCGCAAAATGGCTGCGCTGTTTGCTCACAATCGACCACCAACGGAATCGTGTGACAGCTTAGTTTTAATGGGAAGAATCCATGAAGTAGACTACGATTTGCCCCCTCATTCACTTTATTTTCCGGATTTAGCCCCCAGTGACTATTTCCAATTTCCAAACCTAAAGAAATGGCTCGGTGGAAAGAGATTTAGCTCCAACGATGAAATTTTTAATCAAACAAATGTCTATTTTATGGACTTCGAAAACTCCTATTTATTGCAAGGGATACAAAAATTGTAGAAACGTTGGACTAAGTGTATTGAGCTAACAGGAGATTATGTTTTTTTGCAAAAAAAAAAAACTTTGTTTCATTCAAAAACTCACGGACTTATTGATCCGCCCTCGTATTGTAGAAAATATCAATAAAACATTTTTATCAACCAGAAGTCCACCTCTTACATAGAGAGAATTATCTAAGACGAGTTCTGCTGAAATTGGTTAGCAAATTAATGAAGTGATCTTCCCAAAGTGAATGAAAAATGTTAAGAAAATTGGTTTTAATGTAACTCTTCTTTGAGTGTATTGATTTTTAATAAATAACATGAAATGTTTTATAAAATTTTATGACAAACTTTATTAATTTAATGAAAAGTTTCAATGAACCAGTTCCAGTGAAACTTTATTGATTTCATTCATATCATCTTAAAAATAATCATTTTAGATTAAGTGCTACTACATACTATCTTTGAATTCAAGATAACTGTTTCCCAAAGAACAGCCACTAAATATTGCTTAAAGCTTTAAAACGACACACGACTCATACTTAAAGACCCAGAAAGTCATCAGAAATTAAAGAAGAAGAAGAAAAATGAAAAATATCTTAACCAAAAAATGTTACCAGCCAACAAAACAATTGCTTGCCATCATTACCAACACAACAAAAATGACACCTTCACTCAAATGATAAGAAAACCAAAGAAACCATTAACGAAACTTTAAAACATTAAATTGTTTGAAAGAGATACAAAGATTTGTCTTTAAATTGCTATAGATTTTGTTAATATTCCCCAACTAGCCAAAGGCTAAAATATGTGTGGTAAAAAAAAAACCAAAAGTCTAAAATGTTGCTGCCACTAAACTGTTGCTGCTGCTGCTGCAGCATATTATACAAGACAAAATTTATTTCCATAGTTTATGGCTTTAGATTTTATAGCAAGGAAGGAATAGAATGTATGTAAATGCATTTAAAAAAAAAAGCAATTTGTATATCTTAAAGATAAATCAAAATATTATCAATAATCAAATCGGTAGCTGTTAATTTAAATGCCGTTAGCTACAATTTGAGGTTTCTGTTTCAATTTTGCCTTTAAAGGTTTATTTCAAACATTATCTCATCCAAAACTAAATGAAAAGAAATAAAAAACTTAAAGAAAACCCCAAAGAGTTGATGTTGTCTACTCGGTCACATGTGTACATAATTAATCCCATATGTAAATTACGCTTATTTTGGTTTAGATTATTAGCCCCAAAGGCTGTAAATTTTTAGTAGTAAGACACGCAGATACTTTGTCACATGAAATTATGTTAACATAAAAATATGCAGTCGTAAAGGTTTTTACCAAAATATAGTTTAAAATGAATTGAAATTTTTGTGACATTATTATTTTGTGGTATTTCGTTTTAATGTAAAGCTATTTTCGTTTAAATTATAATGATTAAATTTATAAACATAAATGGTTACTTGAACAGTTGAGGTGAATGATAAAAGTACACAGAGAAAACAGATTCATTGCAACAACTGAATATCTTGCCAACCGAATGGTCTGCCACCGAAATATTACTTTGTTGAAATTCAACAGAATTTCGGTTGAAATCAAATATTTCAATTGTATCAGGAAAATATTTGGTTTGGGACAAACCAAATAATTCGGTTGCTGCAACTAAAATATTCAGTTAGCAAAAATTCGGTTGACACGATGAATCCGTTTTCTCTGTGTCATCTATAACGGTTGCAGTTGCAGTGACTTTAGTTTAATTGCTGACACCAGATGTCAAGAACGATAGTTGACATTACGCGTTTTTGATTAACTTTTTCATGTTAATTCCGAAACTGGTCTCCGGTTTTTAAATCTTTCAACTTTTAAATTTAACGTATTTAAAATATATTTAACATTTAAAATTTTTATAAGGTATTATAAGAATTTAATTAATGTATTAATATATTTCATAACAACATCGCTTATTATTTGAAAATAATCTACAAGTACAGCAAAATTAAGACCTTGCATGTTTACGATCCATATTTTACAGGACTTTCCTACAGAAAAAGGGTCTGAATATTGATGTATTTTAGCCAAATTCAAAATTGAACCAAATCTTTTGGAATTTTTTTTTTAAAGTGAAGTAAAACTCAGTAAATTCTTCCTACTAATTAATGTGTTCATTTTTTCGGAAAGGGGATAGAGGAAAGTTGAAAGGTGGTGAAATATGAAGGGCTTCAAATATGGCAACACTGCAATTGCGTGAGATGATAAATTTTAGAACAGTTGTTGCTCGCCATCTGATAGAGAGTTTGAAGCTTTTTTAGTTTATAGCCCTGTTATATTATTTTACTTTGGTTGGGGTTAAGTGATATGAGAACACCGAAGGAGGACATAACAATATGTATGTATTAGGTATTGAAAACTTATAGATATTATATTTATAAATTGCTGTTGTCGTAGGCGGGGATCAAACCCACTACCTGCTGTGTAGCAGTTCAAAGCGTTATTCATTACACCTGTAGTTGCATAACAAAAATTAAATAGACGCATGGCCTCAGAAAGTTAAACTTGGTTTAGTTAAACTAAGAAGGAATTCCCACAGCCATTTCCAAGCTTATTAACATAAATTTAGCGAAACAACTTTTTCTCGTATTGAATTTTGATTTTTTCGCAAGAAGCATTCCAATTAAAAACTGCGTTAATCTAAGTTTAAAAATAATCTACATCCCTTTTCGATTGATACGCTATAAGATCGGTCTTAGCCCAATAGTTTTGGTACACCTAAAATAGTTTGTAAGTTAAAAAAGAAAATGCCATTTAAAAGAAATGATATTTCATTTAAAAACCGGTCCACATAATTTTCATTTAAATCAAATATTTTTTGTTATTTATTTTTAAACGTTCCTTAGTCGAAAAAAATACAAATGATTAATCAGTTAAAAATAAGTGTTAAAATTTTACCTGCCAATTCCGTTAAAATAACTGATTATTAATTTCGATGAAATTGTTTCCGTTATATGTATTTTTGTTTGTTTTTTATTCTACAAACAAAAATTAAATTTGTAATAACTGTAACGAAAACAAATAAACCACAAATTTCCGTTTTGGGGGTAAATTTTATTAAATTTCAAACAAATGACACAAATAAATGAAACTGAAAAAAATTGGTAAATGTCAGTAAATCATTTTGAACGAAGTTGTAAAAAAGTTAAAATAAATATTTCTTTTAAAAATAATATGTTCCTTTATTTTTAATTGAACTGACAACTTTTTTTATTAAACTACAAACAGTAAACTACATAATATTCTGAGACTCATTATAATTATATTGTATCTTAACCACGTAGAGGGTATAAAATCTTGATATGATGGAAAAACTAAGAAATCAGATTTGTGTTCAGCAACAAGAAGTTAAGAAGTGGCCACGTTTCCTATGAAGATTTTTTTGCTTGGTCTTACATTCGAATGACAGTACGATGTTTCTAAAATATTGCTGTACGCAAGCTTATGGAAAAAGTTAGTGAGGCTTGCTAGTGACAACACTTATGTTAAAGTCTCTCGAACTTTTTGCCCAAACTTGCGTACGTGCTGTATGTGGTGGGTGCTTCATTTCAATCAATTACAAAAAATTACTAAAAATTGGTTCATATTTTAATTATGATAATTTTTGATTTAAATATGGGTTGTTTATCTGTGCATATAGATTATTTTGATCTTTATGTTTTCCGGTTAAATAAAAATTTATTATTTTCTTCTTATTATTGTTTAAACTTTATTTTTAATATATGAGCATAAGAATGGTCCAAACAAAACATCAAATTTTGAATTCGCAATCTCCACAATGTCTTAAAACCCTCTGTGCCAAGTTTCATCAAAATTCGTAGGAAGCACCAGAATTCAACGTTTGAGAATTATTAATTTGTCGTTAGAATAATTTATACAAAAAATAGGGTTGGTTTTAATTATTATTTTTTAAACTACACTCACCAAAAAAAAGTCTGTAAAGGCAACTAACAATTTTGCTGTTATCACGGGAAATTTTGCTAATTTGAGCCCAGCGGTATTTTTTGCTAATTTTACCAACACATGTCTGCTGACTTGTAGTACAATGAAATTAGTAGAAAAATTAGTAGCCGCTTCTAAATTTTAGTATACTTTTTGTAAAATGGAATTTAAAATCTGTTTGCTAAAATCAGCAAAAAAAATTACTAAATATTAGTACAAAATTTTAAATCATCAATTTTTTTTAATTTATTTATTTTTTTTTTAAATATTTTATACAAAATTAAATACAAAATCAAAGTATTAAAAATCTTAAATATTGTTAAAACATAAACGAATTAATCATTTTGTTTTTATTTGGTAATTTCTGTTTTGAAAAATATTTTAGTTATTTTTTTACTTTTCAGGTCAAATTTTAATTGTTTTTAGGGCTGATTTTTAGAACTAAAAAAATTTTGAGTGCTATTTTAAGTGGATGTCCTATTTTCAGACATGAGTGGGTATATTCACTTCCGATCCCTTTTTTAATCTATATAACATTTTAAGGCAATTTAAGTTTCTAAAATTAGTAAAATTTTTTTGCTAATTTTAGCAAATCGGTTTTAAAAAATGTATGAAGGGATTTCTGAAATTAGCAACAAAAATTTGTAAATATTCTGTAAAAACTCTGTAATTTTTAAAATGTAAATAGTACAAAAATAGTTAAGTGGGATTTAAAACCGTTTACAAATTTTTCTACTAACTTTTTTTTCTGAGTGTATACGCTATAATTAAGCAAAATTTTCCAATTAAGTCTTAAGTAATGAGTATAAAAGGAATATGAGATCAAAAATTAAAAAATTGAGTAACTTTGAGTAGTTCGTGATTTTTTTTTTAATTTATACATAAAAATACATATTTAGTCAAAGTATCAAAGTTTTCTGAAAAGTTGTAGTAACTAAAAATTCGACTTGCTAACGCTTTATATGAACAAATTTCTCAAATCTGATCTTTATTTGTATGAAGATTACGGTTTTTGAAAATTCAAAAAATTCGATTTTTTGTGGTATTTTCCTAACTAAAAACGTCATTGGAAAATCCAATTTGTTGTGCTTAAGCAATCTATTTACCGAGGGCTTTTAGACGTTACATTGTTTTAAGATCATAAGATTTCGATATGATGTTTAAATAAATATTTTATATGTTTATTTGTATATAAATTGTATAATTACTACCGTACAAACTTAAAGGGGTGGTTTAAAATTATTAATTGGGCAGGAAACGAAAAATCATGTGAAGCAGCACTTTGAGAAATTAGTTGAGTACAAAAAAGTCTTGAGTAATTAATTGCGTACAAAACAAAAATAGTTACTATATAATTGCAAATGATTTTCACATATTAAACGCAAACAACTAAAATAATAATAAAATGCAACAGTGGGAAAAGAAACTTGAACGGATATATTAACACACGTATAAAAATAAACCTTTTATAAAATGAACACAATTTTAAAGATGGCAATTAATATAAGAATGTATGTGTGTATACAGAGATTATACAGAGATAAACCGCTAAATACTAAACTCATTAATAGCCAATGAAAATTACTTATTGTAAGTAAAGAGTCTGGGAACGGGTAAGTGAGAAAGTACGCATTGTACGTAAGTATGAGAAGGGCTTTTAGCAAAATGTGCTTAATTACAAACTTGACAGTATTTTAATAGTGTTGAAAGGTCTAACGATCATATAGGGGGGGAAAATGCTATAAAAAAAAACTACTGAATATTTTCTCAAATTTCTTTTTTTAATTAAAATTACAATCCTTCCGGTTAATAATGGCAAAATTTCATTCCAATGGCTGCCTCGGCTGGCCATGCAGTAACCTACACGATCGGTCCAATTTTTAAGCACATTATCGATTGTGTGCAGCTGTATTTCACCAATGGCTTCACGAATATTGTCCTTTACGCTTGTCGGCGTAACACTGATCTTTGACGGCACCCCACAAATAATAGTCCAACGGTGTCGAGGTTGGCTAAACGACATCAGCTCTGCGGCTGATAATGCGATCTTCAAAAACAGGGCGCAAAACATTGAGTGTAGCTTTAGCTGTGTGGCACGTAGCGCCGTCCTGTTGAAACCAAATTGTTGCCAATATCCTCCTCTTCAATTTTTGTGAACAAAAATTCGTTCAACATGACCCGATAACGACCGCCATTGACTGTAACGGCCAGCCGAGGCAGCCATTTGAATGAAATTATTTTCCATTATTAACCGGAAGGATTGTACTTTCAAATAAAAAAAGAAATTTGAGAAAATATTCAGTAGTAGTGTAACACCAATTTCAAATGACATATGGAAGAATTGAGGATATTAGGAAAAAAAACATAAATTTCTTTATTATCGCAAAATGAAACTCGTGACTACACTTTCAGAGATCACGTCTATACTAACAACTTAAATACTTATTGTTTCATGATTTACCCCAAGTTTATCTTTCCCCTTAGCTCATTGTCAATTAGGAGAGTCGGCTTATGGACACCGATTAAGAGACGAAGTTGATGTTTTCACAGCCTTTTTAGCTTTTTTCAATAATTTTTCATTATATTTCCATTATATTTCGACAAACAATTTGGGCAAATTTTGTTGAAAATATCAATACAAACATCAACAACTTTGTTCATGTTAATGATGATGTTGTTGCTGCTGCTGATGATCATGAGTGGACTTTAGTAAATATCCCTTATCCTAAGCTTAAAACAACAATGCAACCTATCCATGTTAACAATGAGTACATCAAGCATTTATGCGTTTATTGTCAGACTTGATCTTCTGTTAACTCAGTGACTTAAGAACAACAAACTACCAGAGAGTCAAACAAATTAAAAAAGACTGAAAAGTTAACTGAAAGAGCATTAGTTGATAAGTTTAAATTTAACTTAAAACTGGATAATATTCTCTGCATTTCATAATGTGTATTTTGTAAAAAATAAATTTTTGTAGCTCTTTGTTGCAATAGAGATATAAACGTTAAATTGGTAACTCATTCTTAATTTGTTGGCGGCACCTTTGAACATACTTCCAATTAGCTTATAGCCGACACCTAAGGCTTCATTCTTCATACACACACATACAGGCACGCAACATCAAAAGTTCCTCTTCATCTTCTTGAATATTCTTATAACCATTCCTTAATCGACACTTTGCATCATATTCTCTTTGTTAAAAGAATTTCGTACTCTTTTTTCCATTATTGTAATCAAAAAGAGTACATGTTAGTGATGGACTGTAGTGTTGTTAGTGATGGTACAATAAGAATGTACTAATTTTAATATTTTTGGTTGATGGTTACAAACTCAATAAGTTATAGATTTTCTTAAGTCGGGGCGATTCATATATTCAATATTGAAACAGTGTCTTAAATATATTTTAACTTATGTCATGAAGACTTGGTCAGATTGTCTTTTTCAAGATTTTAACATTTTTTATATCTACAGCGTTAACAATAAATAATTCCAGAATTGATATTTACAATGGATTGATCTAGTGCATATCTGGTAGTCTACATTTATCAACGACCAAATGTTAATTAACCTCTATCATTCCAAAGAAATATTTTAAGTGTATGATAATACGACAAACCATTGGAAGAATTTATTCAAAATTCAATCAAATCTAGGAAAGTGTCTCGCATTCTCAATCATTATTTATTTACATACAACGACTTCCTATTTTGTTTTTTTCAGTTGTTACGATCATAATTTTGCTCTGTGGAGAATTAAAATTTGGGAAATGCAATCATAATGGAACAAATGGACACCAAAAAAACCGGTCTTTTAGAGAATATAAAGAGGAAATAAAAATGCGCGAAGCTATGTTATCGAGGCGTGTCTGAGGTATTGTTCGATGAATTTTGAGCCTTCTTACCTCCTTGTGTGGAATATAAAACCCCAAGTTATGATACCGTGGGTTACTCTTTGTAATGCAGGAAGCTTAGCAACATCCACTTACGTTGGAAGAGGATGTACTACTGAATTAAAATGTAAACATACTATCCTTACCGTCTGCTAAAAGCAAAGACGATCAGACATATTGATGTTTATTTATTTATTTTATTTATTAATCATATAATTACAAATTATATGTTAATACCCTAACGGAGCACTAGCAACAAAGGCCTTCGGCTCGTTGTAGCGAAAACAGACCAGAGCCTCTGGTGGGAATTGAACCCACGACCCCCGCACTGATAAGCTAGCACGCTACCAACTAGCCTACCGGGGCGCTCACATATTGATGTACAAGGCATAGACATAGAAAAATGTGAAAACTATGCCCAAAGTAGATGAAAATTATCTTATGGAATTTACGTCACCTAAAAATTCTAAGAAAATAAAGACTCTCTCATAGGCATTAAAATAAAGCGCTTCTAGATGTTACAAACATATTAAACCAGTGACTAAGATAAATGAGAATCCTACTCAATGGGAAATTCTCAGAATCAAAGAAATAATACGTCACCATTTATCTGGGCGCACTTACCAATTGGTAAGACTAATCTGCATAGAAAACGTAACGTCTCATAGGCTCAACAACAATTTCTTCACTAAATCCCTGTCATATTGCTAATTATAAATGAGATATCCCAGCAAAAATAAATGGAAGTGATTCTTAGGGAATACATTTTTCACTGATTCTAAAGTATCGTTTAGTTCTGATTTTTCTCTTCTAGGACAGTTCTTTTTTACAACTTATAAAAATGTGATTTTTAATGAAATTTAATATTTTTCAAATCTATGACGCTACAAAAGTAAAAAAGAATTGACCTTTAAAATTTAATGAACAGCAAAACTCAAACTTTATATAGGAAACAACAACAAATGTGTCAGTTAAATTCCCAGGTAGAAGCTAACGGGAGATTGCGAAAATGAGGCTAAGGCCCGATTACTGATGTCCTGTAGAAATCTAAATTAAAAATTCAAAATTTTTTGGGAAGAACAAAAGATCTCATTTTTCACTAAACCATAAGAAGGGCTTTAGATGCAATGAAAAAGGATCATAAAAGAAAACTTCCACCCTATGACACCCCTATGTAAAAATCATTGGTTCCGATCCAAATTTTCACAACACCGGAATCAAAATCACTGCTTCTTTTTCTCTTCTTTTGCTACTTTTTTTTTTTTTTGCTGGGATAGTGTATGAGGAAATACAAGGAAATTCTTCAGTGTAAGCTTGGAATCTTTCCAACTGACTTAACGCTCTCAGAATTATCCGATATTTGGGCAGCAGTCGTCAATTAAGAATAGTTGTGCCACTTTATATCTTTGTTTACTTACCCAGCAAAAATAAATGGAAGTGATTCTTAAGGAATTAATTTTTCATTGATTCTAAAGTATCGTTTAGTTCTGATTTTTCTCTTCTAAGGAAGTTCTTTTTCACAAGCATTTCGAATAGAGATAAAAAAGACCCGATTGCTGAATTTCCCGCTAAAATTTAACGAACAGTAAAACTCAAACTTTGTATAGGAAATGTGTCAGTTAAATTACCAGGTAAAAGCTAACGGGAGATTGTGAAACTGAGGCTAAGGCTCGATTACTGATGTCCTGTAGAAATCTAAATTACAAATTCAAAATTTATTTGGGAAGAACAAAAGATTTAATTTTTCACTAAACCATAAGAAGGATCATAAAAGAAAACTTCCAGCCTATGACACCCCTATGTAAAAATCATTGGTTCCGATCCAAATTTTCACAACACCGGAATCAAAATCACTGCTTCTTCTTCTCTTCTTTTGCTCCTTTTTTTTTTTGCTGGGTTAGGATGCCCAAGTTCAATATTCTAAACTAAAGCAATTAGATAATGATGCTATTAAGAAAATTGCTAAACATTAGGTGCCAAAATTTTAAATATTGTATTTTTGGGTGGTTTCCTTGACCCAAAAACTGTCCACAATCAGAAAAAAGCTGCTACTTCTTAAATTATACTCAGGGATAAATACCAATACTGTCTCGTGTAAGGGGATTACATTATTAACTGCAGCTCAACTGAATCTTAGTGTAGTCGTTGTGGTAAAATGGGGAGTGCCTTGGACTGTTACACAGAAGGTTGCGGGTTCGATCCCTGGCGACGATAAAATTATTTATTTATTTATTTAATTGATTCCATTTCCTGTACAACAACACCGAGTTTTATATTTATAATACAGGAACTTATTAAGTTTTAGAAGTTACAAAAAAAATATATAATGTTATTAATTATTAACATAACACATTTAATATAAATATAACAATATTGATAAAAAGAAAAAAAGAAGATAAAAAATTAAAAAAAAAAATATAAAAAAAAGAAAAATTCAAAGTTAAATAAAAATATTTTGAAACTATTAGAATTGCTGTTTAGTTGTTGATTATGTGGAAGATTACTCCAAAGACGAGCGGCATGAATATAAAACTGAAATTCAGACACTAGGCATTGATGTCGAGGCATCACAATGTTTTGGTTTCGTGGCGACTGGAAAAATTTTATTAATTTCGAAATATAATATATATATTTCGAAATAAAATATAATATATATCCCTCATACATAACGCAACGTCCTTCTTCGGTGTTTACATAGCACTTCACTCTCCATCAGATGGTGAGAAACAGCTTTTCTAAGATTTATTAATTAGTAGGAAGAATTTCCTGAGTGTCACTTCTCGTTAAAAAAAAAAATAAAAAATACGCGGAAGTAGACGATACCGTAGTCTTTTTTGCTAAAGTTCAATCGTGGATTTAGGAAAATCGTATATTTAGGAAAAGGCACGTAAGTGTAATAAAGTTAACCTCGTCAAGGAAAAAAAACCTTAGGATGCTTAATTTAACCAGAAGGTAATGATAAATTAATAACTAGTTATAATAGTTCTTTATTTAAGTATTTTAACTTGTCTGCAAAAAATATTTAGTTTTACTGACAGCGAAAAAAATTGTTCATAATTCCCCGCGAAGGTAAAACCTAAAAGTTCTCTCAAAATTTTGTTTTCTTTCTTCCACAAATAAAAAAAAAACTCAGGAAACAGAAGACTAACCATTCAACAAGACATGCCTGCCAACTTTTGCAAATGTTTGATGCTGATCATGACTTAAGCATGTTTTTGTACTTTTTGTTGTTATTATAGTTGTTGCTGTAGCTGTTGTATATGAGGTGACTGAATGAGTGACTTGGACCACACCGGACTAATGACAGCAACACACACGTTGATGATTAAGTTCTTTAAGTTGGTAAGAGGAGTAAAGGGTAAACTTTTATATTTTCTTGCTGTTGGTTTTTTTTTTTTTTATTTTATTTATTTTTTTTTTTTTTATTTTTTTTTCTTGTCTCTGCGCAAAGATGCAATTTTTCCAATATGCATTTAGTGTGGCATACAAGTTTTTTGCAGTTTATATCATTTGTGTTGCACTCATCATTGCACTAACGTATTTAAAGTACGAATACAAGTACATTCATACAGATACATTAGCTAATGACCATGATTATGCGAATATAACAATAAGGGTCACAAAAACTTGGTATTACTTCCTTTTCAAGTTCTATTTTAAGATCATCAATTCCAAGTTACAAATGCATTAATATACGCAGATATAAACGTAGTTAATGTCATGATCATCAAGTATACTTGTGAATATGTTTTTTTTTTTTTTAAAAGTTGTCAATAGCAGTTTTCTGTTTTTGATGATTAGCATGGTTGACGTAATTGTATGATATTCAGTTCTATTTTTAGAAGTGAAGTGGAATGAAATGGTTATAAAGGGAATGTTGAAGGAAGTTTGAATGACGATGTTTATAATACTACAAACAAAAATTGCAAAAAACATTACAGATTTATTTTACGAGTATTCTTTTAGCAATTTAAAAGATTTAAATGATATTCTATAGTATACCATTATCCCTTATTACTAATAAACTTCGTACGGAGCTCCGGAATCTGGCTCGAAGTCGTAACCTGTTTATCAAAATCACTTGCATTCATTACCTTAATGACACTGAAGTTAATTTAAAATTTAGCGTTTGTCTCCGTATTTACATTCCTACCAATAGTTGATATTCGTCTCAATATTTAGTCGTTCACTTCAAATAAATAAATGCAATTTTTTCAAATGTGCCTATTTTCTTCATAATTCATATACACTGTGGTGCAATATTATAGCCGCACCCAAATTTTCGGCATTTTTTATCTTTAACGGTGTATTTAAAAAAACTTAATAATATCAAATTGTCGGCAATAATAACGCTATAAATATTCAATATAGTTTTTTAAAATAAGTTAATTTTATTTACAGTTATAACACAAAGTTTGTTTTTTTCTTGGTGCAAAATTATAGCCGCACTTATAAATATTAATAGAAAATATTAAAAAAAATTAAAAGCAATGAATTATTTTAAAATTTTTTATACATTAGTAGTGTGTTGGGCCTCCCTTGTTAGAGATGAGCTCAAAAATTCGTTGTGACATACTGTTGACTAGATTTAAACGAACTTCACTTGTGATGGATTCCCAAGCTTCAATTACCGCGGCTTTAAGATCCCCAATCGTGTCATATTGCTTGTTGCCACCATATATTTTGTGTACAATTATTCTCCAGATGTTTTCAATGGGGTTCTGATCAGGGGAACAGGCTGGCCATTGCAATTGAGGGATGTTGTGGGACTCTAACCACATGCGAGTATGGTTACTCTTGTGATCAGCTGCATTATCCTGCTGGAAAATCATATTTTTGTCACGATTTGCATCAAAAAATGGTTTAAAGGTTTGTCTGGAGAAGAGTTGTGTACTCTGCCGAATTCATTTTGGTACTTGGGAAAGCCAACTCTAGCATGTCATCGGCACAAAACGCTCCCCAAACCATCAATGATCCACCACCAAAATTTCTTTTGGAAAAATATAGCGGTTCCTTACGTAAATCTCTCCAATATGAATTGTACCCATCCGGACCGTCTAAGTTAAACTTTTTCTCATCCGAAAAAATTATCTGTAAAAATAAATTCAAATAAATGCTGACTAGAGATAGCTAAATGTGACTTACCTTATTCTAGACCGTATTCATGTTATTTTTTGCAAAATCCAAGCGTGCACTTTTGTGCCGTGGCAGTAATCGTGGTGCATTCTTCATTTTTTGGCGGCAGATAACTGAAGACTGCTTTAGCACACGATTTACAGTCCAACGGGACACATTTAAATCACATTCGTGTGCAATTTGTTTGGCATTTTTCGTGGAGTTGCTAGCGCTTCTGATAATCTTGCGATTATTACGACCTGAAAGTTTGGGTTTTCGTCCAGCATTTTTTTTCTTTTGTCCGTAATTTGAAGGATTTTTTAAAAAATTGCGTACCACCTTTTCAGATCGCTTTATTCTCCGAGCAATTCCTCGAAAACTAACGCCTTCTTCTTGAAAAGCAGAAATTTTGCCTTTTTCAATATCGGACAAATAACAACCGCGTGGCATTTCGAAAATTATCAAATTATTTATTATTTGCAAATTAGCGAATAATAAATAATCAAAGCAAATAAGAATAAAAGAAAAAAAAAACTAAAACTGGCTTAACCGTTAGCTGAGTAAATTGTTTTTATAATCTGCGGCTAAAATTATGCACCAACAAAAAAACTAAGAATTTGTTGTAACTGTTTTTTTATATACAAAAACAAATATTTGTTTGTTGTTTTTGTTATTATTTTTCAAGGTCTTTCAGATGTCATTCACAGATTTCTGCAATTTTTTATGTAAATGCACAAAATTGGTAAAAAGTACATGCGGCTATAATTTTGCACCACAGTGTATCATAGACTTTTCTTTTAATTTAGCCAATTTAATTTATTGCTAGCAGTGAGATCTCTGCTTTTCGGCTCACTATTTACCTAATTGCATATGCTTTATATCTCTCATATTCATCCGGATATTTAGTCAATTTATTTAAGGGTAATTCAGACCACACAATACTAAAGAAGAACGAAGTGAATTTGCATATAGGATGGTTACACCGCATCATTTGAATTTCTCTGCACACCAGTGGTATTTGAAATATTGTAGGTTCCTATATTGGTAATTACCTTTTTTCTACAGAATTTAATTTGTCGAAAGGAATTAATGCCAATTAACCAAAATAAATAATCATTTCATTGTCTAGCACAAATTCTTAAGAATGTGTTTTGCTGTGTCAACATCCAGTTTAAAGAAGACATCTTCTTCGAAGTACTTCGAAATTATTAAGCATTGTGGTGTAACGGTTAGCGCGTTTAACTGTTACACAGAAGGTTGCGAGTTCGATTTACAGGGACGGCAAATTTAATAAAGAAAGATGCCTGATTTATATCCCTCACAAATATCGCATAGCCTTTCTTTGGTGTTCCCAAAGGGGTTAAGTATCCCACCGAAGTAAAATAACAGCGTTATAAACAAAAAAGGTTCAGCAAGTTGGCCAACTCTCCATCACATGGTGGGCACCAACAGCCGTTCTAAAATTTAACATCTCTCGCAATTTCAGTGTCTTCATATTGGAAACCCTTCATCTTTGACCGCTATTCATCTCTCCACTATTCCCTTTCCAAAGAAAGCAGCATATTAATGAATAGAAATAATTTCCTGGTTGTTGTTTTTCATAGAAAAAATTTTCATTAATTAATTTTTTAAGAAAAAATTGTCATTAAGAGTTTCCACTGGATAAAGCGATTAAATTTTTGGTCTGATATTAGTTAATCTGTTATTAGTCTAGTTATTAGTGACGAGGGCAAAGCGACCTTTGATTAGTTAAACAGTCAGCCCATTAATTGCCCACATCTCATATACGTTTGCAACGGTGAGAAGATATTGTATGAAGATCCGTGAAGATACTCCATTGAGGTGTATCTTCACGGATCTTTATACAATTATATCGAAATTAAATCGAAACTTTGACTATAGCTGGAATTTTCCGTACGTAACGTGACGTGGTTGTCCCTTTTTAATTTATTCATTTAGATTGAATCAGCTGTTTCACGTCACGTTACGTTACGTAGGCCTAAATGAGCATTAATTCCTGTTAATCCGATTTTTGAGGCAACAGCTAATTAAATGAGTCAGCAAAATATTTTCAATGGGTGTTCACATCCACAATCTTAAAAACGCACAGGAATATGTGGTATCAGAAGGGTTTTTTTCTCCTTCCCTTTTTTTTCGACGAATTAGACAGGACGCAAAGGCTGCTTGGATACTCATTTGAAAAGAAATTTTGGAATAATAACTACACCTGTAGATTTTGCCGATATACTTTTAAGGAAAGTTTTTAAGGACGTTATTAAATAGAGTGATAGCACCGGAGAGGGAAATCTTAACTTTAATAAGGAGAAAGTAAAAATCTCCAGAATAAATAATGTTTCAAATAAAAATTTGGGTCTCCTGCTCTTTATACACACGGTCTAAGACATATTTGTTTCAATGGTCTTCTTGATGATAATGGTTTTAATTAACAATTCCTCCAACTTTAAATATCTCATCCCGAGACCTCCATTGAAATTATCGTTGTTAACATTTCGCTTCAGGGATTCCTCAAGAATCCTTTTAACATATTTCCACACAACACTTTTTCATAACTCATTCCCTACCAAATCATCTGTACAATAACTACCTTCGATGGCACGTGATCATTAACCCTGAACTATTATGTCCTCCGACTAACATAACTGACATTTTACAGCGTAAGCATAAAGATGCTACTTTAAAACATTAATCATCGACAGAACTTACAGATGACTAAACTTACACATCGATATACAAATTATAAACGTACATATATAAATATGATTGACATTAGAAATATGGTGAATACTGTCAACATGTCAGTGAATTCAAGATTCATAAATTATAAACATAAATTACTGCCTTCCAGGAGAGTAAATCACAAATGATTCATTTTATACAAAACTCTTAAAAAGACTTTAACACCATATACCACACACACAATAAATGCATTGGAAAAAACATGCAAAAACGGTTAAAAAGACTACAAGAAAAGGTCACAAAAGGGGCCTCAAGAAGAAAATAAGGAAAAACAAGTAAAAAAGGGCTAAATTCGGCTGTGCCGAATCTTTGAATACCCTCCACCATAGGGGCTGAAGACGATATACGTATATACTAAATTTTGCATGAACTGTAATATGAATGTGTTTTGTCAATTTATGTAACGAACTTTTGTTATTTAGTTTTAGTAATGTTATTTATTTAGTTTTAGCAATGTTATTTACAGAGGTCTGCTCTGTTAGCGACTTTGATTTTTACGTTAACTTAGTTATCAGAGTAACACACATATAAGCTCTAAGAATGTTAATCGAACAATAAGAAGACTTAATAACATTTTTACTTACTTAACAGAAAAAAAAATAGATACAGAAAAATTGTACAAATTTGTATGGAAAATTTAGAGGTACCTTCACATTTTCACTCATAACTTTTGAACCGCTTAACCGATTTTGCTCATTTTAAATACCAAACTGCTCGGGAGGATGTTCAATAATCTGGGTAAAAATAGGCACCCACGCTTGCGTCGTGATCGCCATTTCAACAGACAGACAGACAGACAGACGGACATCGCTAAATCGACTTAAAATTGCATAAGGATCACGAATATATATACTTTATGGGGGTCTTAAACCTATATTTCGACATGTTACAAACGGAATGACAAACCCATACCCTCACCATATATGGTGGAGGGTATAAAAACTAAAGAGTAAGGCAAGCTTGACTTTTTAAATTTACAAGTACCTTTGTAATTGTTTGAAGTAAGTAAACTTGCTGCCAAATACTTTTTCATATATTCTTAACCTAAAGATGAGAGTTTACTAAACTCTATATCCGAATAGTTTTACAACAAATTTCTATAAATTCTTTTAATTCTAGACTAAAATATTTACTTTTAGTGCCAGTATTACAGGCAGCATTTATAAGTTTTTTTACTTAAGTACCTTTCATACAAAATATCTACTTAGGTAACAGTTTCCATCAAAAAAAACTTTGCTTAAGATTATCGTAAATTTCCTTTTCCCTCTATCATATTTTAAATCTTAAGATTATAGAGCCTCTGGATTATTGTAGAGCACTTTTTAAACGTTTAATATCGGCCACAATTGTTTAACTGGTTTTTATTGTGGTAAATGCAAAAAAAATTGTCATTTGCCACCTTAACGGCATGTCAAGATGGTGCAAAAACACCATTAATGCCTCAACAATAATCACAGCAACAACAACAACTACAACACAAAGCTGAGATAATAGTTCTGATAGTTAGACCTCACTTATTGTAAGTTGAATTGGATTTAACGAATGTTGGTTATATGCAATAAGATTGCCAACAACATTTACAAGATAGATCGTTTTTTTATTGTATGTTAAGTAAACCAGCAAAAAATTCTATTCAAAGTTAATGTTTTAGAGATTTAGTTCCGAATCTCTTTATTTTGTATGGTCAAGAATATAATCTTTTATTAGCAAAATAGAGTTGTAATATTTTAAAAATAAATCAATTGAAAAAATCGCTATTCATCAAAATTTAAAAAGCAAACCTCTATAAATAAACAAAATGGCTGAAATGTTATCAAATCGCAAAAAAAGAAATAAAAAACTGCTAAATTTAAAAATAGTAATTTATATTATCTTTCACCCCTCTGTAACTTATTTCTACTGCAATCGTTGTCCATTTCTTACAAACAGGTTCCAAATTTCGAATAAATTGATTAGATTTTTAGACTGCGTCGAAAGCTTTATTAAATTAATTAAAATGTAAAACGATTTAAGTACAATAAAGTCATAATAAGCCAAAATATAGATAAAATTTGTTCCTATATTGAAAACAAAACGATGTAGAGAAAAAATCAAATCCCAAAATCACAATAACGATTTCGACTAAATTGGCAAAAAGAAGAGGCATTGTATTCAGAATATCGGCCGTATCTCATAAACTGAGTGACATAAATCAAAACGGGCAGCGGTTTGATCCAAGGAAATCACAACAAGCCATCTGCAAAACAGAAGTCGCTTACACAAAATATGAATTTTATCGATATTTTTTTTTTAATTTCCCTCAATTTTTTTCGAAATATATGGATTTTTTAAATTATCGCGATTTGTTAATGCAAGTGTTTTTCTATTCGAGTGATTTAACCATTATTTTGTGAGCGCCCCGGCAGGCTAGTTGGTAGCCTGCTAGCCTATCAGTGCCGAGGTCGTGGGTTCAATTCCCACCAGAGGCTCTGGTCTGTTTACGTTACAACGAGCCGATAGCCTATGTTGCTAGTAGTCGGTTAGGGTTTTAGGGTATATTTTGTAATTATATGATTAATAAATAATTTTGTCATTATTCTAAATTGTAAAGTTTTTGTATAATTTTGGCAATATTTGCATAGAGAAAACAGATTAACTGTAACAACCGAATTTCTTGCCAACCAAATGGTTTCGTTGAAGCCGATAATCTGTTTGTCTCAACTAAAATTCGGTTAATGCAACAAAATTTTGGTTGAAACAGGAAAACAATTTTGTTGGGACAACTAAATAATTCGGTTGTTGCAACCAAAATATTCAGTTTTCCAGAAATTTGGTTATCACGATAAATTTGAGATTTCCTCTTCTAACGATTTTCCTTTCAATCTGCTAGCGCTTTTTTTAAATTCAGATGTTTTTTAGTTTTTTTTAATTTTGGCGAATTTAAAATTTAAGTGTTTTTTTTTTCAATTTAAGCGAATCCTCTTAATTCTAGCGATTTTTCCTCATTATAAGGATTTTTTAAATGTGTTTTACATTCCAGCGATTTTAGCGATTTCAGCGATTTTTGGAAACTTAAACGAAATGTTATATTATATACTAGCTGACCCGGCAAACGTTGTTCTGCCTAGGAATAGGATTACATTATTATCTAGGTAGCTCGCACAAAGTTTGAATATTCTCACAATAATAGTACCCCAGATATGCAATAATAAATTTGTACTTCGTATGGGAGGTGCCACGCCCATTGCTTGGATCCCCCATATTTTTTGGAAGATTATGAATATTATTATCAAAGAAGCTCACACAAAGTTTGAAGACTCCCACTTTAATAGTACCCCAGATATGCAATAATGAATGTTTTCTTCGTATGGGAGGTGCCACGCCCATTGCTTGGATGGCACTCATTTTTTTGGGAGATTATGAGTATTATTATAAAAAAAGCTCACACAAAGTTTGAAGACTCCCACTGTAACAGTACTCCAGATATACAAAAATACATTTTTACTTCGTATGGGAGGTGCCACGCCCATTGTACCCATATAGGTCAATTGTGAATCTAAACCATTCAGGGATCAAATAAAACAGACACAACAAATTTCATCGAAATCGGCCCAGCCGTTAAGGAGGAGTGCAGTCACTAACACACGTACAGGAGAATTATATATATAAAGATAAACAAATATACACTCAGAATATTATGTAGTTAACTGTTTGTAGTTTAATAAAAAAGTTTTCCGTTCCATTTAAAAATAAAGGAAGATACATTTATTTTTCAAAGAAACATCCATATTAACTTTTTTATACATTTATTCGAAATAATTTACTGTCATTTACCGATTTTTTTCAGTTTCATTTATTTTTTTTATTTGTTTGAAATTTAATAAAAATTTACCCACAAAACGGAAACTTGTGGTTTATTTGTGTCCGTAACAGTTATTACAAATTTAAATTTTGTTTGCTATCTGTTTCAAAAAAAAATATTAAAAAAATTTCAATTTGTTTTTTTTATTTAAATTGGTTGTATATATACAAAATTTTTCAATACAATTTACAAGAACTTCATAAACACACATACATATACAAATACATTCACACAAAGTGTTTATAGCTTCATATGCATACATACATTTTGTATTGTTCGAGTATATTAAAAAAAAACAAAAAAATACAAAAACGGAAATAATTTCAAATAAATAAAAAAACATTTTTTTTTTAAGGATTGGTGGGTAAAATTTTGACATTTATTTTAACTGATTATATCAGTTGTTTCTTTCGGATGTGTCAGTTGATTAATCATCATTTAAAAATAAATAACAAATGGCATTTAATTTAAATGAAAATTTAGTAGACCGGTTTTTAAATAAAATATCATTTCTTTTAAATGATATTTTCAGTTATTTTAACTTACAAACTTTTTTAAGTGTATTTTTTATGAAAAAAATTATTTGGTTGGTAATCGAAACGATGGCGTTAATGTAACGCTATTTTAGATTATTTCGGTTACGGTATTTAAAGGGTAACTCTGTTTCATTTATTTCGGTGTTAGAATTTTAAGAATAACGATATTTTAGGAATAAATCACACAGAATATTATGTAATTTACTGTTTGTCGTTTAATAAAAAGTTTTCAGTTCAGTTAAAAAAATATTTTTTTTTTAACTTTTTTATACATTTGCTCAAAATTATTTACTGTCATTTACCAATTTTTTTCAGTTTCATTTATTATGTTTATTTGCTTGAAATTTAATAGAAATTATTTGTTTCCTTTACAGTTATTATAAATTAAATTTTTTTTGAAACAAACAGTTTCTTCTTCTTAAGCACACACACATAAGTCTTTTGACATAACATATTTTTATAGAATGTGTGGGTCTACATTTTTCAGACTCAAATTAAAAATACAAACAACTAAAACAATTTCAAATAAATAAATAATATAGAAAACTGATTCATCATTCGTTTTTACTGATATATTAGTTGTTTAAATACCATTAAAAAATAAATAACAAAAACTATTTAATTTAAATGAAAAGTAAGTTGATCGGGTTTTAAATGAAATATCATTCCTTTTAAATGGTATTTTCTGTTATTTTAATTTACAAACTCTTTTAAGTAAGGTATTGCTGTTATTTTGATAATAGTATTTTAGGGCTAAAGGTATTTAGTTGAAAGTGTTATACATCGATAACGGTATTGCCTGCCGATCCTGCTTTAAATACTAAGTACTTTGGAAAATAAACGCATATTTGGGGAATTTTTAAGCATTTAATAATGTATTATTAGGCTGGGATTTATTATATTTGCATGTTGCGTGTGATCTTGTTTGCCGCCAAAGTAGAATCAAAATGATGGAATCTAAATGAACTAAACAACAATCACAACATAAATATGGCAAAATTCAACAAAAAAATATCTTTAATGTGGCGTTTACACTACAACTAAATTGGCACATAGTTATTCGTCAATATTTAAAGAAAAAAACGTTATTGACTATTCTTAATAATAATAACAATGTTTTGCTGTTTTTACAGGCAGTCTCTTCAATGAAGAGAGTTTTCATCATCAGTAAAATAGTCAATAGTCTGTATATTTTATCCTGAAATGCAAAGCGATATGACAATCTCCTTATCCATTCAAAAATGTATTGCTATATATATTTAGTGAAATTGGAATTCATTAGCATTTACTTTCAGACATTAGCATTAACTTTAACGATGACAAGAATTAACTCTTAGGAGGGATCACAGGTGATTTCAGATGTTGTCTGGGAAAATCTTTTTAGTTACAAAGTAACAGTATCTAAAAATTCATATCTGCATTTTGTGGCAATCTAAACGCGGTATAAGTTTTATTCTTTTGCATAGATAAAACTGGTTTTTAAAAGAGGAATTTATCGTACAAAAATAACATCTCTCTAACAAGAAAAAAATTATTAAATGAGAGGAATATTTTTAAGTATTTATGCGATATTCATTCTTCCTCCATCCATGTTCGTTTGTTGTAATAAGTATATTTAGTTTAATGGATTTGTACATTTACATTTTTACAGGTGCGTGTTAGGCGTAAAATCGCTTATCTTTCGCACTGTTAATATTTAGATCGTAACACTTAACACTATATGAAAGACAAAAGAAAATAAGAATGTGATATAAGAGTGTATTGTAAGTAAAATAAAGATCACTTAACAATCCATCAGATAAAGATTATGATGATGACGATCATCATCATCTACAACAAAAAATATTATTATTTTTTTTTTTTTTTGGTTTGTTAACACTCAACATGATCATCGTTACGATCATCAGATATAAATTTAGTTTTTATGTTAACACTACACCTAGATAAGTCCGACTATGTGTATGTCCTGTGTAACTACAAAATAAAAGCCCAATTCGTTACACTTAAAGGGCAGCTGAATGATAATTTTTTTTTTGACATGACTGCAGAAAAAAGGTATTAAAAACGTACACATCTACATACAAATTTTGACATTTCGTTACACATCACTTGAGTACAATGATGATCTTAATTACAGTAACAGCCACAAGATGACTTTTACTGCAACGTACAAAAAAAAAACGAGTGTAAAATGGAGAATAGAATGGAAATTATAACAAACTATTTATTGACAACTTTGAATTCGAACAGTTTATAAGTGGTAAATGTCAAAGTAAACCTCTATATTCACAATTCACAATAAAATCCTATATTAATTGAAAACTAATATTGTTGGTTTATAAATTAAAAACCCCCTGAGGGGCGTGACAAATTTGTTTGATAAGCAATACATGACTTTATTACATACAACAACTACATACCGCTTTTTTTTTATTAAGTGTCAACTTATTGTTGACAATACAACCTCCTAATCTACCCTGATATTTTAAATTATATGTATTCTCAAAAAAAAAAAAAAGAAAACATAAAATATTCAACCACAAAACATGCTGTTGCGAGTGTTATGCTGTGGAAAGCCAGCTGTAATCAACTCTAAATGTTTTCAATATTTATGACAATTTAATGAAGTATGTTTTCAGTTTCCCTCCCTTGAGTATTGTCATCTCAAAAAATGCATATGAAATGTCAAATGATCTCTGTTAATAGACTACAATTTTATATATGAGTAATGAATATGAATTGTATTGTTCTAAAACAAAAAATTTTGAAACATAATGATTTTGCAAAACCCATAATATAATGAAGAAAGTTAGTGGCATTACTAATTGTAACAGGATTTCATTAAGTTTTAAAACAACTTTGCAAAAGGGAAAGTTAATTAAGATTGACAACAATATCAGGGTTTGATGTAACTAAATTATTATGTGAACTCTATAATAATCTTCAATGAATTAATCGTTATTTGTAAATTAAATACAAAGCGATGTAATTTAATATATCCAATCATTGCTTCACATAACGCCTCTATTTCGGGTAATGTCGAAACAAATAATTTAAAACTCTTAAAACTTCCCAGTATACTTAACTTTGGCAAGAATATCGTAGAATAATCATTAACATTTAAACCTCCGTATACATGTATTTCGAGCTGATCTCATCTGAATATGAAGTTTTAGAAAAGCTAGAGCCTCTAAGCAAAGCTTTACAAAAAAAAATATAAAAATATATATTTTTCTCCATAGCAATGAAACACGTGACAAGGTATATTTCTAACAAGCACTATGACGTTACTTATGTTATAAAATAATAATATAAAATTGCTGTAAATTCGAAAACTGTATTTTCTTAAAAACAGTTTCATTTAATATTCTATGAAAAAAAATCGTAAAAACTAAAATTAAATGTATTTTTTTTTTTGATTTATCAACAAATTTTGATGACGTAGCAACTTCAGTAGAATAAAGTTGTTTAGTCAAAAATATTTAAGAAATAGCTTATGTATTTGAATTTTTAATTCCACAAATACAGAATAATTGTTGAGGACTTGTCAGGAATATATTTTTATATCTTTTCTAATAGATAACCTCTTTAACTGTAAAGCTTAATGCAGGTAGTAAAGAGTCAGGGTACAGTGGCAGTTCTAATAAACTTTGTGAATTTCGCAAAAATTATTGATACCATATTTTTAAGAATTTGTTATAGAATTTTTTTGAAGGCAGCTCTTGTTTATTTAGGCATTTTTATTTTTTTATTCTGGACAGTGTCATATAAACCAACTTTATCGACAAAATGTCCCACTGCGGTAAGACACTAATCACACTATCTAAGAAATTAGTTTCACTAAACACGTCTGAAATTTTCTTTTTAAAAAGTCGTTAGATTCCTCTGAAAAAATACCAAGATTATAAGGCATGATTCTTTAAAAAAATCTCAGGATGCTTTGAATTGTCTTAAACAAACACTTCAGAAACCAATGCAATAGACTTAACTTGATATTTCAGCAAAAAGTAGCAGTGTTCTTATTGATGAAAGGAATACATTTATTTTGCATTAAACGATTAATCGCCAATTTTTTCGATTAATCGACCCGAATAACGGATTAATCACTTTTCTTTATTTTTCGAATAATAATCTAACCGATTAACCGGCACGGTCGAATAATTGGAAACACTAATAATAACCCATAAAGGATGAAACACTCAGAAAAATATTTACTTATTAAGTAATATAACTAAACCTTAAGTAATTTGGTATCGGTTTTGCTCCAAAGAAATTTATATTTATTTTTTTTTTTTGCAAATTTCAGTAAATTTTTTGTATTTTTTTTACTTAAATTAAGTATAAATTTGTTCTTAAATATTGATAAAATTTCTTACCAACAAAATTTCTATCTTAAATTTTAATACGCTTAAAATTGTATTAATGCAAAATCAACTCTATTTTTATTTATAAATTATAATCATGCACTTAAAATAGTTTGTAAGTTTAAATAACAGAAAATAACATTTAAAACAAATGATATTTCAATAAAAGTCGGGTCTACTCACTTTTCATTTAAACCAAATTTTATTTATTTTTAAATGGTATTTATACAACTGACACATCAGTAAAAATAAGTGATTAATCAGTTAAAATAAATGTTAAAATTTTACCTAACAATTCCGTAAAAAAAAAATATTATTTATTTATGTATTTAATTGCTTTAGTAAATTGTATTTTTGTTTGTTTTTTAATCTGCAAAATGTAGACTCACACAATCTATTAACACATGTATGCATGTCCTTTTGTACACCCAGAAAACAGTATCAGTTGTGGGGACCGAATTTGTTGCCAATCGAATTCTGGCGGTTACTACAACTGTTTTTATATTCAATTATATTTTAAGTTGTGAAAGCCAAAATTCAGTTGTACAATTTAATATTTATATTCCACAGAAATATTATTACTTTTCACAAAATTTTTAAATATTGCTGTTATCGAACCTGGGCAATCAGATTCATAGTTCACACTCTTGCTTACTGCACCACAACTAAATTTAATTTTCTTTGATATATTTGTCATTTAAACCTTTGAATATTTTATTAAAATTAAAAAAATTATTTTTTAAATGTTTGCCTTTTCCGGGATTTGAACTCGGAAATTCGGAGTACTGATCTACCTCTCTACCCACCACACCACAAACACGGCTAATTTTGAATTTAAAAAATTTGTAAGGAAAACAAATATTATTAAAAAATTTGTTTAATAACTGAAAATATCATTTAAAAGAAATGATATTTCATTTAAAAACCGGTCTACTTAATTTTCATTTAAATTAAATGCCATTTGTTATTTATTTTTAAATGTTGATTAATCAACTGACACATCCGTAAGAAACAAATGATATAATCAGTTAAAATAAATGTAAAAATTTTACCTACCAATCCTTAAAAAATAAATGTTTTTTTTTCCATTTATTTGAAATTATTTCCGTTTTTGTATTTTTTGTTTTTTTTTTGTTTTTAATATACTCGTACAATACAAAATGTATGTATGCATATGAAGCTATAAACACTTTTTGTGTGAATGTACTATTTGTGTATGTATGTGTGTTTATGAAGTTCTTGTAATTTGTATTGACAAATTTAGTATATATACAACCAATTTAAATAAAAAACAAATTGAAATTCTTTAAATATTTTTTTTTGAAACAGACAGCAAACAAAATTTAAATTTGTAATAACTGTTACGGACACAAATAAACCACAAGTTTCCGTTTTGTGGGTAAATTTTTATTAAATTTCAAACAAATGAAAAAAATAAATGAAACTGAAAAAAATGGTAAATGATAGTAAATTAAAAAGTTAATATAGATATTTCTTTGAAAAATAAATGTATGTTCCTTTATTTTTAAATGAAACGGAAAACTTTTTTATTAAACTACAAACAGTTAACTACATAATATTCTGAGTGTGGAAATAAATACTTCCTTGCAAATTAAATTATTTTATTTTTAACTGAACTGAAAACTTTTTTATTAAACTAAAAAAAATAAACTACATAATACTTTATGTGTACAATTTTAAATTTATTTATTTTTCATTTTATAAATTCTTAAAATTTAATATTTTTTATAACATGAAATGAATTTGTTAACATTTTTAAAGAGCATTAACCTGAGGCGACCATACGTTATATTTTTTGCAGGACAATCATCTATTTTAACTCGCTATCATCTATAAGATTTGTGTTAATTTTTCGTCATCTTTTTCATAATCAGACATCTTTAATTTTATAAGCATGATCAATATTTGTTTTTATTGAGCTTTCTGAGCTTTCACTTTTGGAAATAAATGGTAACACAGTGAAATATTTAGAAGAATGGGCCGAATCTTTGAAGGAAACAAATATTTTTCGTTGGACCCTTTTGACAAAAAAATTGATTTGGGAGCTGTGTGTTCATGTCTTAAAAAGGTGATATTAATTGGTAAAAATAAATAAAAGCAAATTAGTTGAAGAAATCATAAAATAAACATATTTTTAATGAAGAGAATCTTGAAATTTGGAGAGACGATGTCATTTAATTCGACCAAAGATGTGTGGAGATAAATTCTAACTTTGAAAAAGAATCAATATCCTTTACAGAAAGTGTAAATCCTGCTCAAATTGCGTTTAGTCTGTCAGAAACTAATGCAGCTGTGGAGAGAATGATTTCATTATTTATTGATATTTTGATGTAAGTTATCGATTAATGAAAAACTCATAGATGTTTTTAAGTAAATTGTACAGTTCATACACTTTCCTGAGTGATATTAACCAGAAAACTTAAATTTTGAAATTTTTTTTAGGTAATTGTAAATTGTGCCATTTTTAGTTGGACTGTGTTAATATTACCAATACTTCCTTTTGCACTGTATTGTAGTCAAATTAACAATATACAACTATTTAAAAAAAACTGTTAATTACAGTATTCATATTAGCCTTATTCAAACATTGTATGTATTTAATTATAGACAATGTTGATATCAAAAATTAAACATGACAATATACTCAAATTGATACTTTTTTTTTGTTGCTTATAATAGGACAAAGGACATCCTACTTGTAACAACAATATTTTAACATGAAATCGCCATTATAGTCTTACTTAAAATACAATGTTGTCAAATATTTACTAAAATTTTATTTAAAGGCAAATGCTTTCTTTTTTATATTTTATGAGGATGCAACAACATTTTTTGTAGCCAATTATCATGTCATATAAAAAAAATAACAACTACAACGACTAGATAATTCAAATATTAAATAAATATACAACTAAAATTTAAAAAAAAATATAGTATGTTTAATTAGTGTTCATGTCTAAAAGCTCACAAATAATTATTATAGTTAGTTGGTAGTAGAAGTTTACTCTTTGCGAATAAAATGTAAACAACAATTAAAAACTGGTATAAAAAAAATTCACGATACACTCAAGGAAATATATGTTCAGGTGGGTTGGTGAAATACAGAGGCAAGTACATGGCACCCAGACTAAGGATTGTTTTTTATACCATACCCTAGATAGAAAAAGTAAAGGTAAACAAAGAAAGAAAAAAGGTAGAAATTGGATAGAAATTATAATGAAGAGGAGAGATGTCCCCGCCTACAATTTCCCACACTTGCTTATAAACCTGAAAAAATAAGGCATGGGTAACTTATGCATAAACAAGACGTCACTTCCCAAAATGCTCGGTCTGGTTCTGGAAAAAGCTGAATAGTAGTCCTCATCCCCCTGGAATGGCACACACAAATGGAAATTGACAATGACAATCCTCGCCATATAATATGAACAAGCATTGTGTCCCGTAATCAAGCCATTAAGTCAACGGCAGTCAGTTCTACAAAGTGAGTAGATATCTCCCATCTGGTTTGCTTACAAAACACTTGGTAAAACCGCACTTAGTTTAGTCTGAGCACCTTTTAATAAAATGAGATAGTATATATTCCCAGAGAAAAGATTGGTTGGAAATCGATTAAGACCATTAACATTTATTTGTAAGGATTTTATTTTATTTGGAATAACCTATAATCCATTATTATACCAAAAATATAGCTTTGGGAATTTAGAAGTGGGAAAAGCAACCAAAAAATTGGAATTTCCAATCAACTTTACGAATAAAATTCGTTGAGAAATTGTGTACAGTAGAAGCAACCATTTATTTAGTGAATGTACTGAAAAATTAGTTCAATCTATCAAATTTATTAATAAATTGTCGACATTCGAAAGTGGTAACTACAAATACGGTTATCCTGATCAAATATATCTTTAAATAAGAGTTTCAGTTGAGTCAACCGAGTTGTGTATTGTATCCCAGCAAAATAAGAGCTGAGAAAGAAGTAATTAAACACTACATCTACTGAGCACGAAGTTGTGAAAAATTCGGTGAATCATTAATGATTTTAACATTGGCGTGTCATTGGGAGGAAGTAGTTTGTTTCGGTGCTATGAAAAATCGATGGGCAGATGGACTTTTTCATTAGTTTACGGAAGTTGTTAAATATAGGGACTACAAAATAAATATTGGGAGTGGCTTTTTTTTTAAGTTAAAAATGTGATTTTAAACACTCCAAGAATTATTATTCCGACCAGGACAAAATTAATATCACTGGTATGCAAAATATGTTTTCAATTAGGCATTTAATGACTGCAGGAATTAACCATTAATAGACCAACTAAATAATTGTTTTTTTTTACTAGTAGGGGTTAATATCAACATTTTGGAAGTTATTTAAAATGACTTCTTACAAATCGAAAATTTTGCACTATTAACTTCTTTGGATGTTTTGAAAAAGAGATTCGTAAAGAATAACAACCATTTTATTTTGCTGGGATTGATTATAGAAGCCACTAACGATTGGTATTGATAAACAAATTTTATACTAACAATTCTTTTCTTAACAAATTCAAAATTAGTCATAAAAATGCATTAGTGTTTGTGGTGTAGTAGGTAGAGAGGTAACTCAGTATTTAGAATTTCCGAGTTCAAATCCCGGAAAAGGCAAACATTTAAAAAATGTTTTTTTTTTTTTAATTAAAATTAAATATCCAAATGTTTAAATGGCAAATATATCAAAGAAAATTTAAATAAGTTGTGGTAAGCAAGAGTGTGAACTATGAACTGATTGCCCAGGTTCCGGAAAAAATTAAAAATAATTTTTTTTTACTAAAATTTTGTGGAACGTAATAAATATTAAATTGTGCAACTGAATTTTGGCTTTCACAACTAAAAACATAATTAATTACGAAGACAGTTGTCGTAACCGCCAGAATTCGATTGGCAACAAATTCGGTGGACATAACTGATACTGTTTTCTGGGTGTATTTTGCCCTGAATAATACCGTATAAAGTGATAAGAGATTAAACTGAATGCCCTGTCCCACGATCTGTTATGGATAATCCAATCTGCCCATGGCATAAGAATACACTCAGAATATTATGTAGTTAACTGTTTGTAGTTTAATAAAAAAGTTTTCCGTTCCATTCAAAAATAAAGGAACATACATTTATTTTTCAAAGAAATATCTATATTAACTTTTTTATACATTTATTCGAAATAATTTTCTATCACTTAACGATTTTTTTCCGTTTTATTTATTTTTTTCATTTGTTTGAAATTTAATAAAAATTTACCCACAAAACGGATACTTGTGGTTTATTTGTGTCCGTAACAGTTATTACAAATTTAAATTTTGTTTGCTGTATGTTTCAAAAAAAATATTTAAAAAATTTCCATTTGTTTTTTTATTTAAATTGGTTGTATATATACAAAATTTTTCAATACAAATTACAAGAACTTCATAAACACACATACATATACAAAGACATTCATACAAAAAGTGTTTATAGCTTCATATGCATACATACATTTTGTATTGTACGAGTATATTAAAAAACAAGTAAAAAAGGGCTAAATTCGGCTGTGCCGAATCTTTGAATACCCTCCACCAATATCCTAAAAAGATGTTCTCTTCTGTTTTTGATACAAATAATATAAAAAAAACTTTTGAAGTCAAATTATGTAGGTGAAAAAATTTTTTGAGGTGAAAAACTTTTTTAGGTATGAAAAGAACTTTTTTGGAGGAAAAAAAATTTTTAAGGTGAAAAATTTTTTGTGGTGAAAAAAAATTTTAGTTGTGAAAAAATGTTTGAGGTAAATACAAAATATTTACTGCTAAGCGACTGGTGAAAAAATATGAGAAAATATGTTATGTACCGGTCGCTACTATGAAATTGTACTAAATTTGTATAGGCAATTTAGGGGCACCTTTACATTTTCACTAGTTTTTTTAAACATGGACTGCACAAAAAACACATTTTAAAGCATAGTTTTTGACAAATACTCAATTTTGTTCCGGCTAAAGGGAACTAGCTCTGCAGCTGAATATGCCTAATGGAGAGAATGCACTTTCTGATGCGCCACGTGTTGATAAATAGTTGTAACAAATGTTCTTTCAAAAACGGAAATAATTTCAAAAACGGAAATAATTTCAAATAAATGAAAAAAACATTTATTTTTTAAGGATTGGTAGGTAAAATTTTGACATTAATTTTAACTGATTATATCATTTGTTTCCTGCGGATGTGTCAGTTGATTAATCAATATTTAAAAATAAATAACAAATGGCATTTAATTTAAATGAAAATTAAGTAGACCGGTTTGTAAATGAAATATCATTTCTTTTAAATGATATTTTCAGTTATTTTAACTTACAAACTTCTTTAAGTGTACTTGTTCACACTGTCCAAGTACCAACCTAATCCAGTGCCGTTAGAGATACCTAACTCACCAGCGCAAAAATTATCAAAATAATCCGCAATAAGTACAGTTGGGTTGCCTCAGTACTCCCTACTGGGAATGATTACTCTGTACCTTCTACTAAATTCGATACAGGGAATCATGTTATCCAAAGGCATTGGAAATATCGGAAAAAGTTTTCAAATCCCCTTAACGACAAAACCATGCTCTGTGTTAGATTCCATATGCGAGGTTTAATTTTTTCGAAGTCTACATATCATAGCCTCGCCTTGTAAGATCCTGATGTTGTATGTCCAACATAACATCAAGAGCGTTACCAGGCGCTGTACTTCAGCTTACCCGATCCATTATTTTAAACCACCAGGAACACCAAGTGTACACCTGCAGCCTCTCCGACACTCCCAGAACACACTCAGTTGAACATCCTTTGTCCGGTTTTCTATCTTAAGTCACCCCTAAATATTTAATACCGGAAGTCTGAGACCTCTTTGTTTTTGATTAACAGATAATCCACTCCTGTTGCATCAAGAACAAGAACTGGGCCGAAAACTTCATTGTGTCAAAAGTAGCTTTGTCAAACTTGTTGAGTCATATTTGATGATATTTTTTTTTTGTAGAAATACAAATTTTGCTGGATTTTTAGAAAAATTTAATTCAGAATTAGTTAGATTTTTTCGGAGTTACCGGTGTAATAATCTATTGATATGGTAATATTCCCAGCATATGCCGAATTCGATTAAATAATATATCAAAAAATTGCTTACTTTGTAAATACTCGTATGTAACCATACCTACTTCGCCCAATTTTTCATTATTCTTTTGAGTGTACCGGCACTGAACTGATGAATAGTTAAAGATAGTTGGTTGGTAGATACATATTTAGATGGTCAACATAACATTTGTATAAATATCCTCCTATAACCGGAATCGTTACAAAACAAACCACCATCTTATAAAAAAAATAACGCAAAACAACTGAAATTATTAAACTAAACATGAAAAATCAACTAACAAACGAAAAATTGTTGAATATTGTGTACGACAGATATTTGCGTTTGTTAGCACAGTAATATCTACTCGTAATATGTATATAGTATTTAGACACAGAAAAACTATTAATCGACACTGGTTTTATTTTCTTTTTTTTTTCAATTTTTTTTTTTTTTTTTTTTGCCAGGAATCAGTATTTAACCGTGCCATTACATAATTTCATTTAAACCATTGTTATTTGTTTGCATGTATGAGTTGTGTAGATGTAAACGCCAAAGGAGAAGGGTGTTTTGTGTCAGTTAGTTGTAAAATTATAATGATATTTGCATGTTATGCATGTATACACTTGCACAAAATTTTCAAATAAATTCTTAATGATATCTTAAAGTATGTAAATTTGAAAAGGCGTAGATAATAAAAGGTGTAAGTTAGGGAAACTATAAAATATAATGTTTTTGATCCTGAATGTTTCAATTGTCATAATGCACAGTGAAAAATATCACAATCCACGATATACATTATGAAGTTTTATGGAAATCCTTGATTTTTCCACATCAAACCAAAAAAATTCTATTGTCGTCCATCCAGTTTGGTTACTGGTCCAAGGAAATTTGTTATTGTTTTATATTTCATAAGACATACGATACATAACAATTGTTAAAAATTATTTTGGTTTCTATCAATTACATTAATTCAGGGGCTTTATTGTTAATGAAACTAGTTCTAGAAATATGTGTGGTTCTGCTTGATCAGCTTAACCGGGACTTAATTTTTGAGAAGTTTGTATTAAAAATAAGAAATTATATGTATGAAATTTTTTTCTTGGACTTTCAAAAATAGTTTATTTTAACGGAGCGTTCGTCTGAAGCGAGTTTGTATTTACCTCTCTTGGTGCTCACTTACATCTTCTTCTTATGATTGTGGAGCATTTTTCTCAACAGGCCAACTAATACAATATAATGGATTGAAAAATATCAGAAAACGCCAACCTTTGACTCCCTTTAATCCTAACAATAAAAAAGTGCTGGAGTCAACAAAGGATGGCGTTTTGTGGCTATATCTACACCAAAATGCTATTTAACTAGTTTTGGAAGAAAATTTATATCAAAAACATAACCTTTATTACTAAGGTGTACTTAGTGGATTTCCAAGGTTAACCCCCCCAGCCTTACACACTCAACATATGAATACTCGAATTAAAGGTAATTTTATATATCAAAATCAATAAAAAGTAAAATATTTGGAACTAATTCTTCCCAATATTTAGCTTTAGAAATTTTTCACTAGATCGAGGATCAAAAAGGGAACGCAATTTGATGGAATTTCGTTTAACTTCAGATTCGTGTTTGGCAGACCAAATTATTTTAAAAAGCTTTAGTAGTCGATTTTTGTTGAGCAATTAATCTAGATGTTGCAGTTTCATGATGGTGAAGTCAGCCCTAACAACTTCAGATTGCTTGTAAGTACTTTCAAGCAGTCGATGTTACAATGTCAATTGAAAGTAAAACATTTCATTTCTGGTCGAAAATTCAAAAGGGAGTTTTATTAAAGTCACCGTGTCAAAAATTACAATACTTGAATCACTGTGTGATCCTCAAACCAGGTCATGGTGAATTAAGAGAGAGTGAGATGATATTGTTGTTAACACTCTCGTAATGCTGAAGTCCATAAGCCGTTCAACCTTTCCAATAAAACTAGAAATTAAAAAATCAGTACTTTTTTATAGCCAATTCAAATTTAAAATTTTAAATGGCCTATCCTGTATGTATTGTCACCGTACGAAGGACTTCGAGGGTGGGTCCATCAGCCTGTGACTTTTTGAATGAAGCACAGGTTTTTCGATAAAAAAAACAATCATTTTATTTTTCAACATAGACAATTTTGAGCTCTTTACACTTTGTCCAACGTTTCTCTAAATTTGTATCCCTTCTAAAAAATAATATTTGTTGAGGTCATCAAAATAGGTTTGTTTGTGAGATGATTTCATCGTTGAAGTCAGGTTTGGAAACAAGAAATAGTCAATCGGGGCTAAATCCGGAGAATAGGGCGGATGAGTGAGCAATTCATAGCCCAATGCATGGTTTTTGCCATGAAAACTACCATTTTCCATTTGATCCTCAAATCAAATCACGCTGCAGTCTGCTATAAATGGCTGTCAAACACAAACAAAATGTTTCAAATTTTGACAGGAGTAAACTGACAGATGCCTTTTGCCCTCTCAGAAAAGAGGAGGGAAATTCAAAAAGTCGTATTTAACAATAGGATGTGCAGAATGAAAAATCAAAATCCAACCAAAAAACCACAAAGGCTAAAAGCCACAAAACCAAAAAGTCAGTTTCAGACACGAGTAGCGAAACTTTTCATATATTGATTTTAGCAAGGCCTATGAAACTTTTAGCATGTACAGAGTTAAAAGCATCGAGTCAATCATTAGCCATGCTTTTTACTCTGTACACCCTGAAAGTTTCATATTCTTTTCTATAATCAACGTATTAAAAATTTCGACACTGGTTTTTAAAACTCGAGTTTCTGAAACTGGATTTTTTGGTTTGGTGGCTTTTTGATTTCTTATTTTGCACATCCTATTGTTTGATAGTCCTTGAACGTACTAGGACACGTTACGACCCCGTTTTCATTAGAAGAATCCTAGGATCAAGTTTCACAAGTCCATTTTAAATATAGAGGCCAGTTCTAGGGCAGTTCGCATATATTTCCTGTAGGAATCTTACAAAAAATCTCTGATCGAATATTTCTTAGTATTGGAAGCCCTTCGGTTTGATATATTAGTCCCTTTCCAATATCCAGCATCTAGTACATGATCTTTGTTCATGATTCATTACATCTGTTAAACCTTCTATTAAAGGTTTAATCCGCCACTGTTTTATTATATTACCATGTAGGGATAAAAAGAAACCGCCTAAGTTTTTTTTCTCTGTTTTTTTTTTTTTTGAAAGACAAACAGGACTTGATATATACCAAACAAGAGGGAGTGTTGTTGGTACATATGTATTTATGCAAAAAAAAAATCAACAATAACAATATAAACGAATAATGTGTGTTTGTATGAATTCCGTATAGCTTTCAAATTGTATTAACATGAAAAACGACTTGTGAACGCTTGACTTCAAAAAGATTATTTAAACAAATGTGATTTACTGCAATCAATTTTAACTCGTACAGTACCAGCAATAACAAACAACAACAGCAACAACAACAACAATGGCAATAACAATAACAACAAATTCCCCAAACACACAACAAATACTCTTGATACTGTTAATACACACACACACACAAAGCTAAAGCAAATAGTACTGTAAATAGTCAAACAATGGCTGGTGGATAAAAAGCAAAGAAAGAGAGTGGGGAAAGGGGGGGAACAGCTATTACAAATGTTTGCTAAAAGAGTGGAGGCATTTGGGGTATAAACGACACCTTTTTGGAATTAAACACTTTTGCAAATTGCTGTAGTCAGCAAATACATCAAGACACAAATAGCCGACAAAGCAGCCAAAACCAGGCAGTCAAGTCAGCCAGGCAACACAACTAGACATCGTTACTACAGTGACAATTGAAACAACGCCAACTTGCAGACACACACACACATACCTACATGCACTTATCCAAATGTAAAAGAAAAACTAAAGGAGCCAAAGCTAACGACAGGGTTGGCAGTATTTAATGGTAACAGAAGTGGAAGAGGAAGAAAAGAAGCAAGAGAACAGAGCAGAGCAGAGCAGAAAAGAAGACAAAGTCAAAGAAGCATATAAGCGACGGCGGCACAATTACGACAATTAACGCAAGCAACCAAGTGGAACAGTACAGAATTTTTTAATATATTTGCTAAAGAGTACACACAGTGGGGTTATGCAAAGGGAGACCAAAGCAAAAGGTATGCCGAAAATGTCAAATTGCTAAAATTGATGACGTTTTTGATGACAGCTATAACCAACAAACATAAAAAACGAGTTTGAACAAGAAAACAGCAAGAGAAATGGTAAGAGAAGAATACATATACACCAACAACAACATTAACTTGTTTGTGATTGGTGGGTTAATATAGTTTACTCTTTCTAGTGTATACGACAATCGTTATACTCTTTTGCTCTTTATCGCTTAGGCGTTGCCATATTAATTCCAATTAGACTTTATATGTTGGCCATAGTAGTGACGTCATTAGTCTAAAGAGAATTGGAGAATTTTCGAATATGAAATAGAGAGTCAAAAGAGTATTTATGGTGGTATATGATTTTTGATTCATTTATTCTTGAAAAAAAAAAACTTGTATTTTGTTTGATGATACCTCAGCCAAACAAAACTGAAAACTAAACTTAAAACAGTGTTACCAGTTAGCTGGCATTTTCGTTTACATTTACAGTTGTTCGCTCTCTTGCTAGTTTTACGGGCGCCACGAGCCATTTTTGCGTGTTTTGTTTATAGTGTTAGAAGAAAAAAAAAATGCGTTCACGTTTTACCGACGCAAGTTCACAAATGTGGCTGCATGAAATGAATATAAAAACATATTAAAATTATAAAACTGAATATTTCACGTGATATTTGTGCTAAATTTTTATTTTTTGACGCAATTAAAAAAATATAAGAAAAGAATGGCTGTAAAATATTAAAATATAAAACAATTTATAAATCTAAAGTGCTAATTAACATTTAATTAATTTGCAAATTATTAATTTTTTTTATAAAATAAAATGTTTAACCACAACTAATTTACTTAGTAAAAATAAAATAAGTAAATATTTTTTGTTTCCCGCAATTGATTGACAATGTTACGTTCCAGTAGCCCTGCCTTGTCTGAGATATCAGTGGGTTCTCCTAGTCCCCCACCTAAGCCAGCAATGGCAAATGGTTTTCAGGTTTTTAATATAAAAAGACTAAAACCCAATAACGATGCATCTCCACAAAATGTGCAATTTCCACAGCCATTAGCATTGCCACAGCGTAGAAAATCCAGTAATGAACGTGTTAAAAGTTTCTCAATAGCTGATATTTTAGGCAATAAAAAACAAGATGAAGATAAATCTAACGAAATCAGAAATTCCCTATGTAAAAGTGGAACGAAAGTACCGTTAATGCCATCAACTACATTAGTTCAACCATCATTACTACCCAACATTCCAGCAACTCAACTCTTAGCAGAACGTTTGCAGTCTACACAACCCACACCACTAATAATGTTAGATTTACCTACTCTCCACAAAGCAATACCTTCAACTTGGGATCCTTCATCGCATCTTACCTCAAATCCTAATGTAAATCCCCCAAATCTATCCATACATCCATTTTTCCCTCCTGCTCTGCTTCACTACGAACAACGTTTGGCTTGGGATTATCAACGTCAACTTCAAGAACATTTTCAAGCACAAGCCCAACTTTTACGGCAAATGAGCATGGATCCTAATATTATACCTTCCGAGGATGGTTCAGAACGTTCTCGTTCCAGTTCAGCTGGCAGTCAATGTTATTCACCCGAAGTCAATGTAGCCGAAGATGATGATGACGATGAGGATGATGAGTCGGAAGGACCGTGTAGTAAAAGTGATAATAGATTGGCTGGTAATGCGGCTAAGAGTGAGAAAGTTGTAAAAAGTTCTGGTTCGATTAAGAGTTCTGATACACCATTGGATGCCCTATTTCAGCTATCAACCAAAAATTTTGATGAAGATCAAGGTAAGTCTTTTCTAATACCAACTCTATGATTGATGATTTAGAAATCAAAATTGTAATAATACCTATTGAATACAATTCTGACAGATAGGTTACCAATGACATATGTCAAACATGTATTCTCGAACCGTATGGTTATTTTGACATTGCAGTGATTTGCAAAATGAGATAGAAAAAATAAATTCCATATAAATTGTATGCCACAAATTTTTTTGCATATATCTATCCCTTTCTGTGTATCACTGCAATTTTGATATTTTCTTTTACTCAGTTTCTAGTCGCCATTTTGATTCAATCAGCTGTTTCATGTTTGGGTAGTATGTGGTTAAATTAATTTACGTTTTAATATTCATTATTTACATATGCATATTTTGACAGCTGAAAGTTTAACTTGACAGTGAAAATATAAATTTTGCCAGTTTAATGACAGATTTCACACTGAGTTCATGATTTGTTAACCCAAAAATTTGTTGCTGTTTTGTAATTTTTTGACATTTGATTTTGTGCAATAATCAAGGTGGCGACGGTAGCGTGTATGGTTTTTAGTATTGCCAAAAGTTGTTATATCAAAACACAGTTGAATACAATTAGAAATACGAATATATAGATTTTAGAAATAATAATCAGATTAAAAGTTGGATTAATTGTTAATCGAACGGATTAAAATATGATCAAATCATACAGCTAATCCGGCTTTTATAAGATTTAATTTTACGTGTAAATTGGGTATTAAAAACAAACCATAAGCTGCATTCAATTCATTAAGTGAAAAATTATATTAACCCATAAACGTCCATTTGAAACCTAACAAACAGGGAGTATTCAATAAAAGCATATTTTTATGGTTGGCAAAGACGCATGAAGTGATATAACAATTTTTTTTAAATGTTCTTGTAAAAAAGGAGAAAACCGCCACCCAACATGAATTGTTTTAAAATTCGGCATTGCAAGTAATGATTTAATAGTTGTAAATAGTGTTTTATATTTTATAATACACATTAAAACAACATATTATAATAGTTTTTTTTTTGTTTCAAAATTTTAAAAATTAAAATTTCAAATTTATAAATTTCTCTCAAAATATGTGAATTTAAACTTTAATAAATTTATAAGGCTAGAAAAATTTGATCTATTTAGTTGTCTATCAGAAAATTAGTTTATTTAAATTATAGAATGTACAGAACACTCAAAATATGTGTATTGGCTTAAAAAAAAATTAGTAAATTTAACAAAATTTATTGCTATTTTTTGGCTTAGAATCAGATTTGTTTATTAAAATGTTTTTCTTTTTGTTAAATTTAACGTATTAGTAAAACCACAGATTTATTTGTAAATATTCGGTAGTGTTAAATTTGTTCAAATTAGCGTATCGGGATCCTCCATAAACATAAGGCTACACTATAATTAATTTCTGTTGAAATTTACCCAACTTATAGTAGGAAACTGTAATCCTACTATAAACTTGATACTCACATACTGGGTGATTTTACATTAAAGGTGCGTAAAATTTAAATGAAATTTTAAAAGTATTTTGAAAATTTACTAAAATTGTGCGTTAAAAACCTATTTTAAGAGTAAATATAGGCATAAAATGCCTAAAAATGCATTTCTATATGCGTAATTATTTAATAAATGTGTATATTTACCAAGGCATGCTTTAAATTAAACTGCAGAAAAATATTTTTTTGAAAGAATAAATTTATTTTATGTATGTACATCAGTTGCGTCCAATTCATATGCAATTCATATGAAACATTTTTCAAAAATTTTAATGAATTTTTAGACAAATTTTAAAATTTTTTGGATAATTTAAAAACTGGTTGTACAATTTGAAAACATTTTTAGATAATTTTAAAATATTTTTAAACAACTTTAAATAATTTTTGCACAACTTTAAAACATTTTTGGGAAATTTGAAATAATTTTTACACAATTTTAAAATTATTTTGATAAATTTTGAATTTAAACTGGAAATGGTGTAGTGTTAATTAATAAACATAATGCGAAAATTCACAGATTGCGTCGTCATAAATATTTAAGGCTGAAAAAATGCAAATGACTGGCCAGCTAGTTTCAAATAAAAGTTCAAAAAAATCTGTTTTTCTTGATTTTTCAAAACTTTTATTAAAAATTGCAACCTTGCATAAATTCTAACGTTTTTTAATTAAAAAATATATAAAAATATAAAAAATAATTTAATAAAAGAATTAAAAAATTTCATCAGAACTATTTTTTCAATTTGAATAAATACTTTAGATTCAAACAATATACGATATACTATAACATATGCTTTAGAAGTAATGAAGAGTGATATTTTAATATACATATGCATCGGGTTTATATCCAGATCACTGCATTTGAAATATGAACACATGAATTCTTTTGGAAGTGCCTTAGAATAACACCAAAAAATCATAAAAGAATGTCAACTGAAGTTTAGGAAGCAATGAAAGAAGTTATAGTCACAGAATTACTACCATTTTTTTTTTTTTTGCTGGGTTCTTAATGAAAACATTATTATATTATTGAAAATTTTACAAATAGTAACAGCGTATGGTTAAAGTACTCCAAAAAATAAAAAAAAAATTATACCCATATCTAGGATTACAGGATCTTCGGAGTTAAAGTCATCGTACCACCCAGCCAATCATAAAAGTGTTAATTACTACTAGTTTTCAAATACATTTTTTCCAATTGGTCCGAAATTGGAATTTTTAGCAGCGAGAGTTTCCTTGTAAGTGAATAATTAATAAAAGTAAATTTTTATTATTTAAAAAAACCAGCTAGATTTGCTTATGAAAGTTTACCCTGTAAAAGTAATTTACACAAAACGCCATTTATAATAATATTTTGCTTATTATTTAAAAAAAAAAAATAATTAAGCATATTTTATAATTTAACATAACTATTTAACAGTTTGTAAAAATTTTTTTCTTTTTGTAAATTAATTGTTTGTATTTTTCACTGACGTAAATTAATTCAATAATTCCATTTTATTTTTATTGTTGTTATTTTCATTATTTGAAAAGAGTTTAGAGTAGAATGCAAAGAGGGGCAAGTACGTATGTATATATTATACGTACACATATTATGTATCGTAGAAGTAAATATGTAAGTAAAGTATTCATAATCATATGAATTATTAAACTTTCAATGTTCATTGTCGGTAAATTTACTTTGATCAATTGTTAATTAACCACAAAACAAGTTGCAAATTAGACTTATTCACTTTATAGCGATTATTCTTGTTGTTATTGTTGTTGTTAAAGTTATTATTATTGGTGTTGTTGCTATTGTTAGTAAGTATGAAATGGTAAACATTGCTGCCCAGCAAATATTAATACCAAATATCATGTTGCATGTTTAACTTGAACCAACCAACATCAAGTTAGTTATCCAGCCAGCCAGCCATCCAGCCAACTTAAACCATCAACCGTCCAAATGAACATCAACAATAATAAAAATAATAAAATTGTTGTTCTCTCACACAAACTCTACTAGCTGAATTATAGAAACAGCAATAATATTAGCAGAAGCAGCTTTTAAAAGCAAAAAAGAATGAAGGAAATCATAAAATATGAACAATAATGATATTTTCTTAACATAAATGTAAATATGTTTTTTTCTTTAAATCTTTATTAATTCTATTTATTTACATTTGATATTGCCAGTGAAAAGTTTAACATTTATAGAAATAGTTGTTAAGAATAAGGTTAAAAATATGGCAAAGAAAATTCCTTTGATATAGGATTAGAGGAAAAGTAATTTTCAATTCATCATGTTTTAGGAAATATATGTAATTTTTCTATTTATAACAGATTTCTAATTCAATGTTGCCACGAGTGATATTAAATTTTACACAACCACACAGAGATCATTTTAGTGGAGTAAAAATAAAAATATTTTTCATTTAACTAACAATTTTTTTTTTTAAATTAATGAAAAGTTTCATACTATTTATAAATCTAGTTTCTTAATAAAACTTCTTCATTAAGTGTATGAAAATTTTAATAAAAAAAAAATTATATTTTTCATAATAATTTGCATTAACGTAATTAAAAGTCTCAATGGACTAGTTTTAGTGCAAATTAATTTCTTTTATGCAAAATTTCATTTAAATCATGAAGATATTTATCTCTAAGCAGAAATCAATATTTATTTAAAATCGTTGGGTATGCCAGTGTAGAAATGGTAATGGGATATCATTATTTTTTGGACCACCAGCTCCTTATTTTGTTGATTACTTTAACATACAAAATAATATACTACCTTTCCCTCTGCATTATCTTAGATCATAAAACGATGCGTTTTAAAAAATGCTTTATTTTTGTCATTACTCCGAAATTAAAAAATATGTCCTGGTTATTGTTGTAATTTTTTAATCTGCGAGAGAGGTTAGCGAAACCTAAGAGAGTATATATTTTCATGCTTGACTGCTGCAATAAGCGATTTATGTTTTTGCAATATTCATATTCAGATGTTTTTTTTTCTGAAACCCTGAAGCTTTAGATATTCCACTTTCTGAATTGATACAGTTTCCGAGATAAATCCAAAACAGCGATAGTGCGATAGTTTTATCGATATTTCATACTTTTAGCTTTTAAAACGGGTCAGGTGACCAAATATTGGTTCCTTAGTTAGGTCTCGAGTTCTACTTTCCGAACTTTGAAGATTCATTTAGCAATTTTATAACAAAATACGAAAAATAAACAAAATAGAGCAATAAAATCTTCGTAATTCATCGCACTTCTTGGTCTTGAAACGCTGTAAAAAATAACAGGGCGAAGAATGTATGTGATTAATTAATAAAATTATAAAGATATCGTGTTATTAATTGCTAAAATCGCTTTGGTGTGGTAATAATATTTAAGCTCAATACATTCAAGCTGAGAGAGGATCTTTCAATGGCTACAGAGTCAAAACATGGACCAATTATTACCATTTTCTTTAAGGTTCCTCCTTGGCAAATACACTTTAAATAGTTTGTAAGTTAAAATAACATAAAATGCCTTTTAAATGAGATGATATTTCATTTAAAAACCGGTCTACTTATTTTTCATTTAAATCAAATGATTTTTGTTGTTTATTTTTAAATGTTGTTTAAACAATTGACAAATACGTAAGAAAAAAAAGACTAATCAGTTAAAATAAAGGTTCAAATTTTACCTACGAACTCCGTAAAAAATAACTGAATTATTTACTGACACCCGTAAGAAACAAATGTTAAATTCCGTAAAAAAAAACAACTGTTTTATTCATTGATTTAAAGTTGTTTCCGTTTTTGTGTTTTTGGTTTGATTTGTAATCTACAAAATGTATGTATGGCTATAGACATATTTTGTGTGAATGTATAAGTGCGTTTATGAAGTTCTCGTAATTTAAATTGAAGTAATTGTATATATAAAAAAACAATTAAAATAAAAAACTAATTGGAATTTTTTTAATATTTTTTTTTAACCGACAGCAAGAAAAATTTAAATTTAAAATAACTAACGGACATAAATAAACCACAAATTTCAGTTTTGTGGGTAAATTTTTATTAAATTTCAAACAAATGAAAAAGATAAATGAAACTAAAAGTAAAACGGTAAATGATAGTTAATCATATCGAACAAATGTATAAAAAAAATAGATATTTCTTTGAAATGTAAATGTACATATGTTCCTTTACTTTTACACTATAAATATTAAAAATTTTATCAAATTTTCTTTAAAATTGCGAACTGACCGTTTGATCTTCTTTCAATAAGGAGTTAAAAATCAAAATACGAATCTAACCTGAGAATTAACTCGTCAGGAAGTTTAAGTCGTTAATCAAATATATAACACTGTAAATGTTACGAAATAACTTATTCCCCAATCCAACAATATACAACGAAAATTTTGTATATAAAATTGGCAACTCTACAGTACAGTGTAGTACAAAATCAAAAAATGTGTGGCGCTAAAAGAAATCACTAGCGATCAGCTGCGTATTGTACTGCGTACAATAATCGTAGTAATTGTGCTCATTCCTATACGTACCCGACCAAAGATGATATAGTCAATTTATAATATACCTACTGCTAGCAGTTTGTAATATTTTTTTTTTTTATTATAACAGAAATGACCATAATTTTAAATCCAGTAGCAGTTTCAACATCAATCTAACAAACAACGTATTAATATTAATACTGAACATGTACTGATTATGCTAAATTAACATACAACACAGAGCAAGCAGGCAGAAGAAAAAAAAAAACAATTTCAATTTAGTACAAGAAACTGATGATTGTTGAATTGATGTAGAGTTGATGCAACCTTGAAGGATTATGCGTTTTATGAAACCGATTTACACGTACGTGCTTCATACAAATTCAATTTACCATAATCGACACAAAAAAGTTTAAAAATATATAAAAGAAAGAAAAATGAAATCTTCCGTCATCAGATGGATACACAACAACAATACCAGAAGAAGAAAAAAAATGAAAACAGTAGCTAACTAGGTAAAATTGTGTGATTTTAGTTGGCAATCATGGGATCAAAAAGGTCTAAAACAAAACAACAACAAAAGCAAAAGCTTAACAAGATATAAAGCTTATTATACAGAAGCAACAAACAGCCAAAGTGGACTGAAGTAAGCCTCATTCATAGTCAACAATATTCACAGCCATCATGCTCATCATCTAACTAGTAGTTAGTTGTCTCAGTTCACGCTCACGTACATTTTTTCTTTTTTTTTTACAAAAAAAAAAAAAACCGTTTTCCCCAGCATATAATATGGAAACAATATTCAGTAATCATAAATATGTATATTGGACAAAACGTCTGTGTGTCTCTCAATCCAATTTCTGGGGTGATCGTGTCGCAATTGCTTAGACAGTAGAGTTCTGTTAAGACAAAATAAGAGGAATTTGAAATTTCATTTCTCTAAAGGGTTTTTCTTAATGCAGATATTTTTTATACAGCCATTGATGAGTGGGATGGATGTCTTAACTAGTTAGTTGTAGTTTATAATTCATTTTAGCCGCGTTGCATTGTCTTACAATTAAGAAATTGTTTTACTGTAGTTTTCCATAAACAGATTGCGTTAATATTTTGAACACTTTTTATACACGTATTTGCTGATGTATTCTCATCATACATACAAAACCGTCCATATATCTGTCTATCTGACCTTACTACTTCTGTTACGCTTTAAGCAGAAACTCATCAGCATATATAACGTATAAACGTGTTGTATGACAAACGATTGTGATTAATGACGATTTTTCTATATTATTTAAAAAAATATTAGAAAATATGAAATAGTTTATTTGAAATAGTGTCAAAATCAAAAAAAAAATATATATATATATAACCAATAGTTAATTGGCATAAATAATAATTAAATGTTATAGTTTTGATCGAGCTATTTATGTCGCTGCCGTTGGAATTCGGCACGAAATCAACGAGAAGGACTATATCACTATGGGAAGCAAACCACCATAGCACCCACAGATTTCGATGAATTTTGAGTTATGGTATAGAGTAGACTAAAAAAGGATGATTCAACAATACTAAACAAGATCAAATAGGTCTGATACCCTCCCTAGTTCAAATCAAATCATGTAAAGGGTGTTTTTTGTTAAGCCCGATAGAACTTTAAATTGTAAAAAATAGCACAAAATAAATTTTCGAAATATCAATACATTACATCAACATTTGAAAATGATTTTGGGAATATATGACGAAGCGCATTTTGGTCGTCCAATTTGGGGCCACTTTTTCGAACATTGTTAACGGAACATTGTCACTTATAACAAGAGCAATGTATTCGACAAAGGTTTCGATTGTAATCAGCATTAACCAGTGACTTTACGTGGCCTCACAGGTAATAATGGAGTGGTGTCAAATCTAATGACCTTAGAGGCCAATTGACAGGTCCATTTCTCAAAATCAAGTTATCGCCAAATTAGTCGATGTTGGTAGCGTTATCTTTTTAAAACCTGGATCAATGTCATCCATACTTTCAAACAAAAACTCATTGATCATGGTACGGTAACGATCTCCATTGACCGCAACGCGAGCTCCGGCTTCATTTTTGAAGAAATAAGATCCAGTGACTCTACTAGCGTGTTAACCGATGTAATACAAAAAGTATATAATTTTCTATAGAGTATTTTTCCCGCTCTACCAGAAATTCAACATGGTACAGAGTTCAGCGGCAACATTTTTAAATGAGAGGGCAACATTTTCAAAGTTGCTAAAGTGTTGAAAAACATTAAATTTGGTGTATGCAGTGCTGCCACATAAACAGTGTAATTTTTTATCCCAGTTTTTGGGATTCTTAACTGTTTACCAGTTTTTTCATGAAAACAATTTTGTTTCAAATTATTGCATTTTTTATAGGTTTTAAGTTATATGTTGCAACAATTAATAGCATGTTTATTCTCTTTATTATAAATTTTTACCATAGAAATGGGAAATAGTGGATATGAATAGACATAGTTGGTCAATGTGTGTGTACACACTTTAATACTTTTCATGTCACAATGTTATGTTTGAGTTCTTAACTATTTTTTAACACAATTGCAAATTTTTGTTGTATTTTTTACTTTATTAGACATGTCTATTTTTAGTAAAAATAAATAGTATATTGAACAAATATTGTATTTTTATATAAAAAATCCGAAAAAATACATGAATAAAATAAAAAAACATATTTTTTATGAAATAATCTGAAAAATCTCTAGCATCCCAAAAACGGCAAAAAAAATAGTTAAAATTGGTTATATGGCAGCACCGCTAAACACTACTAAAAGTTGCCGACCAAAACTCACCTTTGTTGCCGCCAAACTATGTTCGTGTTCTAAGAGAGTAATAAAAAGTTCGTGAGAGGGAAACATACTCTATAGAAAATTATATTCTCTTTGTGTAATAGGGTCTTTGTGGATGTAATAGAGTCTGTGGGGTCTGTTAAGGACTGGTTTCACTATGCAACAATTTTGTTTTTAAGCAACCCCGTTAAGCCCAAAATAACCCTCATTGTTGAACACAATTTTGAAATAAAACATCGGATCAGTTTGCTCGAATTGAGGACTGATTTTCAAAGTATATCTGGATAATTTGGTAGCGTCAATCTATTCATGATGATCATAAATGTAAAAAAGTGTGCACAGTATGACAGTTCGTTTTATATATGTAATATTTAAATTTGGTTACTAAATTATTTATTATACACTCAGAATATTATGTAGTTAACTGTTTGTAGTTTAATAAAAAAGTTTTCCGTTCTATTTAAAAAGAAAGGAACATACATTTATTTTTCAAAGAAATATCTATATTAAGTTTTTTATACATTTATTCGAAATAATTTACTATCATTTAACATTTTTTTCAGTATCATTTATTTTTTTTTAATTGTTTGAAATTTAATAAAAATTTAACCACAAAACGGAAACTTGTGGTTTATTTGTGCCCGTAACAGTTATTACAAATTTAAATTTTGTTTGCTGTCTGTTTCAAGAAAAAAATATTCAAAAAATTTCAATTTGTTTTTATTTATTTATATTGGTTGTTTGTATATGATTCAATACAAATTACAAGAACTTCATTAACACACATACATACACAAACAAATTCACACAAAAAGTGTCTATAGCTATGCATACATACATTTTGTACGAGTATATTAAAATTAAAAACAAAAAATACAAAAAGGGAAACAATTTCAAATAAATAAAAAAAAACATTTATTTTTTAAGGATTAGTAAGTAAAATTTTGACATTTATTTTAACTGACTTTATCATTTGTTTCTTACGGATGTTTCAGTTGTTTAATCAAAATTTAAAAATAAATAACAAATGGCATTTAATTTAAATGAAAATTAAGTAGACCGGTTTTTAAATGCAATATCATTTCTTTTAAATGATATTTTCAGTTATTTTAACTTACAAACTATTTTCAATGCTGTCCTCTTAATCCCACTGGTTGCTGAATACCATACGAAATCCTCTTAAATGGAAGGATTTAAAAGGGATCAAACACATCGAGCATGAACCTGCATACATTTTTACCATATTTCTTTGAAACAACTTTAATTTGATACCCAATTGACCTATGTTAATTTGAAATAATTCCATTATTGTCCCCGCCCTTTTAACGCCATAAGACAGAGTTTGGGCGAAAAGGAAAAATATGTATCCATTAATTTTATTTTTTTTCTGAATTTGCCACATCTATACCACACTTGAATATACGTAGTTCCTTTGGATAACATAGCAACAAAAAAATAACACTACTAGACTAGGTTTTTCCACAGACTTCTTCTACTTTAATATTTTAAAAGTATTTTGGTCTGCTAAACTTGAAAAAATAAAAAAGTTCCATTAAATTGCCTCTCCGAGTTGTGGACATTTATTTTATTAACTTCTGATGCAGGGAAAAATTATTTAAGCCTCAAAATTGTTCAAAGAGATATTTTAATATATAGACTGGTTTTCTGGATTCAAACATGGTTGTACACTTAAAATGGTTTTTAAGTCAAAATAACAAAAAATATCAATTAAAAGATATTATTTTTCATTTAAAAACCGGTATACTTAGTTTCCATTCAAATCAAATTGTTTTTGTTGTTTATTTTTCACTAAAAACAAATGATTAATAAATTAAAAATAAATATTAAAATTTTACCTACCAATTCCATAAAAAATAAATGATTATTAATTTATTTGATATTGTTTCGTCTTTTGGTATTTTCGTTTGTTTTTTTATATGAAAAATGTAGACTCACACAGTCTATGAACATGCTGTGTGAATGGCCGTATGTGTGTGTGTTTATGAAGTCCTTGTTATTTGAATTGAAATAATTGAAAAAATTTAAATAAAAAACAAAATTAGAATTTTTTAAATATTTTCTGTTTAAAACAGACAAATAAAAATTAAACCACAAATTTCCGTTTTGTGGGTAAATATTTATTACGATTTCAAATAAATTAAAAAAAAAAAACGTTAAATGACAGTAAATCATTTTGAACAAATGTACACTCACAATATATTTTCCGTTACCGAGTGTAGTTTATTTAAAATGTAATACGTAAAGTTTGTTTTTAAACGAAAAATCAATTGAAATTCATAGAAATATATTTTCTACAAACTATAAAAATTTACAGACATTTAGTAGGCGTTTATATTTTTAGTTAAATGTAAAATTTTATATTTTCTGCTTCAAAAAATATAAATTCATATAATTCCTTATTGTTTTTTTACCAAAATAGTTTGTTTATATACAAAATTATTTCAATAAAAATTACAATAAATTATTCAAATATAGATACACACAAGAAAATGTTTTTGTTGTTTTATTTTAGTAGATATTTAGCAATTTCCTTAAGAGATTTTATTTTTTTAATAAACAGATATTCAAAGGATATCCCCTTTTCAGAAACATAGATCAGCTGGGGGGCAAAACAAATAGGTCGATAGCGAAAAATATGTATATACTTCCAAAAAATTTATTCTATTTTATAAGAATTCTGACATTCACTTGATGTACCAAAATTACACCATTTATCAAATTTTAAATTTCGAAACAACGCAGATATTTTTTTGTAGGGTGTACACTAGGGTGGGCCGTAAATTTTAAGAATTTTGCTTGGTAATAGCAAAATTATTGTTCTTCGTAAAAAGAAAAAATTTTTTGGTAAAAAAAAAAATTTAGATCGATATCTCAGGTATGCCCAACCCGGTTAAATATAAAAATGTTCTAAATTTTTTTTCAACTCTGTTGATTGGAAATTTAATTCTCTACAAAAAAAGTAAATGGTAAATTTTTCTAAAGTTAATAGGTACTAAGATAATGACAATTTTGGCTAAAAAAAAATATTTTATAATTTTAACAATGCTTACCACAATAGTAAATTATGCTGAAAATTGTTTTAAATTTAATAAAGTAATAGTGTTCTAAAAAAATAATTAAATAGTGAAATTACTGAAGGTAATTTCATTGATAAATGGAAGTCATCTTCAGTCACGCCGGTTTTTTAAAAATGGGCGGAATGATAACGTTACTAGTTATAGGCCGATATGTAAATTACCTTGCGTTTCAAAAGTTTTTGAACATGTGGTTTATGAAAAGTTATTTTTTCTAACTAAGTCTTATATATCAACTCGTCAACATGGATTTTCCGGAAGGTCAACTACGACTAATTTAACGGTTTTTAGTGAGTATTGTATGTCAGCCTTGGAGCAGGGTAATCAAGTTGAAGCAGTGTATACTGACTTCTCTAAAGCCTTTGACAAAGTGTCTCATTGTACTCTTTGTACTAAGTTGCAGGCAATGGGTTTTCATTCAAATATTTTAGATTGGTTAAAATCGTATTTATCAAATAGAACTTGTAAAGTTGACATACAAATAAAATTCAATTTGAAAAACAAACCACAAAAATCGTTTTTTTTTTCTACTTTTTGTTAGTTAAAAATTGATGGTTATTTTAAACGACTTTCGATTGCTTTTACTACTTTTGTCAATTTTAAACAATGATTGAAAATACACAACAAAATGGGCTGAATATAATGAAAAATCAGTAGTCCTCTTTTTGATTGTATTTTCGATTAATTTAATATGTATTTTAGATTATTTTTAACGAAATAATATTGTGAGTGTATAAAAAAATAAACATTTCTTTAAAAAATAAATGTATGTTTCTTTATTTTTAATTGAACTGAAACCTATTTTTATTAAACTACATAATACCGTGAGTATACGAACACTGATGATGCGCAATGCTGTGGTCGCCCAAAAGAGGTGGTTATGCCGAAACCGTTAAGTGAAGTTGCAGAAGTTAGCTGACACTCTAAATATATCAAAAGAATCTGTAGGCGAAATGGGGAAACAATAAACCAAAAACAACAACGAGTCTTTGAATTTCTTTCACACCCACTCTATTCTCCAAAATTGTTTCCCAGTGACTTTTACCTGTACGCAAACCTAAAAAAATGCTGACCGAAAGGAGATTTGGGTCGAGTGAAGAGGTAACCGTCGAAAGAAATGCCTATTTTGAGGCCATAGATAAATCGTTCTAGATGAAAGGCAATGAAATGTTAGAGAAGCATTGAAATCATTGTATCGCTTTTGAAGGAGAATGAATATGTTGATGAATAAAATCGAATTTGAATGAATTTTAATTAGGACTAAATGAATGAATTGTTTCATAATAATTATTAAATATAGTATTAAAATAAAATTAATGCAGCTTATTATAAATACGAAAAAAAGCTTTTTCTGTCTGTAAATGTTAATTTGACATCATGTATTAAAAACATAATTCTTATTTTGTTGCTACCAAAATAACATATGCATTGGGAGAGTATTTGCATTGCGACCAGAAATATTAATTTAAATCGATTTGTGCCAGCCCATTTTAATTTAAAATTTTTATATTAATTCAGGCAATATTTTTTTATTTAAATGTTAAAGAAACCGTTACTATAAATTTATTTAATTTATATCATAACCTACATATGAATTTAAAAAAATGCACCTTCCCCCAAAAAAAAAATGTTTAGTAGCGACCACTACAAATATTAAATAATAAAACGAAACAACAAGAAGCTGGCATTTGTTGTTAACTATTTCTTTATTTATAAACCAAAAGCGCTACTCCATAATTAACGCATATTTTTTGTCAACAATAACAAGGCAACCAACGCTTTGACTTTTTTGATAACTTTATTGTATAGATTTTCAAATGAACGTGGTATGATTGAAAATGAATTTATATTTTAAAACTAAACAAATTAAGGAATTTAAATGAATCAGTAAGAACACACATTTTTTAATAATGAGTTTTTAAGAGAAAGTAAATTAAATTTATTGAGAGCTTTATTTATTGTGTTATTTTTTCAGTAAGTTTTCAGTATCATCATAAGCTATGTTTAAGTTTTAATTTAATTATTTGTCAATTAACCCTCGCATTTACTACTTTTTTATTATTATATATTTTTTTTTTGTTTATTGAATTGTTTAAATTTGTATTTATTTATAGTACACTTAAACAAAAATACATTAGAAATATATAAAAACAATTTAACAATTTTTCAATAAATTTCTTATTTTTAAGCGAACAGCCTTCAATAGAGTAGTTTCCTTTAATTCTAAAAAAAAACTTATAGATTAAGTTGATATTGTATCCTGAAATTATTTTTTTTTTTTTTAATTTTTAGTAATAAGTTTAGCTTTTATAAAAAAAAAAACTATTTCTGTTCAGTTTTATTTTTCAGTGTATTTCATATAAATTGTAAATTGCCAACACGAGACATTTTTGTTTTTCATTTCTTTATTATTTATAATTTATTATAAATATTTGAAAATTCGAATTTGCCAAACGCCTAATAAAATTCATTATATATGAGGGTTAATTAAATTTTTATTTATTTATGCAATAATGTTTTATTGCTTTTCGGGTTTTTAAATTTTAATATGGCAGTTTGTAGACAACTAATAAAAATATCTTCAAATTGAGTGATATAAATAAATTTTCTATTATATATTTTTATGTAAAAACTGGTACTATAAAATGTTGTTTTATGGGTGGAATAAATTCAAAAATAAAAAACATTAAAAATAAGTCTACACTTTATTTTAAACACACAAATATATAGCAATTCAGGGTAACGATATTGCTACTACTTTTAACAAGTTGTTGTTTTAAATTTTAAATTTATTTAAAATGTAAGCGCGATATACCCAGCAAAAAAAACACATCAAAAAGAAAATAAGAAAAACCTTATTAATATGAATATTAAATTTTTTTAAGCTAAAGATCTTTTTTATAAAATTTCTTATTTCGCTTACAATTTGTTAGCAGCTTCAGGAAAACAAAATTTTAATAATTATAAAAAAGTTGATAAACAAAAAAATATTTAACATTTAAATATAAAAAATATTTAACATTTAAATATAAATTAAATTTTTAAAAAATTAAATTAACATTTAAACAAATATATGCATTGCGAGAGTATTTGCATTGCAACTAGAAATATTAATCGATCTGTGCCAGCCCATTTCAATTTAAAATTTTTATATTAATTCAGGCAATATTTTCTTATTTAATTGTTAAAGAAACCGTTACTTTACATTTATTTAAATATATTTTATAAACAACATTTTCCTGCTAAAGCTCGTAAAAAATATTTTCATATTAGTTACATACTTTGGTTTATGAAATTGAACAGAATAAATGTTGTTTATAAAATAAAATAACATTTTGAAATTAAATTATTATAGTTATTAAAAACATATCTATACATTTAAGTTTCCTAATTTTTTACTAATTAAATAATAATTCTGAGCTAAATTTTCTGTGTCAGCTTTAAAGTTCATTCTCTGTGTCAAAGGTGTATTAATGATTTCTAAAAAATTGAATATTAATATTAAAATAAGATCGAATAAAGTTATATAATTTTCTTAATTAATATGATAAAACCCTATATTCGTCCATTGAAACACTTAAAAAATATTATAAAGCTGATAATTGATAAAATGTTTCTTCTTTTTTTAATATGATGAGGAAGTCTTAAACAATATTAAGTACACTCAGAATATTATGTACACTCTAAAAATTCGGTAAATATAAACAAAAAATGCCTAAAAATGTTTTGTACACACTTTCATATACAATAATACACGCAAAAAGTATTTCTAGACATAATGTGTTAAAAATTAAACGTTTTGTGCCTAAAATTAGTATTCTTTTGTTTAATTAAAATTTTACGCACGAATTTTGTAAATATACTAACTTAGAATGGTAATAAATATTTTGACATTTGGAAATTGGAAAATATTAAAAAAATAAAAAAAGCTAAGAACGAAAATTAGTTTTTAAAAAGTTTATAAATAAAATATTTGTGAATATTGTGAATTTAGGCATTTTATGCATTTTATGCGTATATTTACTGTTTAAAAATTTTTTTTTCGCACAATTTTAGTTAATTTTCGAATTACTTTTAAAATTTCATTTAATTTTTACGCACTTTCAATGTGAAATTACCAATTATGTCGTTTACGCACACAGAGTAAACTTACCCTATTTATAGTAGGAGTACAGTTTCCTACTATAAGGTGGGGAAATTTCAACAGAAATTTATTAGAGTGTAGTTTACTGTTTGTAGTTTAAGAAAAAAGTTTTTAGTTCAGTTAAAAATAAAAAAACATACACTAATATTTCAAAGAAATATACCTTTTAACTTTTTTATACACTTGTTCAAAATGATTTACTGTCATTTAGCGATTTTTTTTTGTTTGAAAAAAAAAAAAAATAAAAATTTTACCCACAAAACGGAAATTTGTGGTTTATTTGTTTACGTTAAATTTTGTTTGCTATCTGTTTTATAAAAAAAAAAAAAACAATATTAAAAAATTCCAATTTTGTTTTTTAGTTAAATTTTTTGTTTATATAAAAAATTATTTCAATTCGAATTACAAGAACTTCATAAACACACACAAGGTCTTTCACACAACACGTCTTTATAGACTGTGTGAGTCTACATTTTCCAGTTTAACATACAAATATATTAATAACCATTTATTTTTACGGAATTCGTAGGTAAAAATTTAATATTTATTTTTAACTGATTAATCATTTGTTTTTACTAATGTCTCAGTTGTCTAGACACCATTTAAAAATAAATTTTAAAAACAGACGGGGTTTTAAATGAAATACGAGGACGGATCAATAGGTCCCTGACTTGTTGAATGAAACACAGTTTTTTTTTTTTTTTGCAAAAGAAAATTATTTTTCAACATAATCTCCTTTTAGCTCAATACTCTTAGTCCAACGTTTCTCCAATTTGTTTTATCCCTTCCAAAAAATAGGATTTTTCGAGGTCCATAAAATAGGATCAATAATTTCATCGTTGGTGCTAAATCTCTTTCCACCGAGCCATTCTTTAGGTTTGGAAATAGGAAATATACACTGGGGGCTAAATCCGGAGAATAAGGCAAATGAGGGGGCAATTCGTAGTCTACTTCATGGATTTTCGCCATGGAAACTAAGCTGTCACACGATTCCCTTGGTGGTCGATTGTGAGCAAGCGCGGCAGCCATCTTGCGGAAAGCTTTCTCATACCCAAGTGATCGTCCAAAATTCAAACCACAATCTATCGCACATTCAGTCTCCGATCGGCCAACACCATATCGTGAATTTTTTCCATTTGTTTGGGTGTAGAGACCTCAACTGAGCGTTCAGAACGTTCGGCACAACAAACGTCAGTAAACCACTTTTTAACCATAGAAATCGATAGTGCAGAGTGTCCATAGTATTTATCAAGCTTTTCGCAAAAATTAAGTTTAATGACCACTCGAAATTCTTTTTCCCATTTTTAAAAAAAATCCACGAGGTTGAATGTTTTGAACAGCTGTTAAACGCAAAGTAAATTACGGAACTTGCTCAAAATTTGACAGTAGTCTATTAACAGGTGGTACTATATGGAAGCAGTGTTGCATTTCATATAACTAAGAGAGAAGTTCGAAAAGTCACCGACTTATTGTTTCGTCTCGTACCTTTTCTTTTAAATGATATTTTCTGTTATTTTAACTTGCAAACTATTTTAAGTGTATGAATTTTGAGGTACTCATATTATTTATTAAGAAGTTTTATTTAAATAGAAGATTCATTAGTATTTGTGAACAAATTTTCATCATACTTATAAAGAATTATTTCATAGATTTGAAGAAATTTCACAAATATTATAATCAAGAATTTTCCTTATACCCATCTAAAAATCTAAATATATATGAGCATACATGATCATACATGGGCCTGTATATGATCATACATGGGCATACATGGTCATATACATCCATACATGATCTCATATATGACCATATATCTTCGGATCCGAAATTTGAGGGTATATGGTGATATATGTGCATATATTATCATACATGCTCATATATTATTCATGTATGCTCGTATATGATCATATACGTCCATATACCCTCAAATTTCGGATCCGAAGATATATGATCATATATGAGATCATGTATGGTCATATATTGAACAATGTATGGAAATATATGACCATGTATGCCCATGTATGAGCATATACAGGCCCATGTATTATCACGTATGCTCATATATATTTCGATTTTTAGATGGGTATTTTAAAAAAAAAAAAGGTTTCATCAATATTTTATTATAATTTATTTATGAAATATTTTTTTTTTGTGAAAACTTCACAAATATGAAAAAGAATTTATTATAAGTTTTTGTTTTCTAGTTTTTATACACCTCTAGGTTCTTCTTTTGTTACTATTTCTAGTTTATAGCGAGGTTTAAGCCTCCGCATATTTCCAAAACAAAGCAAATTTACGATTTTTAGTTAGGTTGATACAAGTACATTTTTGCTAAAAAGACAGAAATGTAGCAAAACAGAACATTTCTATGCATCGATGAAAAATTTAAATTTGTAAATTTTTCTTTTCCACCTTTTTAAGGATTTTATTAGTTCTTTTTCCTTTTTTGTATATATTTGAATTCATCCACTGAAACAGTTTATTCATGTTCTACCTATTTTAATCTAGATTAAAAAAATCAAAATTTACTAGAGAAAATATGTAAAACATAAAATGCAATATTAAATTTCGCCTGCTTGAAACCCATGTTAATTTTGAGTTTTGACGTACCACATTTTAACAATATGCAGAGTTGTAATCAAATCTCAAACATTATTATCTTCTAATCTACAAGTGACTTAATTTACTGTAAAATTGCTATCAACAAAAACAAACATACTTTACGCAGTTCTATTAAAAATACCCACAATTTTAATTACAAAACATTACATTTACATTTGAACATGTTCTTTTTCAATAAAAGTCATATTATTATAAACAATTAGATTTGTCAGAAACCAAAAATTCACCAACCTCAACATTAAATGGTAACACATTTTTCATGTTTTCTTTACCACAACTATTTAGACGTAATTAAACGTTATAAAACAACAGTCGTACACTGACAAATAATAATAATAAAATAACAAAACTATAATGAAGTGAAAAAAGGTGAATAAATACTGCCATACAGACTAGCAAATTTAGATGTTTTTAATTTTATAAGTGAGATTTTTATACACTTAAATTTAAGTTTGCGGATTTTGTGTATAATCAGTTAGCAATTAAAAGAAATAAATAACGGAAATATCAATTGTTTTTACGGATTTGTGTGTGTTTTTTTTTTTTAAGGGAAGCAACACTCAGGAAATTATTCCTATTAATAAATATGTTATTTTATGGGGATGGGGAGAGAAGATGAAAGATGGTGAGAGATGAAAGGCTTTAAACAACTTCTTAGAACAATTGTTGCCCGCCATCTGATAAAGAGTTGGCGGAATTTTTGAAGCTTTTTGTTCATAGCAGTGTTATGTTATTTTACTTCGGTGGTGTTAAGTGCTATGGGAAAACCGAAGGTGGTCGTTGTGATATGTATGAGAGATAAAAATTCAAACATATTATTTTTCTAAATTGATGTTGCCGTCGCTGGGGATCGAAACCGCAACCTTCTATGTAATAGTCCAACGCGCTAACCGTTTCATTATACGGCTTTTATAAGTAAACCGTTTTTTTATACGGCTTTTATAAGTAAATTTATAAATATTACACTCAGAAAAAAAAGTTAGTAGAAAAATTTGTAAACGGTTTTCAATCCCACTTTACTATTACTGTACTGATTTTTAGTAAAAAAATTATTATTTAGCAAATCTTTTTGCTATTTACATTTTACAAATTACAATGTTTTTACAGAATAATTTCAGAAATTATTTTACAAATTTTTGAAAACCGATTTGCTAAAATTTGCAAAAAAAATTACTAATTTTAAAAAAGTGGATATTGTAGGAAATGTTATTTCTAATTAAAACTTACACCTACAAACTTAAATTGCCTTAAAATGTTACATAGATTAAAAAGGGATCGGAAAAGAATATACCAAATAATGTCTGAAAATAGGACATCCACTTAAAATAGCACTAAAAAGTTTTTTGAGTTCTAAAAATCAGCCCTAAAAATAATTAAAATTTGACCTTAAAAGTAAAAAAAAATGTTGACTAAAATATTTTTCAAAACAGAAATTACCAAACAAAAACAAAACGATTAATTCGTTTATGTTTAAACAATTTTTAAGCCTTTGATTTTGTTTTTAATTTTGTATAAAATATTTTTTAAAAAAATAAAAAAATTTTGATGCTCGATAAAAAAAAATAAATTTAAAATTTTGTACTAATAGTCACAAAATTTAGTAAACTATTTTTGCTAATTTTAGCAAACCTGTTTTAAATTCCGCTTTACAAAAAGTTTACTAAAATTTAGTAGCGGCTACTAATTTTTCTACTAATTCCATTGTACTACACGTCAGCAGACGTGTGTTACTATGATTATCAAAAAATACCGCTGGGCTCAAGTTAGCAAAATTTCCCGTAATAACAGCAAAATTTTTAGTTGCCATTTCAGAATTTTTTTGGTGAGTGTATAAAATGAAAGGTTATTTTGGTTCAAATGAAAATTTGCTTTAAATGATTTTTTATTTATTTTCAGTTAATTTAAACTACAAACTATTTTGAATATACACTGAATAAATACTTTTGTAGTTTAATAGAAATTGTTTTTGATTTTCGGCTTAAAATTAAATCGTTTCTTAATATGTACCATTAAATTTTCATACCGCAAACAAAAGAAATATTGTACCATATGTTAATATGGTAAATCCAGGCGTATGATTATTATTTATTACTCCTACGTAATATGTGTAATACATATAACTCATACGCAACGGCTGACCATTTTGAGGACTTCATTGCATTTTGTTATTTTACAAACATAATTGGCATCACTGTAAATTTATGAATACAACATTTGTTGCACAGAGAATAAAATATATAATCAGATACAATTTAACAACAGTCACAGCCAACTACAAATGCGGATGCATCCCTAATTACAATTTAATTACGTTAAAATGTACAAAACAAAAAGTGTGTAAAAAAACACAGAAAACTTCCACTTCACGTGGGTTTCATTTTACTTCTTGTTTTATGTTTTGTTTTTCTTTTTTTGTTCATCATATTTATGTGGAATGAAAAAAAAAAATATGAAATTAAATCTGCAAAAATAAAAAATGCTATAAATGTTAAGGCTGTCTGTCAATCCTATCAGAAAAAAATCACACAATAAAACTATTGCTATCGTAAATCTCTTTTCTATTTTACATTAATTATAACTTTTTTTTTTCATATTTTATCAGACCCAATTAGTTCAGCTGTACTACCTTTTAAACAATAGAGAAATAATGTACTTTTTATTTTTATTTACATTACATTAATTCGTTTATTTTAATGTTTTTTTTTTTTGCGTGTAATTTTCTACTTAAGCTACGCTTTTTGAGCTCATTTACAGTGTCTTTAAACATATTATTAACTTTTGCCGACAATTTTGACCCATAATATTAAACTAAACGCAAACTTTTAAATATGATTTAGTGACGTCAAATACAACAACAACAAAAAGCAAGAAACAACCTAAAAATTATCTACTTTAAATAACACTTAAAGTCAATTACTGTCAGTACCATGTAAGTATTTGCTAACATTAACTAATAATTTTATTTAGGGTTAATTCATTTTGATATTTGTATTCAGTATTTTACCCTACAGCATTACGTGGTCAGGGTATAATAAGTTTGTGCTGATGTTTGTTACTATCAACCGTACTAGAATCACAGTCTAAATCGATTTTATTTTGCCAGTCCGAACTATGTTCGTTCATCAGTGCGTGTTTCCATGTAAACCTTTGAATCAAAGTAAAGGGCGCAAATATAAAGATATTTGATACATAAGTTTTTATTCGTTTAGAAGCGGTCCATTTTTAGAACTACCTCTCATAGAAAGATCTCTTCTAAATTGAGCTTACATTTCCACATTTAAAGAAAAAGCGGATCATATTTGGTCCTAGTCCCCATAAAAACCCATCTCACCCATAGAAACCTACGGTATTAAATGAAATGTAATTAATCTACATGTCACCAGTATACTGATATTGGGATGCAATTTTGTACATACAGGTTGGTTGAAAAGTTCCTGCGCTCACCAAGAGATGGCACTGCTAGCTCCAAACTTTTTTTTTCTCAAGTTCGTATAACTGTCCTGAGAACACATGCAAAGTTGCAAGTCATTCTGTCAATTCTTTCTTTGACGTGTCATTGATTTTTTTTAATATGGAAAAAAATTGAATATCGTGCAGTCATTAGATTCTTTGTTTTGAAGGGTTTAAAAGCAAAGGAAATTTATGAACAATTGTTAGAAGTGTATAAGGAGTCCTCACCTTTAAAATGCACCGTTGAATTTTGGGCTGGTGAATTTAAACGTGGTCGTACCAGCCTTAAAGACGATCCACGCAAAGGACGACCAAAAACTGCAACCACAGCAGAAATCATTGAGCAGGTACATAATATGGTTTGTGAAGATCCAAGTTTGACTAAGCGTGAAATTGCTAAGGACATAGGCATCTCAGACGAATGAGTACTCCATATTTTACATAAAGAATTACGTATGAAAAAACTGTTAGGAAAGTTAGTGCCGCACACATTAACAATTCAACAAAAACTGGATCGAAAACTCAGCGTAATATGGAGCGTTTTAAGCCGAATAAAACCGACTTCTTGCATCGTTTTATAACTATGGATGAGACTTGGATCTACCACCATGATCCTAAATTGAAACAAGAACGTTTACGGCGGGCTAAAGCTGGTTGTTCAGCTCCAAAGGAGGTGAAGTCACAACGATCAGCAAAGAAGGTTATGGCATCAGTTTTTTGGGATGCAAAAGGAATTTTGTTGATTGATTATCTTCAGAAAGGTAAAACAATCAACTCTGCAGCCTTTTGGATCAGCTGAATGAAAAAATTCGTGAGAAAAGACCTGGTTTAAAGAAGAAAAAAAATCATTTTTCATCAAGACAATGCACCTGCTCACAAAAGTGTTTTGACGATGGCTAAATTCAAAGAATTAAAGTACGAATTGCTTGAACATCCACCGTATTCACCAGATTTGGCTCCCAGTGACTACTATCTCTTTGGAAATCTCAAAAAATTCCTTCGTGGAAAACATTTTTCGTCGAATGAAAAAGCCATAGCAGCCGTAGACGGTTATTTTGCAGAGCTTTCGGAAAACCATTATAAGGATGGGATAAAATTATTGGAGGATCATTGGAACAAGTGTATTGAGCTTCTCGGAGATTATATTGAATAAAAAAATATATTTCGTAACAAAAACAGTATTCTTTCATTTCGAGCGCAGGAACTTTTCAACCAACCTGTAAGCTTCTTCTCAAACTAGGAATGTTATTATAATCGCTCTATATTCAGAAGTACCTCTCATAGAAAGGTCATATGTGAATTGGTCTTAAATGGTATTTAGCCATACAAAACCGTAGATATTTGATTGAAATTTAGGTTGTGAGTGTTATCGTAAATCTTGCCTTCAAATTAAAAGAATCGGACCATACTTTCCATGTAAAGTAACCTTCCCAATTCTTGCTTATAAAGGGTTTCCCATGAAGAACGCAATTTTTAAATTTTAAATAAAACACAGATATTTAAAAAAAATCGTGAAACTTTATTATATCGTAAAGTAGACAGAATGAGGTTATGTATGGAACAATATATCGTGCAGATGGCCGCCGCGGCTTTGCTGGCATGCACGCGATCTTTTAATGAAATTTTCAATGACCGTTTTGCATTAATGCAGCGTCCAATTTCCTCTTTTAAGGCTTGAGTCGTCGTCGGCTTATTCGCGTAAACCATCGACTTCAAAAAACCCCAAAGAAAACAATCTAATGGTGTTAAATCGCACGATCTAGGCGGCCAATTCTGATCTCCAAAACGCGAAATAACACGACCGGGAAATGACTGATGCAGCAATTGAATTGTTTCTCTGGCTGTATGACATGTGGCGCCGTCTTGTTGGAACCACATGCCCTCCACATTCATTTCTTCAATTCTAGGCAAGAAAAAACTGGTTATCATTTCACGATACCGAACACCATTGACTGTTTGCGCTTGACCTGCCTCATTTTCATAAAAAAAAGGTCCAATGATTCCTCCAGCCCAAAAACCACACCACACAGTGACACGTTGAGGATGCATTTGCTTCTCGTGAATCACTCGAGGATTTTCCTCACCCCAAATGCGACAATTCTGCCTATTGACGAAGTCATCAAGATGAAAATGGGCCTCGTCACTGAAGATGATTTTATCGGCAAAATCAGCATTTTCATGTTGTCTCTCCAATACCCCATTAACGAACTCCCTTCGCTGTCCATGGTCAGCTGGCTTCAGTTCCTGAGTCAATTGAACTTTGTATGCATGAAGATGCAAATCTTTCGTCAAAATTCGCTGCAAAGTGGATTTGGAGACACCAATTTGCTGAGCTCGGTGTCGAATTGAGGTGGATGGAGTTTGAGCGACATCATCACGTACAGCTGCGACATTTTCGGTCGATCGACCTGGTCGATGGCGCGTTGTTGTCTTTACATCACTAACAGACCCAGTTTCGGCAAATATATCCATTAATCTCTTTACAGTTGACTCTTTTGGAGCATTATTGTGACCCCAAATTGATCGCAATTTGCGAACTGTAGCAATTTCACAATGAGAATGCGTTGTTCATTCGTGTAGCGCACCATTTTTACTAACCTCGTACCTTCTACTAGCAAACAATAGCAATTGTTCAAATGTCAAACAATGACACTTCGAATGTTGCCAGATTTAAAAATTGCGTTCTTCTTGGGACACCCTTTATTAACATTTTTGACAATTTCGTTTAGATTTATATTTGGAACGCTTCCGAAAATTTGCCCTAATTTAAACTAAGTGTAGGGAATCAGATAGTCAACGTGCCCTACTTTAATTTTTGTATGTTAATCATACAATGATATTTTTTAATACAAAATTAAAAATGGCTGCTTGAAAAAATTTTTTATAAAACAAAAACCACTGGTCCACCCTACATTTCACCAGATTGCGAAACACTTTGAAATGGTTTAAGAGCTAACTGTATTATACATTTACTAGCTTAAGTATGCGAATACATGTTATCAAATGTGTATGACTATATTGTACTTACCAAGCTTTTTGTTAAGTTTCGTCAAGTGTCATTTGCTTAAGCAAACAGCAAAACTGACCGCACTTTACTTAAGGAATCATGTGTTTTTAGAAAAACTGTTTATGAAAAAAAAAAAAACAAATTGCACTGTACGCGGAAAATATTTTTATAAAATTTTTATTTGAAAATGTTAAATAACAAAAGGGGTGGGTTTTGTATTTGTTTTTCGATTGAGATGCAAGCACTGTTGCATTTTTTAGTACTTTTTTATTTATGTTTTCATTTGTTTCTTTAAATTATTTAAAATTAATATAGATTTACTTGTTAATTGTAAAATATTTATAAATTGAACACATTAAATAATATTTTTCGAAAAGATACATATATTTTGAAAATATAAGAAGAAAACAGTTTTTGCAAAAGTACAAATATTTGCAACTAAGTGTAGTAAGTATTTAAATTTAAAAAGTACATTGTAGCCACCCAAAAGTCGTCAATAAATTGATAAAGCATTTGACAGACTTTTTGTTAATTTTTGACAGTAGCTTAAGTTAGCAAAAGTATAATATAGTTAGCCCTTTAGAAATTTTTCAAAAAAATTTTTATTTTTTTATTTTTAGACTATTTTTTGTTGAATACTTTTTCAGTTTAAAAAGTTAAAAAAAATAAATATATTGTAGAAAATATCATTACTTTTTATTGATTTTGTAGTTAATAAGTTAACTGTTAAAAGAAAAAAATAAAGCAAAAATATCATTTGTTTTTACGTATAGGCGGACAGTTACAATAGATCAAAAATCATTTGTTTTTTAAAAATAAATAAAAAGTTCTTCTGATTTAAATGAAAAGATAGTAGACCGGTTTTTAAAAAAAATAAATATATTGTAGAAAAAATCATTACTTATTATTGATTTTGTAGTTAATTAGTTAACTGTTAAAAGAAAAAAATAAAGGAAAAATATCATTTGTTTTTACGTACAGGTGGACAATTACAATATTTCAAAAATCATTTGTTTTTTAAAAATAAATGGAAAGTTCTTTTGATGTAAATGAAAAGTTAGTGGACCGATTTTTAAATGATTTATAATTTATTTTAAAATATATTTTTAGTTAATTTAAGCTACAAACTATTTTGAGTGAATTTATCATTTGGGAATAACTTAAAATAAAGGTATTCCAAACTTAACTCTCTGATTTTTATGGAATGTCAGTCTGTAAGAAAAAAAAAATTGATCTGCCTAGACACTTACGCTATTTCAGTGTTTAAAGGAGTAAAAATGTTAGCCAAAATGGATGTAATTAATTAACCGTTTTTTCATCTTTTATTTTTTTTTATTTCAAACAAAATTTTGTCTTTCAAAACTAATTTGACATCAGATTTTTTTTTTTTAAGAATTATTTATTAATTCAATAAAAAAAATTAGGTAACAATTGATCAAAATTAACGCCTCAGCGCCTTACAGGCTTATAAGAGGTTATAGTAGGCAAATTAACATTATATGTTTAGAAGATTTTTTATATATAAATATTTTGCAAATTTTAATAAAAAAAAACATTTAAAAAGAAGAAATTTACATAAAAAGCGTTTCTTTGTTTTGGAGTAAATATTCAAAATTGCAGATCCAATATGGCGGATGATTTTTACATGTGTGTATCATAATTTGTGTAATATATGAGACTCGGCTGTCGCTGTAGACATAACATATGTGAAATTATGTTTTCATTATTTAAAATGGTCGATTACACACTCTTATTAATTTCTGTTGAAATTTACCCAACTTATAGTACACTCACAATATATTTTTTGTTACCGACTGTAGTTTATTAAATAAGTAATACGTAGAGTTTGTTTTTAAACGAAGAATCAATTGAAATTCATAGAAATATATTTCTTAACTATTTGAATCAGTCATTCAAAAAACAAACTATAAAAATTTACAGATATTCAGTAGGAGTTGATATTTTCTGTTAAATGTAAAATTTTATGTTTTCTGTTTTTAAAAATATAAATTCATATAATTCCTTATTGTTTTTTTTTTTTACCAAAATAGTTTGTTTATATACAAAATTATTTCAATAAAATTACAACAAATTGTTCAAATATAGGTACATACGTAAAAAATAAAAATATGTACATCTGTGTGTGTTTTGTTTTGTAAAATTACATAGAAATAAAAAAAATTCAATTTGAAATACATAACACAAAAATCGTTTTTTTTTCTACTTTTTGTCAGTTAAAAATGATCCATCAATTTAAACTACTTTCGATTGCTTTTACTACTTATGTCGATTATTAAACATTGATTGAAAATAAACAACAAAATGGGTTGAATATAATGAAAGATCAGTAGTCCTCTTTTTTATTGTATTTTTGATTAGTTTAATATGTATTTTTGATTACTTTTAACGAAAAAATATTGTGAGTGTAGGAAACTGTACTCCTACTATAAGTTGGGTAAATTTACTCTGTGTGCGTAAATGAAAAAAATACACACATTATGCGTAAGTTAATGAAGACAAAATAGGTAAAATTACATTAAAAGTGCGTAAAAATTCAATGAAATTTTAAAATTAAAGAGTAAATTCACCAAACTTGTGCGTAAAGAAACACGATTTTCCTGTAAATGTACATAAAAATGCGGAAAAATCCTATGAAAATGCGCATATTTTCTACCATGATATTGAAAATTATAAAGCAAAAAAATGTTTGTTTTGTAATAAAAAACAATACATTTATTATTTAGTAATTCACAATAAAAATCATGATTATATTGTTTGTTAACTCACAGCAAGAAAAAAAAAACAATAAATTTATTGTTTAGAAATTCCAAATAATTTTTATTTAACAAAACAATACATATTTTAATCATAATGTGTTTAATTGTAAACAAATAGTGTCTAAAAATACTGCGTGTGTGTAATATTGTATATGGAAGTGTGCACAAAAAAGTTTTACGCACTTGGTGTTTATGTTTACCGAATTTTCGTAATGTTACATAAAACTTTGTACATTTTATAGTAGTAATTTTACAAGCATTTTTTAGAGTGTACATTAAGTTATGTATCGGATAGATTTTCAAAATTCAAAATGGCATAACCCATTTGCGCATAGCTTTAGATAGTTTTTTTGCGAGTTTTGAAGTTCACTCAATACAAATTAGATTGAGTGAACTTTAATACAAATTAGATAAAATTAATTCAACATGACTGATCCAATACGACTAAAGATTTTTTTAAATTATAAGGAATCTTTTTTTTTATTATTTATACTGTAGTTTTAAAATTTCCACCATTTGACCAATTTTTTCTATGAGTGGTGTATACATTTAAAACCACTCCATTAGTTAATGTTAAAATATCTACAATTAATCTAAAATTATTTAGATTGTATGCATTGGGTTAACTACTTTTTTGTGTTTCCTATTAACACTAATTGAGAATTAAATTCGAATTTTAACTTGTAGTCACGTCATACTATTTTTCCAATTTATCATGTCATTTATACAATTTTTATACAACAATTTTTCGATTTGATTTTCAACAGTATAATTTATGGTTTAATTCAAATTATATAGTTGGTATATGTGTGTGTTTTGTCTAATGTTAATATTATTAAAAATTTTGACTAACAATATTTGTTAAAAAAAAAACAAGCAACTAAAATTGTAAGTAAATATGGCGTGACTAATTACTATTGTTATTAAACTGGACGAATAACAAGAAAGTTCAATTTTAATCAGAATTATTATTTTTTTAAAACAAGTGATATTAATTGTAAATATTGTATTTTTTTAAATGTCATCTAAGATTATTTATGTTTTAAAAACAAGTGCTGTTACAAAAAATTATAGAGGCAATAATTAGAATTTACTATTAAAAAAAATTATAATAAATGGTTTCAGAATTACAACATTTTTAGAACTACACTCAAATTATTATGTATGTACACTTAAAAAAGTTTGTAAGTTAAAATAACTGAAAATATCATTTACAATAAATGATATTTCATTTAAAAACCGGTCTACTTAATTTTCATTTAAATTAAATGCCATTTGTTATTTATTTTTAAATGTTGATTAATCAACTGACACATCCGTAAGAAACAAATGATATAATCAGTTAAAATAAATGTCTAAATTTTACCTACCAATCCTTAAAAAATAAATATTTTTTTCATTTATTTGAAATTATTTTCGTTTTTGTATTTTTTGTTTTTTTTTTAATATACTTGTACAATACAAAATGTATGTATGCATATGAAGCTATAAACGTTTTTTGTATGAATGTGTTTGTATATGTATGTGTTCTTATGAAGTTCTTGTAATTTGTATTGAAAAATTTTGTATATATACAACCAATTTAAATAAAAAAACAAATGGAAATTTTTTAAATATTTTTTTTGAAACATACAGCAAACAAAATTTAAATTTGTAATAACTGTTACGGACACAAATAAACCACAAGTTTCCGTTTTGCGGGTAAATTTTTATTAAATTTCAAACAAATGAAAAAAATAAATAAAACTGAAAAAAATCGTTGAGTGATAGAAAATTATTTCGAATAAATGTATAAAAAAGTTAATATAGATATTTCTTTGAAAAATAAATGTATGTTCCTTTATTTTTGAATAGAACGGAAAACTTTTTTACTAAACTACAAACAGTTAACTACATAATATTCTGAGTGTATGTAATCTAACAGAAATATTTTATAAATTTCTGCATTAAAATGAATTAATCTATATTGTTGATCTTTTTTTAAATTATTAAACGTTATATTTTTAATATTTTTAATAATAATATGTAAAAATATTGTAAAGTTGTTAAATTACAAAGTTATTATTTCCAGTATAGTTAAAACGTTGTGTAAAAATTGTTAATCCCGTATAGATAATAAAGTAAATCCTTCAGCTTCAGTTAAACAACTTTATTTTGACATAATCAAAACTCTACGTTAAATATATACGGTTTTTATAGTTTCTATTTCATTTTTTAAGAGTTATTTAACGATTAATGCAGTTATATGTAAAATCAAATACAATATCAGTTATTTATTTGTAATTTTTGTTAATTCTACAATAATTTTTTTTTATATAATTTTTAAATCAATAATATCTGGTGGCCATAAATATACTGTATATTTACTACTTTTACTACACCTGTAAAGTTTTAATACAAATGTGTTTTCTTTACATTGTTGCAAAAGTAGTAAGAATTTTGATACCAACAAACACATTGATATTGAATTTTTTAACACACAGTGGGAGAAAGTACTAAATTGGAACACAAAAATTAATAAAGTCTAAACTACTGGTCAGATCTTTATAAAATTAATGGGAAATTATTTAAAAGGACGACGGCTTCCTAAATTTTTTTTTTTTTTTGTGAAAATAAAAAATTGCAAGGGGACTTCCTTTTGGCTCCATACATTAGTCCAATAATAAAAGTCTTTTCTTCCTTCAAAATAATAGTTTTTTTAAAGTCCTTAAAATATACGTTTGTTTCACCTCTTCATTCAATTCAAATCTCTTACTCTCGAAGTATATCTTCAGGTTTGGATTTTTTGCCTAGCACCTATCCCGCGAATAGCTTTTTTATATCAAAATATTCATTTAAAATTTATTGCACCCGCTTAGTTAAGATGCCTACAGTCTTTGCTACTTAACGTACCTTCCATTCTTTAATTGTCCAATATTATTTAACGGATTTTATTTCTGACGCGACGACCTCTTTTGGGCTGACCTAAACGTACGGAGCCACTTACATATGCTGGTACGATCACAATGCAATTCAGTAAACCACTTCTTAACCATTAAAATTGATGATGCAAGGTCCTAATCGTATATATCAAACCCTTGGTTTCGTTGATGGTTTTTTTACGCAAAAAATAATGCTTTTTGGGTATCGAAATTCACTTTTTTCTGCTTCTGTGAAACTTAATTACTCAAAATTTCTCAGCAGCCTACTAACAAATGGTAGCTGATAGGAGCAGTGTTGATTTAACTACGATGGAAGTTCACAAAATCACGGAGCTGTCAAATTGTCATCGTGCGTCTTTGAACATTTTAAACCTCAAAAATATCATTTTTTACAAAATTTTTTATACCCTCCACCACCATATATGGTGAAAGTACCCAGCAAAAATGAGCTGCCAAAGAAGCAATAAAAGCATTACTACTTTGGCAAAGGCATCACTTCTTTTCTAATGGTTTCATCGATGAATTTAACATTAGCGTGTCATAGGATGGAAGTATTCAATTGTAGCTACTAGCATTACTCATACTTTACTCTAAGGAATCAATGATAATACAGTGATTAGGTGTTCTGATGCATGAGTGGAAAATGTTCATATATTCTGTAGTATATTTCATTAGAATGCAGAAAAAATAAGTTTAAAGAATCGAAATTTATGCATTGATATACAAATACTCTTTATTAAAACAAATAAATAATTCTGCATTAGTGAAAAAGCGTTTTTAAAACATTTTTCAAAAATTTTAATGAATTTTTAGATAAATTTTAAAATATTTTTGGATAATTTAAAAACTGGTTGTACAATTTGGAAACATTTTTAGACAATATTAAAATATTTTTGAACAATAACTAATAATTTTTGTACAATTTTAAAACATTTTTGGGCAATTTGAAATAATTTTTACACAATTTTAAAATTATTTTGATAAATTCTGAATTAAAACTGGAAATGGTGTAGTGTTAATTAATAAACATAATGCAAAAATGCACAGATTGTGTCGTCAAAAAAATATTTAAGGCTGAAAAAATGCAAAAAATGCTAGTTTCAATTAAAGTTTTAAAAAAATCTGTTTTTCTTGATATTTCAAAACTTTTATAAAAATTTCAAAACTGCATAAATTCTAACCCTTATGACATTTTAAACTAAGATATAAAAAATGAGTTAATAAAAAAATTAAAAAATTTCATCAGAACTATTTTTTCAATTTGCATTTATGCTTTAGATTAAAAAAATATACGATATACCATAACTTATGCTTCAGAAGTAATGAAGAGGTATGCATCGGGTTTATATCCAGATCACTGCATTTGAAATATGAACACATGAACTCTTTTGGAAGTGCCTTAGAATAACACCAAAAAATCATAAAAGAATGTTAACTGAAGTTTAGGAAGCAATGAAAGGATTTATAGTCACAGAATGACTACCATTTTTTTTTTTGCTGGGTATATATATGTTTGTCATTCCGTTTGTAACATGTCGAAATATAGGTTTAAGAACCCATACAATTTTTTTCATCACTATAATTTTTTTTTTCACCAAAAAAATTTGTTCACCTCAAAAAATTTTTTTCAACTCAAAATTTTTTTCCAACCACAAAATTTGTTTTCACATCCAAAAAAATTTTTACCTCAAAAAATTTGTTTCACCTGAACTTACCAAAAAAAAGTCTGTAATGGCAACTAAAAATTTTGCTGTTATTACGGGAAATTTTGCAAATTTGAGCCCAGCGGTATTTTCTGCTACATGACTACACATGCTGCTAGCTGCAATTGTAGTCTAGTCAGCTACTTATTTTTTTTTTAAACGACAGCAACAAAATAAACCACCAAACAAATGTAAAATATGAACAGCTCTTTCTTATAAAAATGCATTTTTATTTCAGTTGTGCCACTTACATTGTTTTTTACTTTATTAAAATAGAACAACATGCATGATTGTAGACTCGTATTAAAACTTAACTTAAAAATACAATTACTTATTTTTAATACATTATAATAACGTTAAAATATATAAATGAATGTAACTAACTCTTCTTGAACACTAATGCAATTATAGCATTTAATTTTTCGATGTTTTCTTATTTGGTTTAACAAAAAATATTTCATATCACTAATTTGTTTTACATATATTGTTATATTGTCAACACTTTTTGTTTTGTAGCGGCAAAAGTCGTCGTGTAGCTGTGTTGGGGTCAAAATAATCGTTTTCATTTAAACGCGTGTATTTTATTTTTGACAGGCTGTAGTCGTGTAGCTAAATATTATTAATATTAGTACAAAATTTCAAATTTATTTTTTTATCAAGGATCAAAATTTTTTTTATTTTATTTGTTTTTTTTTTTTTCAAAAAGTATTTTGGACAAAATTAAAAAAAAAAATAAAAGCTTTAAAAATTGTGAAAACATTAACGAATTTATCATTTTGCTAATTTTTTGCTAATTTTAGCAAATTGGTTTTCAAAAATTTGTAAATATTTTGTAAAAATTCTGTAATTTGTAAAATGTCAAAAACAGTGAGAACATTATTTTAGGATATTGGTGAAGCTTCGGCACAGCCGAATTTAACTAATTGTCTTTTAAAGACTATGGCACTAAAAATATTTTGTTATCTTGGTTATCTTATAAAAGAGGCAGTTAAGCGCATTTTATAGCTTTTTGAAGTGCACCTGCACTTTGAGGCAATTTTTAAAGTTCACAAAATAAAAAATTTGTGTTATTGTTGAATTATTTTCAAAATATTTTTATTCTACCCCACTATGCAACATTATTATAAAGCCTTCATTAATTTTACTTTAACATTCAAAAAACACATTTATTTTTTGGCACTTCTTCCTTTCGCATTTTAAAAACGCATTTATTCAAACACTGCCCTAAAGGCGTTGGTCATTTAACTGCAATATAAAAATGCTGCCAAAAAAAAAATAATTGGCAAATTGAGAGTTATATAAATGTGTAAACTAAATTCGCGTACACATTTGCAAATTTTTCAAATACTTTAATACCCGCATGGTTGTTTGGTCAGACACTTAAAAATAAAACTGTATGTGGTATTTTTTTTTTAAAAGCCATTTGGTAATGACTTTATTATAATGATGATCAACTTGGGAGGCCTAAAGGAAAACTAAAAAACAACAACAACTACATGAAAGTGTAGAGGTAAATTTTTTGCATACAAACGAAAGAAACGAAAAATAAAGAAAACACAAGGAATTTGAAAATTGCGTTTAACAGTTACATTAATCATACGCAATAGGAAACGCACTTAAATGTTTAAATTATGCAATAGAAAAAAATAGACTTTAACTTTGGTGTTGTTAACTAACTAGAATCATTTTACCTAAATCTAAACTCAATGACCCAAACATAGAACAATGAACACATAGTACCTGAATTTGTTTTTCATAGCAAAAACAATAAAAACCAGCTTTAGGTAATATAGGTCACGTGTAAAACCCACGTGCAGCATAGAAGTTTTTAACTTAAACAAACACTTATTTATGTTCAAACATACATAGTTATTATATTGAAGTATAGGCGCTAAAATCTTGAACCTGTTCGACCCCGCACAAAATATTAATATTCTTTACTACGAAAAGTATGATTAAAATGCTAGAAGAGTACAACATACATACTATCGTATGTACGGCAAGCTGCTGAAACTATTTATACAACAAATTTATAATAAACTTAACTCGTTGACTCTATAATAGCAATTAAATTCGTTATGGTATGGCTTGATATTATGGCCTTAACTTCTTAATACATTATTTATAGGCCATCATCGTCGTATGTGTATGCCTTATGTCCCAGCAAATAATTAAACAACTCTAAGGTTTTTCTAATTGCGCTAGATAGTATACTGATACCATCTAGCGCAATTAGATTTGGATTTTAATTTTACAGATTTTACAGGCTAAAAAAGTCTAAAACTATAACTGCAGTCACTAAAAAAGTCTGTAATTGCAACTGAAAATTTTGCTGTTATTACGGGAAATTTTGCTAATTTGAGCCCAGCGGTATTTTTTTGCTAATCTTAACAACACATGTCTGCTGACGTGTAGTACAATGAAATTTGTAGAGAAATTAGCTGCCGCTACTAAGTATTAGTAAACATTTTGTAAAGTGGAATTTAAAATCTGTTTGCTAAAATCGGCAAAAAAAAATGTACTAAATATTATTAGTATTAGTACAAAATTTCAAATGTATCTTTTTTTATCGAGCATCAAAATTTTAAAAATTGTAAAAACAAACGAATTTATCATTTTGTTTTAATTTCTTTTTTTAAAAATATTTTTTTCTTTTAAGGTCAAATTTTAATTGACTTAAGGGCTGATTTTTAGAACCAAAAAAACTTTTAACTGCTATTTTAAGTCGATGTCCCATTTTTAGACATGAGTCGGTATCTTCACTTTCGATCTCTTTTTTTTTTATCTATGTAACATTTTCAGGCAATTTAAGTTTTTAGGTGTAAGTTTAAATTAGAAATAAAATGCCCTTCAATATCCACTTTTTTAAAATTAGTAAATTTTTTTGCTAATATTAGCAAATCGGCTTTCAAAAATTTGTAAAATGATATCTGAAAATAGCAACAAAAATTTGTAAATATTCTGTAATTTGTAAAATGTAAATAGCAAAACGATTTGCTTAATAATATTTTTTATAAAAAAACAGTACAATACGGTTTACAATAGTAAACCGTTTAAAAATTTTTCTACTAACTTTTTTTCTGAATGTAATATTGTTAAGTTGAAATTTGATAAAATTTCAACATTAATCCTGAAACTTGAAAATAAATAAAAATGATTTTTATAAAATCCAGTGTTATATATATATTGTTACAAGAAATTTCCACAACTAGAAATTTTTTCACGCGAATTTTGACAGCTGGAAAAATCTAGTGTCGTAATAAACTGGAAATAACTAGAATACCTGACTACTCATATAAATACTGGTACTCGGTGACGCAGTAGTTCAGTTGATAATTAAACTCTGTGTTAAGAACTAAAGTGTGGCTAACGTTTAGTCTATCTACACCGTGTAAATAAAGTATGCTATTAAAGTGTATTTCTGTAATTTTTAGTGACGGTTATAAATAAATAGAACTATAAACAATTTCAAACAGTGTTTATTATTTGCAATATAGAAATAACTCGATTTATTTAAAAGGTAAATAAATCAACCATTTTATAAAGGTAAAATCGTAACAATATTAATTTTAAATGCTTTTATTTTTTATAACTAATGGCCTGATAGTTTAAATAAAAAAAAATAAGTGAAAATTCGTTTATTTTTACAGATTCTGTAATATAATTTGTTGACAGTTAATTATTAATCTTTACGATGATTGAATTACGGATATTATAAGTTAATTTTTTAACATTTAAAAATAAAGACGTTTTTATGAATTGTTGATCTGTTGTTTTGTTAAATGAATTGTATTAATAATATGATTTTAGATCATATAATCATATTCTTTTTTATAAATTGTTTTGATTGCAAAGAAACATGAACATTTTATAAGTAGATTATAGAGAATAAAAATTGAAAAAATTCACCAGAGCCAGCAGGACAGAATACTTAGTAATTTCGGTTGCCACAACACAACCCTTTTCAGTATCCACGCCCTTGGTGGATTAATGCTTTGATGATTGTCTATTTTATATTAAATGTCTGTAAACGAATTAGCAAAAATAAATAAAAAGCTCTTTTGATTTAAATAAAAGGTTAGTAGACCGATTTTTAATTTTTTTTAATTACATTCTCAGTTAATTTAAACTACAAGTTATTTTTGAACTGAATAACCATATAAATATCCAGACCGATTTTAAAGAAAACTTTTAATTAAATTAAAACTAATATTCTGGCACAGAAGACAAAACTAAAGGATTTATTTTTATTCTTATCGATCTAATCTAATCTCATTAGAGAGCAAAAAGAGCAGGTAAAAAACGGATTTGAAACAGGAGACTTTTTTTTAAGTTATTCATCAAGTAACTCTGTGTTTTGAATATCTCCGCTAAAGAGTGCAGCAAATTTTTAAAAATAAAATTGATAATTGTTCAGGTTTAATGTGACTTGTGACCTGTGTGTCCGTTGAAAGTAGAAAATTTAAATTATAAATTTAAAAAAGTATTCTTTAAGTTTATGATGCAATGTTGCATTAGTTTACTGAAATATTTGATTTTTATACAAAAATTACTCAAATCACTTATTTCATTAGTATACACTGTATTTTTTTTTTTTTTTGACGAATCGTCGTCCACAACAATGTAGTATATTTTTACAACAAAGTAATATTTTTTTAAATTGTTTTTAAATTTTGCACACTTGCAATTAATTCGAAATACAACCCGGAGTAGAGTTCTTTTTTTTATTTTTTGTCATACATATAGTATTTCCTCTTGATAAATAACTTTTTGAAAACAAAAAAAAAATAAATAAAAATAATATATTAAAGCAAAATTAATATTGTTAGCAACGATGCTTAACAAACGAGAGATCAAACAACATTTAATGCGTTGATGTTGTCCTCATAAACAAAACATCACTCATTTCTCAATATATATCAGGGATGGTAAATTGAATAATTGCGAAACTATGAATAAATGTCTCAACTTTAATATATTTTGTGCAAATTTACACATTTTGTAACGTTTACCCGTATTAATTTCGCTAAATTTCTGGCTATTTAACCCTTTGATCTTAACACTTTTGGAAAGCTTTGACTAACCTTTCACTTCAGTATAATTATGCTATAATTGTTAGAGATATTATGATTTAATTTTAAGAAATCGCTATAAAAAAGGATTATATGATGTATATTTTTCAATTGCAGATTATCTCAGCTATTTATGAGTACTTTATGGTTTACGTTTGAGTTATTAATGGATGTTGGAAAAATTCATTAATGAGTCATTTATAACGAACTTGGCCGGAATATCGCGCTTTTTAAAGGCTAATCCCCCCTTGAATTTTTGTCCTGCTTTTAAAAACATTGTTTATAAACATTAATAACTAAATGTTTCATGTCAAATTTCTGATTAAATTTTACAAATTTTCGAACTTCTTTTTTTAAGTAAAATCAGAGAATCTGATCGTTTCCTTAGAAAACTTCTCTTTTGATTAAAGACTTTTAAATATTTAGCATATCTTCTAAAGAAAATATGAAGTTTCTTCGAATTAGAAAATTTTTCTATAGGATGCATATTTCAAAAATCAATAATTTTTTGATGGGAAAAAATCTTCAGTGTTGCAGCATAATTTTTAACGAAAAATCGATTAAAAAAGGTTTGAATTCGGCTGTGCCGAATACTTGAATACCCTTTACCAAAATTCTAAAGAAAACATGTTCTCTACTGTTTTTAAAACAAATAATTAAAAAAACTTTTAAAGTAAAATTATGTATCTGAAAAAAATTTTTTGAAGTGAAAAACTTTTTTGGATGTGAAAACAAATTTTGTGGTTGGGAAAATATTTTCAGTTAAAAAAATTTTTTTGACCTGAACCAATTTTTTTTGGTGAAAAGAAATTTTAGTGGTGAAAAATATTTGATATGAATTCAAAATATTATTCACTTCTCAGCGACCGGTGAACAAATATGAGAAAATATATTATTTACCAGTCGCTACTATGAAATTATACTAAAATACAACAATTTGTATGGAAATTTTAGAGGTATCTTCACATTTTCACTCATAACCGCTGGACCAATTTGCTCATTTTCAATACCAAACTGCTCGGGAGGATGTCCAATAATCTGGGTAAAAATCGCTATTCAACAGACAGACAGATAGACGGACATCGCTAAATCGACTTAAAATTGCATAAGGATCACGAACATACATACTTTATGGGGTCTTAGACCTACATATATTTCGACATGTTACAAACGAAATGACAAAATTACTAATGTACTAACTGAAATTTCCATCCCTGTCATTAATATTTATCTTGTATTCATATTCACTCACTATCATTATTATCGGTTGATTGTTGGTTGTTTAATGTATTCATACTTTGTATACTGATCTTGCTGTGGATGATGTGTCTGTTGTCGTTGATGATGTGGGAAAATTATTCACAGTTACGCTTTTTTATGAAGCTGGCTGTTTCAGAGTACCTAAGGAATTTAATCTACAAAAATTTAACTAACTTTATTCACAAAAAACACAGATACATTTACAGTTAAAATTAAAATGTAATGTTCCAACCGAAATACTATTGTATTAACCGAATTTTTATCACCACAAATAAAAATATAGGTGCCTAAAATCAACCCATTCAGTCAATAAAAAAAATTCGGTTGTCACAATGTACAAATATTTTCTCTATGTATCCGCACATCTGCGCACATCTCTATGTATCCCCACATCACGCTTTGTCAATAGAGCTTTGCAAGACAATCTTCCCAATCCTGTTCATTTGTGTGCCATCTTTAATGTTTACGTTTTTTTATAGTTGAAGGCTCTGTTCTGTTTTATGTTTCATTTCATATAAGGCGTGAAAATAAATATCTTTGAGAATAATTTAAGTGGGTTTTAAAAGAAATAATTATTTAAAGCTCTGCTAAATTAGTTTTATATTAAGAAATGTTATAAATTGTACTCTACTTATAAATTTTATATTTGCGGAAATAATCATTATGATTAGATCTGTGATGAGTGATCAACGAACACACCTTGCATTACATTAGTTTCAGTACAGGTGAAAGTATCGTATATTCTTTTTCTCATCATTATTCTTTTATAATGTTATAAGGGATCATTAATATATAGTCAATGATTCAATATCAACATTAAAAAATAATTTCAGGAACAAGGAACTTAAATTAATGATCTTCAAATATTCCCAAGGAATTCGGGGATTAAATGGAAGGAATGGGAATTTACATTGAAAAGTTGTTCTAGTCAAAGTCAGATTAACTGCTTAATCGAGCACTGATTAACTGTTAATCCAACTTTTGATCTGATTACTACTTCTAAACAACTCTGTATTCAGTACTATAAATTGTGTACAGCTCTATGTTTTGTTACAACGATGATTGGCAACACTTAAAAAACAAAAAAAACTAAGAAATTTAGTATTTTAACTTTCCAGTTAAACTTTTAATTGCAACATGAACAATGAAAATTAACAAATTGAATTAACTTTAATCGATAAGATTATTTTTTTAGTCTAAACGAGCTATTAACAAGTTTGAGTAAAACATTAAGCCGTAAGGTACTATTAAAAACTTTCTACATCTAACCTCAATAAATTTAATAAAAATCTATAAATAGCTAAAAATATGGTAACTCAATAATTTTACTAAATTTCAAACACTTAGTTCTTTAATTAACACCTCTTAATAAATATATTTGTACACAACAATATTTCAACAAAACAAACTCATTAAGACAAATCTTAATTTAATTACAAAATCATCATCATCATCATCGCCATAATGTATTAAAATGGAAATAAAATTCACACTATAAAAACAGTCAAAATATAAATTAATCTTGTCAACATCCACCAACATTAAAGTTTAACAAATGCTAATACAACCAGATGCATAATTATGGATGGATGAACCAAATACTAAAAACCCCCACTTTATTTACATAAATGATATAAAACTTTGAACCACATAAAAGAAATTACTTTTTCAATTTTTCACACCACAATAAAAGATATTATAAATAAGTAGAATTTCACAAAAAAAAAAAAAAAACACATATAAATTGTTTTGAAATTAAGAAAAAGGTGTGAAATGACTTGCTGACATTGTTGCCAACATACAAAACTTAATATAAAAACAACTAAAACAAACATGTCTGCCAACATGTTTACACAGAAGGAAGACTGAAAAAGTTCTAATTTTTACAACAGCTTCCTTTTTATATATTAAGGGGTTGGGTTGAATAAGAAATTAAAAGGAAAATTATATCGATGGTTAAAGGTTGATACCTCGTAACTGACAATAAATTACAATATGAGTTAAGCATGCCAAACAACTTCTTCATCATACAGAAATCATTTGGGATGCTTATCTCAAGGTGTTATTTAATCGTCAGTTACGAGTTATCAACTTATGACCATCGCTCAGATTTCTTTAAATCCCACAATCTAACATATAATGTTATCTTAAGATCCTCCACAGAAAAATTTGTTTATAAACTATTCTAGAACAGGTTCATTTACCTCAAAAGTTATAGAAATGGCGAACGAGTGGAATTAAAACATTAGAAAAAGGAAACGAAATGGAATGAAACGGGGAACGAGTGAAACTAGGGAGCCAGTGGAATTGAAACACTAGACAAGGGGAAAATATGGAATGAAAAGGGAACGAGCGGAATTGAATCATTAGACAAGAAGAATGAAATTAAAAGTTAACAGTTAACACTAGGAACGTTCCCTTGAATGACCTTTAAAACTACCGATAACGATAACTGATATAAAAAGTTAAAAAGCCATTATTAGATATTTTTCTTACGACTTATAAAAATTTCATTAATATTGAAGACCTTTTGATTTAGGACATATCATAAATACTATTTTTAAACCCATTGCCGACTAAGGTTTTTTGACACTTATAATTCTCCAGGTAAGAAATAGAGCAAATGAGACCAACGGTGATTTGTAGAGTAGGATTGGGGCAACAAAAATGTAGTTAGCCATATCTGGTTCCATTGGCTATTTGGCAAGCAAAATTAGAGGCTATGATAGGGTCTAGAAAGTCAACTATCATAATTATTAAATTAAATTTTAAAAAGATCAAAAGTGCTTTGGTGGAAACTGTATGGTCGTTCTAGGGTTAAAGAATTTTTAAAGAATTTGGTTTAGCTTAATTTTTTACTTTTTGCAAAATGTTGTTCTAACAAAGAACATCTTAAAATTTTTCTGCTGGAAAAAATGTTTTTATATAAAAATTTATATAATCTGATAAATTTTTTCTATAGAGAAAATTTCTATAATGGTTAGTTTTTGTATAGAAAAATTTATAAAACATAACATCATAACGAAACTTGGATATATTATGTAGAAGACAAAGCCAACGGCTTAGTATTTGTATACACCCTACTATAAACCTCAATAAGCTCAAACGTATTTCAGATAAACGAATGTTTGCGGGTTCAATTCTTATCGACGGCAAGATCAATTTAGAAAAATAATATGAGTTTTCTATCCTTTACAAATATAGCAACGAACTCCTTCGGTGTTCACATAACATAACAGGAAAAATGAAGCTGCCAAAGAAGCAATAAAAGCATCACTACTATCGCAAAGGCATCACTTCTTTTCTAATGGTTTCATCGATGAATTTAACATTAGCGTGTCATAGGATGGAAGTATTCAATTGTAGCTACTAGCATTACAATGATAAGGTATTCTGATACATGAGTGGAAAATGTTCAATACTTTGTAGTATTTAAGCTTTGATGAAAATTGAATTCATAAGAATGCAAAAAATAAGTTTAAAGAAGCGAAATGTATGCATTGATATACAAATACTCTTTATTAAAACAAATAAATAATTCTGCATTAGTGAAAAAGCATTTTTGAAACATCTTTCAAAAATTATAATGAATTCTTAGACAAATTCTAAAATATTTTTGGATAATATAAAAACTGGTTGTATAATTTGGGAATATTTTTAGATAATTTTAAAATATTTTTGAACAATTTTAAATAATTTTTGCATCTTTGGGCAATTTGAATTAATTTTTACACAATTTTAAAATTATTTTGATAAATTCTGAATTAAAACTGGAAATGGTGTAGTGTTAAATAATAAACATAATGCAAAAATGCACAGATTGCGTCGTCATAAATATTTAAGGCTGAAAAAATGCAAATGACAGGCCAGCTAGTTTCAAGTAAGGGTTAAAAAAATCTGTTTTTCTTGATGTTCTTTTATAAAAATTGCAAAACTGAATAAATTCTAACCCTCATTAAATTTTAAACTAAAATATAAAAAATGATTAAATTAAAAAATTAAAAAATTTCATCAGAACTATTTTTTTAATTTCAATTAATGCTTTAGATTAAAAAAAAATCTACGATATACTATAACATATGCTTTAGAAGTAATGAAGAGTGATTTTTTAAGATATACATCAGGTTTATATCCAGATCACTGCATTTGAAATATGAACACATCAATTGTTTGGAAGTGCCTCAGAATAACACCAAAAAAATATAAAAGAATGTCAACTGAAGTTTAAGAAGCAATGAAAGAAGTTATATTCCCAGAATGACTACCATTTTTTTGCTGGACAAACTCTTCATCAGATGGCCAGTGATGCCATATTTGAAGCCCTATTTGTTTTACCACCTTTCATTTTTCTCCTCCTTCCCTTTTGCAAAGAGGTAAAGAATTTCCCGAGATTTTTTTTTTTCAAAAACAAAGTTTTAATTTATAAACTGGTGCATTTTGGAATTCCCTTAAAAGTTTACCACATAAAAGACAAATTTCTAAAACATTTAACTTTTTTTTTTCTAGACGCTTCCTTTTTTATTCTAGTGGAGTACTAAAACGCTTCAATAATAAAATTATGCCTATTTCGAGTGAAATTCCGAACCAAATTATATAGTAATATTTTAAAAGTGTAACATTGGACGAAATTCTCTAAAGTTTTTCATGATAATTTAATTTAAATTTTATTTCGAATATGATAAAGTTTTTCATAAATATGATGAAGCTTTTTGTCTGAGTATACGAATCTTATTACTGGATGTATATTTTTTTTCAATAAAATATATAAAAAAAACACATAAAAGTTAAGATGCCGTCTACGTTCATTTTCAGTACCACTGAAAAAAAGCAACAATACTATTTAAATACTAAATTGGAAAAACACTTGAAAATAATGTATTATTTTCAATCATTTAAAAACAACCCACCCCCTTAAGAATTGGTATAATTTGGTATTATTGTTATTGTGACACATAGTTGCAATTGTTGTAACAATGAATGAACAGAAATGGTAAATAAAAAAAAAGAGGGGGCGTTATTCAAGTTGAATTTTTTATATCAAACGTACAAGAAAAAGGAAACATGACTTACAAAAACAACAACAACAAAAATATGTTAAGTGGTAAATCTGTTTTCCAAATCAGTGAATTTTGTTTTGAAAAAAAGTGAAAATGGATTCGTTACACTCTTGTTTGGAACTTGTTATTACCAGCTCAAGTTTAGCTTTAGAGCATTTATACACAAAAGAAGTAGAAAAAAATGACACAGAAATAAAATTAATGATAAACAGTTAAATTTAAATGAACAAAATGAACAATAACCGAAAAACTTGAAGAACTAATTAGTTTCAGTTTCGCTTTAAGTTTATGTGATTATATTTTGATAACCAACTTCTGGTATTAATTTTTTTTTTTCAATTTGTTTTTCGTTTTCGGTATTTTGTTAATAGCTTGTCTAAACAATTAAATTAATTGTTACGAGTATTAAAACTCTTGAATAAATATTGAAATTTATTGTTTGATATTAAATTTTGAAAAAAAACTGCAACGTCTCATAAGCGAATTAAAAAATATTCACAATTTTTCACTTGAGTTTGTTCAGAGTGTTTATTGGCAATCAATAAATTATCACATTTATAGTCAATTTGGTCGATTGGCAAAACCATGGCATTAATTAAAACCTAATTTTGTTAATAAAATGTTGCAAAATATAACTACTACATCAGATGTTTTGTATGATCATTCATGGTCATATAATGTAAGATTTACAGCTGCAGTATTAAATACACTTAAGAAAATAAGTAGTAGTAGAAATAAGAAAAAATTTAAATATATATGTTTCAAAAACTTTTGGAATAACCTTCTTGTAAAAGCATAATGTCATGATAATTGACTTATTGTGACATGTAACTAAACTATTCTTAGGACCGGTTTTGTAACATGCTACAGGTTCCTGTTTCTCTTGGGACCATCTACGAATTGTATAAAGTTAAAATAACATTTTTTCTTCAAGTACATTAACACTAATCTTAACTTACATATTCCATAAACATCTCAATATTTTAATACTGCTAATATAAAATTTATAGTGTTGAAATCTTTCGTATCAATAAGGATATTATTTATGACTAGATTTTTATCATCAGTTATAATTACAGGTGCTTAATTCTTATATACTTAGCTTATCAAGTTTTCATAACGCACATCTCTTCATCTCATGTACTATGAGAATATTTAACGTATGTGATAAGTTGATTTAAGTTGATTTTTATGATCAGAATGTGCATATTACACTCAGAAAAAGTTAGTAGAAAAATTTGTATACAGTTTTCAATCCCACTTTACTATTTTTGTACTGAATTTTAGTAAAAAAAATAGTATTTAGCAAATCTTTTTGCTATTTACTTTTTTTTATTACAGAATTTTGACAGAATATTTACAAATGTTTGTTACTAATTTCAGAAATCATTTTATAAATTTTTGATAAAATTGGCAAATAAAATTACTAATTTTAAAAAAGTGGATATTGAAGGAAATGTTATTTCTAATTAAAACTTACACCTACAAACTTAAACTGCCTTAAAATGTTACATATATTAAAGAAAGGGATCGGAAGTTAATATACCGACTCATGTCTAAAAATATTACATTCACTTAAAATAGCACTAAAAAGTTTTTTAGTTCCAAAAATCAGCCCTAAAACTATTAAAATTTGACCCTAAAAGTAAAAAAAAAAATACTAAAATATTTTTCGAACAGAAATTACCAATATAAAACAAAATGATAAATTCATCTATGTTTAAACAATTTTTAAGATTTTTTAGCCTTTTATTATGTTTTTAATTTTGTTTGCTTTGATTTTGTTTTTAATATACTGCTGGGCTCAAATTAGCAAAATTTCCCGTAATAACAGCAAAATTTTCAGTTGCCATTACAGACTTTTTTTAATGAGTGTAGCGACCTTAGTACCTAAGAGAATCATAAAAGAAGTCTGCTATGATAATCGTTAATTTAATTTGAACATTAGATGGACATTAAAATATTTAGTTTGGAATATTGTGACATATAGTCGTGGTTCAATTCCCACCAAAGGCTCTGGCCTGTTGTCGCTACAACGAGCCGATAGCCTTTGTTGCTAGTGCTTTGTTAGGGTATTGGGATATAATTTGTAATTATATCATTAATATAAATAAAATAAATAAACAAAATAAATAATCTAAAGATTTAGCTTTTTTCCTGCATAAGGTAAAAATTAGTTTTCTTGTTCTTTCAAGTGTGTTAAATAATATTTTAAAACGCTTTTGGAAAAAATTTAGCCTTTTGTGGTCTGGGAGACAAAAGCCGTTTAAGTGTATATCTCAAAAATGTGGTATTTTTGGCAAATTTTAGGCGTTCATTATGAAACATTGGTACCATATAAATTTTTTCAAAGTATTGTGCATATCGCCTCTTTCCGCCTTTCTGGCTATATATGGAATCCGCGCCAAAAGAGCTGCTCATTTGTTGAGACCCAAGTACAAATCAAGCTAATTTCGGATATTCTATTTAAAAGTGAAGCATATGCCAGTGAGAGCGTTCTGCATAGATCGTATCAAATATGAGTCGACCGGGGCAAGGTCTGGACTACAAGGCGCGTGAGGCAAAATTGTCCAACAACTATTTTCTAAATATTTTTAAGCGTTCTTCCAACATATCGCCGAATTTTGCCATGATAGAATATTACGGATTTACAGGTTGGTTGAAAAGTTCTTGCGCTCACCAAGAGATGGCACTGCTAGCTCCAAACTTTTTTTTCTCAAGTTGGTATAACTGTCCTGAGAACACATGCAAAGTTGCAAGTCATTCTGTAAATTCTTTCTTTGTTTACAAGCCATTTGAAGTTGACGTGTCATTGATTTTTTTAATATGGAACAAAATTGAATATCGTGCAGTTATTAGATTCTTTGTTTTAAAGGGTTTAAAAGCAAAGGAAATTTATAAACAATTGTTAGAAGTGTATAAGGAGTCCTCACCTTCAAAACGCACTGTTGAATTTCGGGCTGGTGAATTTAAACGTGGTCGTACCAGCCTTAAAGACGATCCACGGGAAGGACGACCAATCATTGAGCAGGTACATAATATGGTTAGTGAAGATCCAAGTTTGACTAAGCGTGAAATTGCTAATGCCATAGGCATTAGCATGAAGAACTACGTATGAAAAAACTGTTTGGAAAGTTAGTGCCGCACACTTTAATAATTCAACAAAAACTGGATTGAAAACAAATATCTCAGCGTAATTTGGAGCGATTTAAGCCGAATAAAACCGACTTCTTGCGTCGTTTTATAACTATGAATGAGACTTGGATCTACCACCATGATCCTAAATTGAAACAAGAATGTTTACAGTGGACTGAAGCTGGTTGTTCAGCTCCAAAGCAGGTGAAGTCACAACGATCAGCAAAGAAGGTTATGGCATCAGTTTTTTTGGGATGCAAAAGGAGTTTTGTTGATCGATTATCTTCAGAAAGGTAAAACAATCAACTCTGAATATTATTGCAGCCTTTTGGATCAGCTGGATGAAAAAATTCGTGATAAAAGACCTGGTTTAAAGAAGAAAAAAAATCATTTTTCATCAAAACAATGCACCTGCTCACAAAAGTGTTTTGACGATGGCTAAATTCAAAGAATTAAAGTACGAATTGCTTGAACATCAACCGTATTCACCAGATTTGGCTCCCAGTGACTACTATCTCTTCAGAAATCTCAAACAATTCCTTCGTGGAAAGTATTTTTCGTCGAATGAAGAGGCCATAGCAGCCGTAGACGGTTATTTTGCAGAGCTTCCGGAAAACCATTATAAGGTTGGGATAAAATTATTGGAAGATCATTGGAATAAGTGTATTGAGCTTCTAGGAGATTATATTGAATAAAAAAATATATTTCGTAACAAAAACAGTATTCTTTCATTTCGAGCGCAGGAACTTTTCAACCAACCTGTATATCTGGTCGTATATTCCGGGCGTTTTTCGGCCAATGCTCGCTTCAAACGAATCAATTATTTTCGGTAAAGGTCGCCTGGGATCGTCTGCCCTAATTTTAACAGCTTATAATACAATAATTATCTATAATATGATCTTAAAAGGAGCAAAAATAAAACACATTTATTAAATTTTACATCCATTCCGCGAAAAAAAGCTAAATTTTTAAATCAATCATTTTTGAAAATACAGAATTTTCTAAAACTTGGATTTTCACCTCATATATGCAATGAACACAATTCTTCAGGGTATCTCCTCGAATTTTGTTTTAAAATTTGGTGGAGGAGATTGATGGGAGGTCGCGAATCCAAAAAAAAAAAAAACAATGTTTTTTTTAATTTTCTGGTTAGGGCTGGCATTGTTCTTGCCTGAGGGGAGTAAAGGATTGGTTTATTATTTTAGTAATTATCAGGTCCACATTGTTAACTGTAAAATCATTTATTTTAACTGTAACTAACTAAAGTCTGCCAACAAAGTTTTCAAGTTTATTTGTTTATTTTATTATTGTAATACTCTATAAGCCTTTTTAATTACTTCTTTGTTGCAGCACCAATTAAGTCATTGAATTACACCGATTAGGTAGCAAAGAGAAAATGTGTGAATTATTTTATGTCATATTACCATTATCAGATTTAAGAAATGCCATAAAATGTCTATTAGTAAAAATATTTTTACAACATTAAAGTAATGTTGTTGAAGTTTAATTTAATTTTATCTTATAAAATTACCTATAAATAGTTAAGGAAGACTAATTAAAAGCTTTCACTTCTCCAGCCAGCCAGCCAGTCAGGCAGTCATAAATAAATAGTTAAAAAAAAAAAACTAAACGCTATATATATTTGTTTTCTATTTATTCGTATCTTTTTGTGGTAATTTAGAATTACATGAAAACTTGAAATACAAATCGTGTAATCTCTAATAAGTTGTGTGTGTGTATTGTAGTAATTAACCTATAGTAATTACCTACAATTTTCAAAAATGTTTTAAAATTTTGTAGCTCTTTAAAATAAAATGCTCATAAATGTTTTGTGTAAATACACTCGATAATAGATTATTAAATAGTTTTAAAAATATTTGGTTTGGTGATTAGGTTAGGCACAATCATTTAATCCAATGTAATTAAATGAGAACAATGTTGCCAGATTAGGAAAATTGTTTGTTTATTTTAAATGTGGTTTTGAAAAGGAATAAAATTTTTGTTTTAGATTGTTACATTATAAAGCAGCATCTACACTCCAAGAAAAAGCTTCATCATATCCATGAAATGTTTCATAGAATTCCGTCCAATGTAAGATTTTAAAGTATTAATGTAACATTTCATATATCGCAAAAATATTTTATAATATGTATTAAATTTTTTATCTTATTTATGAAGTTAGGATTTAACAAGTGAGGATTTCATACCTTTCATAAATATTGCCGGCCTAATAGACAGTTTTTAAACAATTTTTGGAATTTGAAGAAGCTTTTCGCTGGGTGTATTTATAAGCTTATGAAATCAAGCACAATTACATAGACAAACCACAACCAAAATTTTTTGAAAAATCGGCACACATCCATCCGATTGTCCAAGTTTTCGATGACGCTGAGGCAAAGTTGAGGTTCTATGCCGTTAATGTGCCGAATTATCTCATCCTTTAGCTCTTGAATTGTTGCTGGCTTATCGATGTACACCTTTTCTTTCAAATAACCCCAAAGAAAAAAGTCCAACGGTGTCAAATTACATGATCTTCGCGGCCAATTGAAATCGCCACTACGTGAGATAACACGGCCATTGAATCTGTCGCGCAAAAGAGCCATTGTTTCGTTAGCTGTGTGGCAAGTGGGTGTGGTACTCATTTAACATCGGCCTACGGAGCGGTTTGTGCATACGTCTTATGGTCACAAAAGAGTCATTGGGAATGTAAACTGTAGCAGCGACTACATTACTCATAGGTTGAGCTTCAATGAGGGACTACGCCTCACTGCAGGGGAGTATGGATGGTCGGCACATCTTTGCCCTAACCATAGAATCTTTAATTTCCCCACGGATGGTTCTAAGATGGGCGGTATGGAATCGGATTTGGTGCTGCAGTATTCTGTCGAGAGCAGGGTATCGAGGAATAGCATAAACTTCTGGAATACTACAGCATTTTTCAGGCAAAAGTTTTGGCGACCGAAATGGCTGCTGACCTTGCTTTCGTCCTTGAGACAATTGGTTGTTACATTCATTTTTATATTGATAGTCAAGCGGATATTAGGGCAAAAACTCTTTAGGTTGACTTTGTGCCTACAGGAAGGCGCACATCTATAGGATTCGTGGATACCGGCGCATTGAAGGTAACGAGATTGCGGATGAGCTGACGAAGCACGGATTCGATTTGCCTTGCAAAAGGGCAATGGACATTCGTGTGCCACTCCAGCCTTTGAATCGGGAAGTAGACTACACTGGAATGAGCAGAACTGAGACCGTTTGGTGGAATACCAGAAGGTGTATGTGGAAGTCTTACGATTCTAAGGCGACGAGTCTGCTGTTATTCTTAACCAGAAGCGATTGTAGAATTCTGGTGGGGGTACGGACTGCGAGAGCCAAGGGAGTAGGAAAGCTATCGAGTGATTATTGTAGATTTTGCAGCATATTATATGTCACAGTACGGCTCTTGCGCGCTCTAGGACAACATCCGCGTTCTGGAGGAAATCTCAAGAATTGGAATTCTAAGACTCCTGGTATTTGCTAGGAGTGTGTGGTCCACCCTGGGCTACATCTAACTGATCTTTTATGTAGAGGTCGTTTCTCATCTGGTAGCGCTAGGCACCAAATAGGTCTTTGACTAACCTAACCTATACAAATTACTGTTACTGCGAGCATTTGAAATTAGTAAATTATATTGATGGTACAGGAAAAAAAGTTAGATCATATAGATGAAATTGGTTTATAATTTTTTTAACAATTCTTTAATTTTTCATAATTATGAAAAATGTTTAATACAGATTTAAAAAGAAAACCAAACAATTTTGATAAAAAAAAAATTCTTACCAATTATTTATTTCAGCTGCAAAATACTTTTGTTTATAATTCTCATTTAGTTTCAAAAATTAAAAATGTCAAATTAAAAAAATCTTTACTATATTGATAGAACTTTTTTATAGATATGAAAAAGTATTTCATAAATCTTACGTAATATTTTTTTTAAAAAATTCTTCATCATATGTAAGACATGTTTCATAAGTACATATGAAGAACCTGTCATCAATTTGCATTTTTTTAAAATAGCTTGATCATATTTATGAAGTGGTACATTGATGGAAAATCTATGAAGCTTTTCATTATATTTATGAAGTTTTTTATAAAAGTAAAGTTTTTTTCTCTGGTGTATATGTTAGGAATTAATTTTTAGAAATTTCAAAAGATATGTGGTTGCAGTATTTCATCATAATTGTAATGTTTTTCTAATGTTACACTTATTTATAGAATAATAGTTCCATTTTGTTGCTTACCCTGTTCTAAACACAATTTTAATATACATCGCAATATATGTTTTACAAAATGGCGCCCAATGAATGCCTTATTATTACGATGGATTATGTCCCTCAAGAGAAATAATTTCATAAACGAAGAAAAGTTTTAATTGCTAAATTGACTCTTTCTTTTATGACTTATAAAACTGACGCAAATACATCTCTCATTATATAAACTCATAAATCTGGCATCATTGTCTGCTAAACAATATCAAAATCAAATGCTTATAGCAATCCAAGGATAATACAAATTTAAAGGATGCACAAAGTTTAAGATATCGAGCCAACGAACCATTCATAATAGTGTCAACTGCTAAAAGTTTTCAATACAGTTATTTATTAGACAGTTTATTTGAAAAAGTATTTTTTGATGTTAAAACCATAAACAAGGTATAATAAAAATAAAAAAAATCATAAATTAATTTTAGATCCATATAAAAAATAACTGTATTGAAAACTTCCAGTTATTAACACTTTTATGATTGGCTCGGTAGCTTGATGGCTCGATGACTTTAACTCTGTGCATCCTGTAAAGTTGTATCATCTTTGCTTATACTGTATAGTCAAGTGGCATATACTTCTAATTGCTGCAGCGGCTGTTGCTGTTGCTTGTTTAGAGTTTTTCGTCTCGACTAATTACCAACAATTACTTATATTACAATATAATAAAAAACAAAATCAATATAAAATATGCATATAACAAGCATTTAATATACAATCTCAACTACATCGTACATACATACAATACATAAAGTATAAATAAACTACTGACTCGTCGTTACTTATGCCATCATACATGATTTCTTGGGGTAAGGAAAAAAATAGTCAAGTATTTAAACAATTATCTGCATGTATTTCAATAAAAAAAAAACCCAACTAAACAACAAGAAGATGAAGGAGAAAATGACGCCAATTTCAAGTGCTTTGTTGTCGTTTATATAAATTAAAAAACATTTATCTGATAAAACTTAACATTATGAAAAATGATTAATAACGCAAAGAAAAATAAAATAATTGATGTTTATGTAATTAGGAAGCATTAGGCTATGCAGAGTGTTTTTTTAATTATTTTGAGACATAATTTACTCCCTTAAAAACACTTGAGAGAAAAAAGGATCAGAAGGATTATTTATAAGAAATATTAAACAAATAAACACTTTAAAAGTTTCAAATGTAACAAATTTCAAAGAAAACAAACCAAATCCTCTTAAAAAACGGAAATAAAGATCTTAAGATTAAGTGCATATGTTGCAGTTACATAGAAAATGCAATGATTTAATTATAAGCGGTTATGGTAGCATGATAAGAGTTGGAAATTAATTTTTTTTTAACTAAATATAAGTTCTAACATCATCAGCGTCAAGTATGAAAATGACTATTATGGTAGAAAATATGTATTCTTTGTCGTATTAATTATCTCAATCCAACACGCGTTGTTCGCTAATTTGCACAGAGTGTAAAAACAAAGCCGAAACCCGGAACGGATTTTTAAATATTCAGTTTTTTTTAAATAAAACTAATTTCTGTTAACTATACTCAATATTCTCCATTTACCCGGGTCCTCACTCAAAAAAAAGACTTGAACTAAAATGTAATAAAAAATTTCCTTTAAAACAGTTTATAAATTGTCCTCAATTTAAGTAAAATTTTATTAAAACTTAGAAAAATGTTCTTAAAAAGAAGAAAAATTCCTAAGTTTGAGGAACAACGAAATAGTTTTTATACTCGGAAATAGTTCATATTTTTCCTAAGTAATATTTCTTGATTTTAGAAAAAAAAACAAGTCTTTTAATTAAAAATTTATTAATTTGAAGAAAAAACATCTTAGTTTTAAGAAATTTGCATACTCAATGTAATAAAATTAAGTTTAGTTCAAAAAAAAAATTAGAACATAATTTACTCCCATTTAGTTCAAAAAATGTGTCTAACTTTAAATGAGAAAGTACTTCTCGAACTAAATGTGTGTTCATTTTTTGTTCGCGAGAAGTAAAATTATCTAAATTTTCTGAAAGACATTTCCAAATTCAGTTTTTAAGTATACCACTTTCTAATTTGGAAGAATTGTTTTCTAAAAATTAGTTTAGACAATTAAAAACAAAAAGTAATAAATTTTCTCCTATGTAATAATAAAAATTTACTTGATTTTAGAAACTGATGAACTATTTCTAAGGAAAACTTTCGTGCAACTTAGTTAAGATAAATTTTAAATATTTTAATAAAATATTCTTTTTTTCAAGTAAAAGTTTTCTAATTTTTAAAAAATATTAAAATTTGGTATAGGATTTTTTTGTTTGAAAAACGTTTAAATTATTTTTAATATTTTATTTCAAAAAAAAAAATAAACAATAAATTACAAACAAACTAGTTAGTTTTCCTAATTTTCAAGAAAAAATATTATTAAATAAAAAAATTAAAGTAACAATTTAAAAAAACTATCGTACATGATAGTACGTGAATTTTTGGTTCGTATTCGTGCATGAGCGTGAGTCAAAAATCTTTCACGTGCCTATTTCTAATCTTAACAGTCTTAAATATTGAACTTAAAGTAGCTTAAAATGTATTTTAAATTTTGTAGCAAAGGGTAAAAAATTTAGAATTTGCGCTTTTATGTAATAAATTTTGTTTGTTGACTACAATACAAAATATCGCAGGCACATTTTATACATTACGGCATTATGGCTTTCCTATAATTGACATACCGCTTATTAAACTTTATATTTATCGAACTATTTTTTTCACTTAATAATAACAAAGTTTAAACTTGTATATGTCAAATAAAGTTTAAGCTAAAAATCCCATAAAATAAACTCATGACTTTTACATTTTCCAATAATAACAAGAAATGTAACTGTGATATTTTGTATTTTTGCAACAATTTCCTTAAATTAGTTAATTTAAGAAGACAAAGGACTCCCAGTGTTCCTTAGCCATAGATGCCGTGTGTCAAGTAGGGCGTCTTTTTTTTTGTAGTTCTCTCAAACAGAACCGTTTATTAACGAAAAGGATCTGACTTTGTCACAATTTATTGAGTTTTAGGATATCCTGCAGTACATTTTTTTATTTTGTTTACCTTTTTGCTAATGAAATTTAATTTATATTTTAAATACATGAATTTAGTATAATTCAATTTAGTTTTGAGACAAAATCACAAAGCGGAAGTCCTCCCAAAGTAGGAAAATACTTACACAATGAGTGTAAAGTACCTTAAAATATATGGTAAAATATATTACCTTTACCATTGAAGCAGGATAAGGATGATTTTCACTTAAAAGAAGTGTTATTTAACTTGTTGTTAGAAAATATTTTCTTATTTTTCTTGATAAAAAGTCCTAGTTTTTAGTCAAAAAAATTATCTAATGAACTTGAATAAAATAAAATTTTTCTTAAAACCAAGGAAATATTTCCTAACTAACAGTACAATTTTAGATGATGTATGAACTAATTATGAGGAAATATTACTGTTTTCTAACAAAAATTTACTTCTCAGTAGTAAAATTTTTCTATAATTTAGAAATTTTGACCAAATTTTAAGAAAAATTAAATTTTATTAAATATTGACAAAAAAAAGTGTCTTTGGCGCCGTTTTCATTCCAATTTTTCCTCTAAGTAAGTTGATTTTTCTAAATTCTAGTTCATTTTTTTTTTTTTTTTTTTGAGTGCTAGAATTATAATAAAAGTGTTGGTGGTGGGTAAATAGGACAGATTCTGAAATAACTCAAATATCTTTGTGTAAGAAGCCATGAATCCTCCTAATGTTTTCATCACTTCTTTCTTAATGTTTGTATAAATATTATTTATCTTTTAATCCTCATACCCATCTCAACTATGTTGCAAGTTATTATATTAAAACTTGCCCACATATTCACGCTATTAAATTATACTTAACAACTTCGTTGGCCACATTCATACTTTTTATGATCTTTGACATTTTTGTTAACAATGGTTAACTAAAGAGATATTGTTTCATCTTTAGAAAAATATAAAAAATAAATTCGTTCTGGTTTAATGTCCTATTTATGCAAAAATAAAATTGTAAAAAGTGGAAACCCACACATGTATCTTATTTAAGTGATGAAAAAACAAGTTGAAGGTAGATGAGTTGGTAATGGAATCACATTTTTTTACACTCTAGTTTAAAAAGTTACAAGATGTAGTGTACGTATAAATTTTAGTTCCAATTAACCATACACTCAGAATATTATGTAGTTAACTGTTTGTAGTTTAATAAATAAGTATTCCGTTCCATTTAAAAAGAAAGGAACATACATTTATTTTTCAAAGAAATATCTATATTAACTTTTTTATACATTTATTCGAAATAATTTGCTATCATTTACCATTTTTTTTTCAGTTTCATTTATTTTTTTCATTTGTTTGAAATTTAATAAAAATTTACCCACAAAACGGAAACTTGTGGTTTATTTGTGTCCGTAACAGTTATTACAAATTTAAATTTTGTTTGCTGTCTTTTTCAAAAAAAAAAAAAATATTAAAAAAATTTCAATTTGTTTTTTTGTTTAAATTGGTTGTATATATACAAAATTTTTCAATACAAATTACAAGAAATTCATAAAAACACATACATACACAAACACATTCACACAAAAAGTGTTTAAAGCTTCATATGCATACATACATTTTGTATTGTAAGAGTATACTAAAAAAAAACAAAAAATACAAAAACGGAAATAATTTCAAATAAATGAAAAAAACATTCATTTTTAAGGAATTGGTAGGTAAAATTTTGACATTTATTTTAACTGATTATATCGTTTGTTTCTTACGGATGTGTCAGTTGATTAATCAACATTTAAAAATAAATAACAAATGGCATTTAATTTAAATGAAAATTAAGTAAACCGGTTTTTTAAATGAAATATAATTTCTATTAAATGATATTTTCAGTTATTTTAACTTACAAAGTTTTTTAAGTGTAGTACCTATATAATATAGAGTATCTTATTGGAGATAATTTAAAAACTGTTTCCAAGTCAAATTGTAGTTTAAACCTTCTTTTTGTCAGAGGCAATAATATCAGTGACAGAATATCACTATGAAGGCAAGGATCACCTCTTTAAGAGCCTTAAACTGGATTTTTCTTATGCCCTGTTTATCTATTACGAAAATAGTCTAAGCAATAGAAAGTGACAATTACTTTCGTCAAAAACAATTTTTAGTTACTTTGCTATCGTTTAGACCATTTTCGTAATACATAAAAGCCAGAGCTTAATTTCTAAAATAATTTCGCTTTAAAAAAATTAAATTAAATCCTTAATACATATACATTTTCAAAATATTTGTGAATCCATTATCCATCCGTACAACAGCAGCAGAAAAAACAAATTATCATATTTACATGCATAAACATATTAATATAATGTCCACCGAAGTTTTTTTTTTTTTTTTTTGAAAATATAATAATGCAAAAATACACAATCGTTATATAAAAAGCACGAGCATGCACAATTTAATTGAATTTACGGCCAGCAGTCTAACAAGTTGTCGTAGAAGCGTGAGCCTTACAAGCCATAAGTCAGGCAATTTAATTTGTAATCATATGCCGCCTTGTTATAAAAACGTAAGTTTTATAGTTTTTCATCAGGAATAAAACGGATCCCCAGTAGTAGTTGCACAACGGGATAACATAACAAGGCATGCAGCAACAACAGGCAAAAAAAAAACAGCCAAGCAAGCAGCAGCAGTAAAAACAAATCTGCATGCATGCTTATATACTCGTGTATAGGTGGGTTAATTCAAAAGTGCTTCATTTCACTATATATTCACACTTCGTTCAGAAGGTACAAAGACTTTATTTTAATAGATTCACTTACAAAGGAATCCCCCTACCGACGATTTGGATGAAACTCCGATATGTTATAAAGACAGCTAATCAAAGGTTATGCTCATAGTGTAGAACCAGGATAAAAATTTCTATTTTTAGTAATCCGAAAAAAATCAACAAGAAAATTATGAACTCGTCAAAAAAAAAAGTTTAATATAAATATTGAAAGTTTTTGAAAAAGGTAGCAAAAAGGGCTTCAGTAAAATCTTCGTTAAAATCCGAGAAATCACGATAATCAGAAAAATCTTAAAATTCTTAAATCTTAGAACAGTTATTGCGCTCCATCTGAAGGAGAGTTGGGGAACTTGTTGAAGTTTTTTTTTTTGTTCTAAGACCTGATATGTTATTTTACTTCGGTGGGGTCAAGTGCTATGGGAACATTTTAGGACGCTGGGATAGGTAGTATATAATTCTCTTACATACTTTTTTAATTTTATGTTGCAGTCACCGGATATAGAACCAGCAACCTTTCTTGTAATAAGTCCAATGCGCTAACCATTGCACCACAACGCCCACATAAGATCTCTTTCAATAAGTTTCAGACTAATTCAGGTCTTCTTTCAGATTTCTTATTTTTCTTAAAGACCATCTTAGACATACTTTCAACCGTACCCTCAGATCAAAAATTGTTAGTAGAAAAATTTGTAAACGGTTTTCAATCCCACTTTACTATTTTTGTACTGATTTTTAGTAAACAAAATTATTATTTAGCAAATATTTTTGCTATTTACATTTTTCAAATTACAGAATTTTTACAGAATATCTACAAATTTTCGTTGATTATTTCAGAAATCATTTTAGAAATTTTTGAAAACCGATTTGCTAAAATAAGCAAAAAAAATTACTGATTTTAAAAAAGTCGATATTGAAGGAAATGTTATTTCTAATAATTTAACCTCATACATACAAACTTAAATTGTCCTAAAATGTTACATGTAATTAAAAAAGAGATCGGAAGTGAAGATATCGACTCATGTCTAAAAAGAGGACATCCACTTAAAATAGCACTTAAAAGGGTTTTTTAGTTCTAAAAATCAGCCCTAAAAACAATTAAATTTAACCTTAAAAGTAAAAAAAAACTAAAATTACTGAAATATTTTTCAAAACAGAAATTACCAAATTAAAACAAAATGATAAATTCGTTCATGTTTTAACAATTTTTAAGATTTTTAAGCCTTTGATTTTTTTTTAGTTTTGTATAAAACATCTCTTAAAAAAAATATAATCAAAATTTTTGATGCTCGATAAAAAAAATAAATCTAAAACTTTGTACTAATATTAATAGTATTTAGTATTTTTTTTTGCTGATTTTAGCAAACAGATCTTAAATTCCACTTTACAAAAAGTCTACTAAAATTTAGTAGCGGCAACTAATTTTTCTACTAATTTCATTGTACTACACGCCAGCAGACATGTGTTGCTAAGATTAGCAAAAAAATACCGCTGGGCTCAAATTAGCATAATTTTCCGTAATAACAGCAAAATTTTCAGTTGCCATTACAGACTTTTTTTGGTGAGTTTATCTACTCTTTAACACATGATAGCAAAATTTGCCATTACTTTTTTTTTTTCAATTGTTAGCCAATTGTTAGGGAAACTGAGGCAAAGGGAAGATTATGTATGACACACTAAATCAGAAATAAATGTTGTTTAACACACACATCCAATTTAATTGATTAATAAGGCATCGTTTGGTTGCGTATTCGATTGATATTATCATGGAAAGTGTTCTTCTGACATATGTAACGACGAGTTTTCCTCCATAAGCTGGGATAAGCTCGCGGAGTAGGGATTGTCAGAGAAAATATTTGAGGAGTGATTAACGCAATACAAAACTTAATTCATTTATAATTATAAGATTAACCTATAAATAGAAAGTTCGGATTGCGGCACAAAAGATTTCGTATAACCTCAAACAATTGTGACTTCCGCCGGCACACTAGCCAAGATGTACAACGACATATAACGGCAAGTTTTCTTTATTGCGCTGCTTCTAATGGCAAGGTGTTGAGAAAAAACCAGCGTGACGAATTCTGTCGTTACACATCTTATACAAAAATGCTCAGGTCTACTTTATTGAAAATCTTACTTTTTGTCGTAAGGTAAAAAGATTTGAATTCAGACAATCCAACACCTCGTTTCTGTATTTCTCGGATCGTTAAAATTTTCGCAAAAAACATGAAAAACACAACCTTGTTCTGTCTTTTATAGGGTGAGTCGCAGGCAATTAAATATAAATTAATCTAAAGAAGATTATAAGGCGGTATATTCTTGTTATTTCTCTATCTAATAAAAATATTTCCAAAATTAAATGTGCCACAGCTTTAAAAGTTAGAAACTCGAAAAAACTTTTCCGTGAAAATGCAATCAACTTTATTATCTATTAAGTAGCCTTGTATAAAATAGGGTGACTATAAATTTTTCGATGCGAAAACTTCTCGCATCAGATACAAAAACAGGGTGCAGTATTTTGGAACATGTACAGGGTGCGCCATCTTTCATAATTGGTACGGCAACATTTAATGACTTGCATTTGTCCACCAATTGACTTAAGAACAAATGTTGTTGAAACGTCATTTTAGTCCAATTTTTACCATGTATCGGTTTACACCAAAACAACGCGATGAAATAGAGACGCTATACATTGAAAATGGTCTTTCAGTTGAGTTAACTCATCGTGCATATCGTCGAAAATATCGTGGCCAAGAAGCACCGTCTGTTGTTGTTGGAATTTGTTAAACACGGGTCAGTGGCAGATCGTGCACATGCCGTTCATCAATGCCGCAGGCGATCCAATGAACTGGTTGAAGCGATAAGAGAGAATGTTACCCAGAACCCAATTGAGTCGTATCGTCACCACGCTCAGCAGTTTGACATCAGTGGATCCACTTTCAGGCGCATTATGTAGGATGATTTGCATTTGTTTCCGCATAAAGTGCAATTGACTCAAAGAATATTGCTGGCAGACCACCACTTAGCTTGCAATATGGCCAAATCATTGATTTTTGGAATAAAATTTTGATGACCGACGAGGTTCATTTCACACTCTGTGGCAGCGTTCAGCAGCAAAATTGCCTCATATGGGAAACGAAGAATCCACACGATCTCCAGGAAATAACGTTGCATGGTCAAAATGTGTCTGCTTGGGCCAGCGTTTACGCCAAAACGACCATTGGCACATTTTTATTCAAAGTTGGAAAACAATATCGGTGGATGTTGGCTTATTATGTCTGCCCGAAAATGTGTGAAAAAGTTCTGAATGCTTACTGGTTTCAAGAAGATGGTGCACCATTTTACACTGCATATCAAACAATGAAGTTTCTGCAGCAAAAATTCCCGGGACTGGCCACCCAGATCTCTAGATCTGATCCCTCCTGCCTTCTTTTGTGGAAAAGTGTATGCTAACAAACCTCAGGCAAACATTCATCATTGTTATACCGCCCGATATGCTCGAAAAATGTATGGAAAATGCAGCAAGAGGGGTACATTTTACTGTGGCCAATAGTGGGGACCATTTAATTGATGTTGTATTCAACAAGTAGTCCAAATGAATTGAAAAGAACCAAATAAAAAAAAATACCACACATATGGAAAATTTTTTAAGTTATTTTTTACTCACATACCGACATCCAAGATGGGGCACCCTGTATTCCAGACCGACTTCTAATCGGCTGTAAAGCAGGCTACAGAACCTTGTAGTGCATATGTTTCGGTCGAAGTGTGATTTACAATATTTAAAACTTAACAATCTATTCACGTATATGTGATAGCCTGTATGATTTTTTCCATTTGATTATCATTATTAAATCGTTGACGATTTGTTATTTAAAAATCTTTATCTCCGCATTATCCAACATAATGATTGTGTCAAGAGTTGTTTTTTTGCAGTTTTCCCTTATATCCTCTTCTTATCTTGTTTTAAATGCTAATATTTTTGTTGTTGTTGCAACACAAGCATCAGCAGGATATTCCAATCATAACCAATTCACAATATTCCCATCTAATCTGTGCACAAAGTGATGATGATGATGACGTTGTTAATAATGTTAAGCAAAAGATATGATCATTGGAACATAAGTATTCAACATAAAAATTTAGCGGCATTCACATATACAGTAGAGATATGGTTTAACGAAGGACATAATGTCAGGTCGGTTCATTATAGCAGGTACAAAAGCCTGATTCTATCACAGAATCAATATAACTTTTCTTAAATTTTGTTAAGCAAACTATTAATGGAACCGAGATTTCACTGTACAATTACATCTAAAGGGTGGTTAAATTTTAAGGGTCGATGTTGAATGTGACCACACCTAAACGTCAAGTTTTTTTCTGCATTTCATTTGACATTTCTTAATTTCAGACTAACTCAATTTGAACCATGGAAAGATACACAATCGAGCAACGCGTTAAAGTTATTCAGGTTTAATATGAAAATGGGCGTTAAAATCAAAATGCCCTTTGTGATTTTTTTGGTCAGCATAATGGACCAAATGTGTCCACAATCGGGATAGTTGTGTACATATTTCTACAAATCGGGTCTTTTAGAAATGAGAAAACACCTGTGCATGCTCGCCAAGTTCGTTCTGCGGAAAACATTGCTGTTGTTCGCGACAGTGTGGCAGAATAGCCGTCAACCTCAACTCGCCGTCGGTGTTCGCTATTGCGAGATCATAACGGAATTCTTGAAGCCAGAAATTAAGGATATGGATGTGCACGATATGTGGTTTCAACAGGACGGTGCCACTTGCCACACAGCTAACGAAACAATAGCTCTTTTGCGCGACAAATTCAATGACCGTGTTATCTCACGTGGTGGCGATGTCAATTTGCCGCCAAGATGATGTGATTTGACACCGTTGGACTTCTTTCTTTGGGGTTATTTGAAAGAAAAGCTGTACGTCGATAAGCCAGCAATAATTCAAGAGCTGAAGGATGAGATAATTCGGCACATTTACTTCATAGAACCTCAATTATGCCTCAGCGTCATCGAAAATTTGGACCATAGGATGGATATTGAACCATACCATATTATCATAATAAAAAGAAATGACAATAATTTCCCAAACAATTTGTGTTTTATTCAAAATCAACATCGGCCCTTAAAATTTAACCACCCTTTAGAAAACTGTATACAATTGACAATATTGGTGCAAAAAATTTATATTTATCGATGTCCAAACCATGATAAGGAGGTGTACAAAAACTAAGCAGGGACTTGAAAAATTCACATGGTTTTGTAGAGATGTAGTCTAGTCTGTGTAATAAAAATCTTTATAATTGTCATACAAAAACAGTTAATGATAGTAATTATTTCATGCTGTGATGTTTAATAAATTTGAAGAAATAATATGAAGAGTATCCTTAAGAAAACTATTATTTTTTAGTGTACCCAAAGAAATATAGTTGAATTATATTTTGTACAATCTCATAACTATTTAAAATAATGTTGCAACTCTCCTACCAACTTGATTTCTTTTTAGGTTTATATTAAATATAGTTTAAGATAAAAAGTAAACTATATTTATGCAAATCTATTGGACTGGTTTGAAATATTAAAAATCTTACATTGTAGACATTTGTGGGTATTTAGGAAAGTAGACAGTCATTTATTAAGCATGCTCTGCTTTACAATTCAAATTACTTGTTTGTATTTAATACCATAATTTACGAGTCCTACTCTAATTTCAAACTAATCATACGTAATATGGATTTGCATGTAACATGATATTCTAACATTTCATAAAGCTCGTTAAATTTGGTATGTTAACGTATTTAAATTATTTCATAATGGCAATTGCCAAGCAACATTTTTGGTAGCAATGTTAGCTTAATCGATTGTAGCAAATTTTTTGTATTGCTAAACTAACAAAGGAAATTACAAGGAGAAAAACAACATGAATGGGCCAATCATATTTGAAGAGCATCACATATTTTTTGGATTATGATTGTGCCAACCATAGTCGATTCATATTTTGATAATAAAATAACCATATAGTCCCTACAGTTATATTATGACTTGAAGCTATGAAAAAATTCTTAAAATTGAAGAATAATTTTTAGGAAATGTTTTTGTTAAACAAAAAATTTGATATTAAATACTTTTTCAAGAACACTTCTATGGACTTTTTTACAGAAATATTATTCAAAAAAAAATGTTAAATTCTACGGACTTTTTTAATAAAAAAAAAACATAGATTCTATGGACTTTTTGTAATACAAAAATTCTTAGATTATTAGGACATTTTAAAAATTTAATTGGGTACACAAGTTAATAATGTCGGACAACAGATGGCATAACTATCACATATGGTTTGTGTCAATAATAACATATATGGTATTTTGGAGGGTAAACATCTGTCATTATAATTCGGTTTTTGATAGACGCTATTTTTTTCAATCGCTATTATAATGTCAAACTTTGTGCCTAAAAAAGATGTTTTGATAACCTGCTTTCATTTGAAGAAAACGGCTGCTGAAAGTTATCGATTGTAGAAGCAGGCGGTCAACATGCACCAACTCAAAAAACTTGTGGACGATGGTTTGCGCGATTCAAAAGTGATGATTTCGACACAGAAGACAAAGATGAGGAATTGGAAGCATTACTCGACGAAGATTGTTGCCAAACGCAACAAGAATTTGCATTATCATTGGGAGTCACACAACAAGCCATTTTCCTACGTTTAAATGCATTGGAATTCATTCATATGAATTGAAGCCGAGAGACGTTGAAAGGCTATTTTGCATGTCAGAAACGCTGCTTTAACGTTACAAAAGGAAGTCATTTTGCATCGTATTGTTGTTACTGGTGATAAAAAATGGATACATTTCGATAACCCCAAGTGCAAAAAGTTAAATGTAAAGCCCGACCAACCAGCCAAATCAATGCCGAAGCCGAATATCCATGGCGCCAAGGTAATGCTCTGTATTTGGCGGGATCAGAAGGGTTTTTTGTATTACGACAATCACAGGGGACCTGTACCGAACACAATTGATTCGTTTGAAGAGAGCAATCAACGTAAACCGACCAGAATATTTGACCAGACACGAGATCATAATCTTCCATCATGACAACGCTCGGCCACAAGTTGCAAGGCCGGTCAAAAACTATTTGGAAAACAGTGAATGGAAAGTGTTCGCTCTCCCGCCTTATAGCCCAGACTTTGCCGCTTCTGACTACCATTTGTTTCGATCGATGCAGAACGCCCTTACTGGAATACGCTTTACTTCAGAACAGGGTATCAGAAATTGGCTTGATTCATTCTTTACCTCAAAACCGGAACAGTTCTTTTGGAACGGAATCCATATGCTACCAAATACTTTGAATAATGTATCAATTCATCTTGTTATTATAATAAATGCATTTTTCAAGCAAAAAAAATCGACATTATTAACTTGTATACCATAGATAGTTGCCAAGAGTCTCACATTTTTTCTTTTAGAAAAAGTTCTTAAAATCTAAGAAGTTTTCATGATGATAAATTAAACAAATCTTGGGTTCTACAGACTTTTTCTTTTAAAAAATTATTTTAATAATACACTGAGTGCATTGACAGAAATAAATTAATAAACATATCAAAAACAAATATTGTTTTTACTGAAAAGAATTAAAAAATATCAATACTTTAAATATAGAATGTTTTGGATAATAAATTTTTTCGACAATGAATGTTATACGTATAAGGCATTTTCGAAAATAATATTCCCCAGTTGAAAACTATTATATACATATAAACTGATACAATTTTTTTATGAAAACAAGACAGCATTATAACCGTAAATGTCAAAGTCATGTTTTATTTGATTTATAATTACTCATTGATTGTTGTCAGCTATTTTATAGTTCCATAATTATCATAGTTTTTTCATAGTCACAATTTTTATTTTGGTTAAAGCCAATCATGTTATAAAATAGAAGGTGGCAATCATGAAATAATAAAATATTTTCTGTAATGGTTAGAACCTATTTATAAACCAATAACTTGATTTTGACAACCATATGCAGCAAGTATAATATAGTAGCAGTTATCATGCTACAACCATGTTTTTTCTCGACGTGTATATTTCAAGTTATTTTTCCAAAAATTTTACTTAAGAAAAAGCATCTTAAACGTACTGTGAGAGACCAAAAAAATTTATTTATTACAAGCGATGTTCGCATTAACCGACATAAAATTTGTTTAACAAATTGTATAGCCTGTTCCTCTATTTCGAAAGAACACGTTCGTTCGCTTTCTAGTCGAGAGAAAACTCATTTGGGTTTCACTAACTCTATTTCTATGCGAACAATGACTCGAACGACAAGTCGAATGAAAACGTAACTGTTTTCATACAAAATTTGGTTTCTCTATTTCGAACAGCTCGAACGCAAATGTCAAAATCAGTCACTTGCTATTTTTTTGTCGAGTAAATATATATTTGATATTTTTAAAAGCAAAATGAAGTAAAAAAAGCAATGGATAACAAAAAGTAAGTACAAAATAATACAAATATTTATAGATTATTAAGAATTTTAAATTTTAGTTAAAAAAAATCAACAATGGACCATCCAAAGACGCTTGTATTTTATATGGAAGAAAGGCCTGATTTTGCCAGAAGGACTCTAGTGTTCGGAGCAAACAAATTTTCCGCAGAGGAGGAAAATTTGACCAGAAAACTAAACTCCGTTTCATCCCCTATTACGCTGTTGCTGAGTGGTAAAAGGTATGTGGGTGTGTTGTTTGTGGCTTAGGTTTGCCCAAGAAGCTCATATTTACATTTTTTATTTTACAAGGACTTTAGCAGTGACCGCACCGAACAGACAACAGGCAACAGAAAAGCTCTCCAAACAACAATTTCACCCACAACTAGTCGATAACAAAAATGTTCATAAATAAACACACTTTCCAAATAAAAATTGATTTCTTTATTGTTATTTTTTTATTTCATTTGTCATATACAACTGATCACTGTTAAACAGGGTTGTTTTTGTCTTTAAGCAGTTTAGTAGTATTTTTGCTACTTTTAAAGAAAATTGTAACAAATGCTCAAAATATGTGATCTGGCATCTCTGTGATTTGTAATTGCGTAAGAAACAAAAATTGACACACGTAAGTCAAGTCGATCGAAGGCTTTCGAAATAGAGAAACCCAAATTGATTCGAATTCGAGTGACTTGCTTTCGTTCGACTAGTTTTTCGTTCGAGATCGAGAACCAGGCTATTAATTATCCACAAAATATTTATAGTTTTTAAAAATAATTTCAATAATTGTGCAAATTCTTTCATTGAAAAAAATTTATATTGTTGAGTTAAAAATTTGTCAAAATAAAAAACTTAACTTTGTTGTGAAGTTTGCATTAAAAAATGTAAATTATATACTCTTTTGTTTCTAGGACTATCAGAAACAGATTGCTTAACACGAGGGTTCGCCTTAAACGAGTTCGTATGAAAAGATTTTTAAATATGAAAATTGTTGCAAAAACTTGGGGACATTCAAATTAGTTTGAATTATCATTTTTAAAAGAGTTTTACTGCATTTAAATTAAATAATTATCGAAATCAGTTTTTACTTGTAACAAAGACATCGTCTAAAGATAATCCCTATTTTTAGATATCCTTTAAAGTAATTTTGATAGTAGTTAATTTATACAGTTTACCGTGCAATATATTCAATGCTTTGCTGGGCATACGAGTATTGTACTTATAAAAACTTAAAATGGTAAAAACCTCTAAAGATTTTAATTCCACGTATAAACTATATTCTCATATTGTCACAGGCTTAAAAAGAAATCTTATTAACCATATATAGAGTCCAATTTGAAACTCCAACAATATCATGACACTTTTAGCACTCATAAATAAACAAAATTATGAGTAAGGCGGTAGCTTTTTTAAATAATTTTACAAATATTTAAATACTAGGCGATTTATTTAGTAGGATCTTATACTTATACTACCAAATCAGAATTCATTTCCTTTTCACTCTTTAACCAACTAGCCTTTCTTACTCTCTCTTTCTTTATATTTCGCCACACAAAAAAAAAACAGACACACAATTTTATTATAAATTTATGGTCAAATTAAAAATGCGACGACAAGTATGTTTTCCATTTTCCACTTCTCTGAACTGATTTTGTTGTGTGTGTTTGGTTGAATATAATTTTAATTAAATATTTAAGTCCTGCCCAGTTATTTTGTTAAATATCATAAATTTAACAGTTTATTGTTGGATTGAGCTTAAAAAAATACTGGTCAATTTTGTTGTATGTTGTACGTAAGAGGCATTGTTACGCATGCTCCCTTTGTGCGGTGTGTTGTTAGTTATTAACCCCTTAACGCCTAAATATAATCTGGCAACGATAATTCAATAAAAATATATTATTTATATGATAGGCAAAGGCGTCATAATAAGCTTAACCCTATGAACCGTTTTGATACCATCGCCCAGCAATATTTGATCATATACATCAATGGTTCAATATATGACCAATGTAAATTTTCAAAAATGACGCTATTTCGTGTCCTCCCGATTTTTGCAAATGAAAACTAAGAGATGGAGAATAAAATGTGAAAAAATTTTATCAATCCCTAGTTTTACGGTAACGCCGTGAAATGATCATCTCCATCTAAAAATTTACTTTGTTTTTAAGTTTCATTTCGCAAAATGGCTCAAACGGGCAAAATGTCAGTTGATAATAAAAATTCGATCACTAAGACTTAAATTGGGCTTCAGTTAATGCAAATGAATTTTGTTCGGTCACTACGACTAGAATTAATCATCACTGTGAAACTCTGTTAATACAACTGAATTTTAGTTACAACACCCAAAATTAACTAAAAATGTTACTTAAAATAAATTAAAAGTCATTTAAAAACCGGTCTCCTAACTTTTCATTTAATTCAAAAGAACTTATCATTTATTTTTAAATGTTAATAAATTAACTTACAATATCCGTAATAATAAATGATTTTTCATTTATTTTGACTGTTAACGTAAAAACAAATGATATTTCCTTTAATGGATATCAACTAGATCCGTGGAGGGTCCCGGTACCCTATAATTTAATTAAATTTTACACCATACTATAATTACAAGTAAAACTGTAATTTGACTAATTTGTAAAATTTAATAATAAAAAAAAAATGCGTTAAAATTAAAAAATCTAAAACTAAAAACAAAATAAATTAATTTTGGTAAATTAACAAAATTTTCTGGTAACCCAACAGACATATTAATTAAAATTTTTTTTATGAGTGTAAGAGCGCGCCTTAATAGTTATTGCATATGGATCCAATTTAACTGTTGTGACTACCGAATTAATATTCTTACTTAATATGGCACCATCTTGTGACCAAGCATTGGTCAAAACATTGGCATTTTTATAATAAAACAGTTGAAATAAAAACAAAAATGATTTTAAGTTTTTCACAGTTAATATTTTTATTTAAAATTAAAAAAAAAATAGTTAAATTAATTTAATTTAATGTAATAAGCTAATTTATTGACATTTAAAAATAAATAAAAAGTTATTTTCATTTAAATAAAATGTCAGTAGACCGATTTTTAAGTGATATTTCATTTATGTGAAATTACATTTTCAGTTAATTTAAGCTGCAAACTATTCTAAGTGTACTAACTGGGACTTTAAAAGCTACAATTGTTTTTGTTTTTCATATAATACTTTCCCCCTTGTTTTCCAATTGTTATTGTTTTTCATATAAAATTTCAATTTAACCATTGGTTAAATTGTAACTGGACATTCAGCAATTGGGCCTTAATTTCATGTACGATAGATTACTAATAAATTATTTGTTAATTGAATGCTCACTGGTAAGAATAGTGTTAAAAATAGTCACGCTAAGTATGTGAACTACAAAAGAAATTGGTGATACAATAATTGATTTAATAATTTGTAATTACTTATTAAGTAGCCGACAAATAATAAGAAAATAAAAATGGATGTAAAATGAACCCAAAGAAGAAGAAGAAGCTAGTTCAGTTCACATTACGGTAAATATTTGTGACTTGAAAGAAACAAAAATATAAAGTGTGATAGAAAACAATAGATAGAAAGCAAAACGATAAGTAAAGTATAAAAAATATGTAATAAAAATAATAATATGTAACTAATAAAAGATATGATGATAACGTTATTATGACAAAATGTAAAAACTATAAATTAAAAAAAAAACAAATAAAAATAGGAAAAATATCATTTAAAAACGTACGCACACAGGCGCATACACAACACAAATACACTAAAAAAACAAATTAATTGTAAAGACCAAATTTTTTATCAATCGGTTGTTTGTGCACGTAAAATAATGCGTCAGTAAAAAAAATCTGTAAAAGGGTTTTCAAATCTATTTGACAATTTTTTATTAAATTTTTGGTTAAAACCTTGTTTTCTTTATTTACTACAGTACTAAAAATCTTTAGTGCTTTTACTTATTTTAAGTGTTCATTGTCAAAATTATTTATATCCAATTTTTAAGAATCTATTTGTTAAGTTTCACACAATTTATTGTTAAAATATAATATTTTTATGTAACTGCTATTACTCGTTAAATGCTACTAGAAGGTGTATCCGAATTTTTAAAGATAGCGCTATTTCGTTCCCTTCCAATTTCTAAAAATAGTCCTTATTAAAACCAAAATTTTGACTACCTCTAGCTTTAACTTATCCTTGTCAAAAAGTTAATTCTATCAAATAATGGACCTTGGTTTAATAAAAAGTTTTAATGGAATGAATTATATTTCGAAAACTAAATGAAATTGAGCAGAGGCTGTTGGGAGCCTATAGCACTGTACGACACAAAAAAATAGCAAGATTCTGACAACGGATTCTGGTAGATAGGACCGTTTTGGGGGGGGGGGGGGTTAAAGTTTTTCCCCTTTTTGCACAAATTTATGGTAAAAATAAAACATGTGACGCTTACATTTTTAGAACAAAATGTCTACCAAATTTATGTAAAAAATAATTTAGAACAATTTTGTAGAACATTTTAACCCTCTAACTCCTCAAAATATGGCTCTTTTCTTTCCCTTTCGTGAAACAGGGGGAAAATACCCTTGAAACCGTGATATAACGGGTTAAAAAGTTTCACAAAAATATTTGTCATAAAATTCGACTATAAGTCTCTGAATACACCAAAGCTCAAAATTCAACTTGAATGCTAGAATTAAGTCAAAACTTAAGATATGTTTAAGGGTTAATTTCGTACACCCAGAAAACAGTATCAGTTGTAACCACCGAATTTGTCGCGGATCGAATTCTGGCGGTTACGAGAACTATTTTCATTTTAAATTATATTTTTAGTTGTGAAAGCCAATATTCAGTTGTACAATTTAATATTTATATTCCAGAGAAATATATTATTACGTTCCACAAAACTTTGTTAAAAAAAAAATTATTTTTAATTTTTTCCGGTATCGAACCTGGGCAATAAGATTCATAGTTTACACTCTTACTTACTGCACCACAACTTATTTTAATTTTATTTGATATATTGCTATTAAACATTTTCATATTTTATTTTAATTAAAAAAAAATAAATTTTTTTAAATGTTTGCCTTCTTCGGGATTTGAACTCAAAAATTAGGAGTACTTGGCTAGCTCTCTACCCACTAGCCCACAAACACTTTAAAATTTGTATGGCTAATTTTGAATTTAAATAATTTTTTTATTAAAATAAATGTAGCAGAAAATTCGTTTATAAATATCATCAGAATAAATATAGTAACTACAAATTTTATTCGAAAAGTTGATTAAAAATTCCAATAATTAGATAATTGTATTCTTTTTTAGTTCATTTTCTCTATTTTTAATGCCCAATGCCATATTTTTGCTATAATAATGGATTATAGGTTATTCCAAATAAAATAAAATCCTTACAAATAAATGTTAATGGTTTTGATCCAATTGCAACCAATCTTTCTCTGGGTGTACTTTTTCAGAATTGACGCTCTCACAAGTCCGTTTTTTATTTTTGTTAGTTTGTATAAAAAAAAAGTGTGTAACGGTTGATGCAACTGAATGCTGGTTTCCACAACAAAATTCAGTTTGTACAAGTGTATTATGGTTACAATACCCAAAATCTTTAGCAATCTTGAATTTGGTTGTGCTGACCGAATTTATTGGTTGTCACAACCAAAATAACATATGTTAATTCGATTGAAACTTTATTTTTCTGTGTGCAAGATTTTTGGTTGCCGCAATGAATTAGTTTCTATGTGTATGTACGTACGTACACGCAATATTTTTAAAGGATTTTATTGCAAATAAGTTTTTGGAATTCTATCAAAACCATTAAAAGTTATTTGTGAGGACTTTATATTATTTGAAATAACCTGTAATTTATAAATTAAGCAAAAATATTATATTGAGGATTAAAAAGAGAGAAGTGGAAATAAAAGACAATATTTATGTGGAATATAATTATTAAATTATACAACTTAATATTAGCTTTAACAACTAAAAATATAATTTATTATGAAAACAGTTGTTGTAACTGACAGAATTTGATTGGCTGCAAATTCGGTGGCCACACTGTTTTCTGAGTGTAATAACGATTATAATGATTATAATTTGAAAGCAATTTCTTTAAATGAATTGTAATTAATTTTTACCACAACAATAAAAGAAAATAATGAGACAATAAATATTTCGACCACATAAGAATAAGCAGTAGAAGTTGTAGTTATAAAACAGGTGCCGACTATCCAGGAAAACAATAAATGTATGAATGGACAACTAAAAATAAAAAAGAAGAAAAATTCATAAAGATACTAAAACATGAATGAATGTAGGAACAGAAAATTTGTTCTCAAAAATTTTATATGTACACTTACACATACGTAAACTATTGATATATCTAATCCCTAAGAGTTATCTTAAATGAATGTTGTTATTTGACCTACTTCAGTTGTTCTCAAACTTTAGTTTTAGAATGTGGCAGACTTTAAGGAAATTAAGAATACATTTTAGACTGTATTATATAAAACAGATAACATCTAAGAGAGTAGAGAGATACCCCTGCGGGAAAAGTACTTATCCCATGACATGTCCCGTGACCGGTTCATTGTGATAGGACCGATCACTGAACCGGTTTTTTTATATGAAAATGACTGGTCACTTTAACATGGGCTTGTCCCAGGAGGGGGTCAATTGCCATCCGTGACATGTCACAGGACTGGCCTAAAAGAACATGTCACACAACTAAGCCCAAAGAACATATAACAGGACTTGTACTTACAAATTCATCACGTGATATAGGCTTTTTAACCGAGCATGTGGTAAGATTTTTGAGATCCGGTACTGTTATTTTATCTAAAACGGATCTAGTACTTTCAGACCCAATACGTGATAGAGACTTTTTATGCCGATCAAGATAGGTACTTTAGAAACCTATGATGTTTTCACATACCACAGGACTTGTACTTTCAGACCCATAACGTAATATAGACTTTAAAACCGTTCACATGGTAAGTACTATGTATTTCGGAACTGGTCCTGTTTTTAACTGACTCCTTTTTTTCCCGCAGGGACATGCCATATTACTGACTCAATCTTGAAACTCTAAGAGAATGATCTGATGGTTATTCTAAAACCGAAGAATCTGATGGGGAAAAGTGCTGCAAATAGAGCTTCTTAAGAATTGAATACTTAATTGGCTTTTCAATTCGATTTAACTATTAAATAATTAAATTTTCAAACTACAATTTAGTAATCAAAGGAATTATGGATCTCATTCGAATTATTTTTAAATGCATTCATTCATTATTCGATTTCCTACTCTTTTGACTTACAAAATAGTTAAGAATGACTGCCATTCTCGCAATACAACCTGTTAACAAAAACTGTATTAGTAATTTTTTTAAACTACCACTACTACTGAATATTTACTCCACTAGTAACACATTAATGAAAAACGAAAGAAGAATGAAACATCCAACTCTCAAAGTAGTTGAAGCAGAATAAGGTGATCTGATCGTCATTTGCCACTGCATTGACTTACCTTCTTTTACACCTTAGAATATTGAAGATCAAAGAGTAATATGCCGACCTAATAATATAAATTAAAGTGATCTTTGGGTGTAGAGAGTAAAAACATAACAAAAACAACAACAAAACTAGAGTAGATTCTACACTGCGCCAAACAAAATGTATTAATTTCACACGAAACAGTAGTGATGTTGCATACAAGTTTTTAGAGAAAATGTTAGAACATCGATCGATTGAATCACTGTAAAAAACGATACACTGTTTAGTTTTGTATACTTTTTTTTTTACTTTCAAACCAATATTTAATGCGGACACTATAGAGAAAAAAAAATCGTTGTATAGACGTTGGTACTACTAATCTGTCTAAAGCCAGTTAGTCATAATAATATTTGTATGCTGTAGTGAATCATTTGAAAGCCTTTAATTAGATTTGATTTCATTTATAGACGTTATAATGCGATGATGCTTAAAACGTAACAAACACGCAAAAGATGAAAGAAATAATTCCGATCTCGTTTACATTTTATAATATTGAGGGTATTCCATTCAAAAGTCACAGAAGACAGGCAGAGACAGACGGACAGCTTTTTTTTTTTTGATCGAATATTAAGTAGTGGTTTTGCTTATTATGTCTTTAAGCTTTTGTATACATATTTAAAAAATAAATGTGCAGCCATGCAATTACAGGGTGAGGAATATACATATTTAGGAACAAAATAATAAAATTACCCAGCTTAACATTTCATTACCAATTGCCAATAAATTTAAAATATACCGAAAGTTTAGTAAATTTACCAAGATTTAAACAAGCAAAATTTCGAATTATATATTTTTAAAAAAGTAATTCTAATTACTTTTGTATAAAAAGAATCTAATAATTTCCAAAAGTACTTGTTATTTTAGGAAGAAGTCATTAAAAACAAAAAGTTCTATCAAAGAAAACATCCTTTTAGGGTTAATAATTTGATTTTCACTCAATATCCATATTTCATTAATATCTTCCAAAAAGTATTCACAATTTTAGGAGGAAGCCAATAAAAACAAAAAGTTATATCAAGGAAATCCTCCTAACCCTGAGAACTCGATTTTGATGAAGGTGAAGCGGGTACAAAATCGGTAATTGTCTTGGTACTAGGCGCGTAAAAGTTCGGGAGAATTTTCTCATTATAGCTATACAGTTTATAGCTAGAAAAAATTGTCATAAACTGAAGTATTTTGCATACAAATATTTTTTTCCAGAATATAAAAAGCTTTTCCCTAAGAAAATGATCTCAGAAGGCCGTGACTTTTTGAATGAAACACAGTTTTGTTTGCAAACAAAAAAAATATTTTTCAACATAATCTCCTTTTAGCTCAATACACTTAGTCCAACGTTTCTCCAATTTTTGTGTCCCTTTCAAAAAATGGAATTTTTCGAGGTCTATAAAATAGGCATGTGTTTGATTAATAATTTCATCGTTGGAGCTAAATCTTTTTCAACCGAACCATTTCTTTAGGTTTGGAAATAGTTACTGGGAGCTAAATTTGGAGAATAGGGTTGATGAGGAAACAATTCGTAGTCTAATTCATAGATTTTTGCCATAGAAACTTGTCGCACGATTGCATTTGTGGTCGATTGTGAGCAATCGCGGCACCCATCATCCGGAAAGCTTTTTCATACCCAAAAGATCATTCAAAATTTAAACCACACTGCCATATGAAATGCCTATGGCATCAACAATCTCACGCACTTTTACTCTTTGATCGGCCAACATCATATCGTGGATTTTTTTCGACATTTTCGGGTGTATTGACCTCAATTGGCCGTCCAGAACGTTCGGCATCTTCCGTGCTTGTGAGGCCATAACGAAAGTCATTAAATCCCCTTTTTACCATTGAAATCGATAGTGCAGAGTCCCCATAGTATTTATCAAGCTTTTCCTTGGTTTGATTGACGGTTTTTTTTCTCAAAAAATAATGTTTAATGAGAACTCGAAATTCACTTTTTTCCATTTTTAAAAATATCCACGAGGTTGCATGTTTTGAACAGCTGTTAAACGCAAATCAAATGACAGAACTTGCTCAAAACTTGACAGTTGTAGTCTGTTAACAGGTGGTACTTGATGGGAGCAGTGTTGCATTTCATATAACTACGAGGGAAGTTCGAAAAGTCACGGACTTATTGATCCGCCCTCATAAAAACTCATAAGCAAAGTTATACATACCCCAGTTTTTTCCTGAAAAAGAAAAGTTTGGAGTTAGAAAATGTTTGAGAATATGAATGTTTTTCAAAGAAAATTTTTTTAGCAAAATTATATTTTTTTATAATCATGGAGTATATATTTACTGTGTATTCTATATGATTTTAAAAATTATAATTTTACTATTTATTTAGGAAAATTTTAAAATGTCTTTCTCTTCTCTGCTTTTTGCAGTTTTGAGCATTAAAGTATCTTTTTCTTAAAATTTTAGAACTTCAAAATGGCTTTTTCAATTTTGTTTTACCTAATAGTGCTTTTTTCTATTAAAAAAAATATTTTTTCTGCTAGTATTATTCTTTTTTACATTTCCTTTATTTCTTTTGCTTTTGTCCAATATTTTTTGCTGTAAATACATTGAATTTTGTCTTTTTTATCTTCTCTGGTAATAACTTTTACATGACTGATTTATGTTTACAAACTCCTTAAAATCAAATGATTTTTTTAAGAATATGAAAATATTCTACAGATTTATTTGAATTTAAAATTATTTGCTGGGTTATAAACATGTATATTTCATGTAAATTATTGCTAAAAAAAAATCCCACCATAAGAGTTTAAGTACAAGTTTGCATATCATTAGCAATTACTTTTGTATTGTGCTGTGGAAGTGGAAAATTGCAGGATGCAAGGATTTTTGGGTTATATGAACTATTATTGTTTAACCACAGGAAAAGAAAAGTGATCATGAAATCATTATCAAAGATAATCAGAGAGTGAAAGCACAGTAAAATAATCCCATCAATATCTCATTAGTTATAAATTAAAGTATGAGATATGAAGAAAGTTTAAATAAAAATTTAAAAGTTAAGTTAGATTCACAATGGTGCAGTACACCATGTTGCAGAGTGGAATGTACGGAAACACAGGTGGCGTGTTACAACAAATTTATAGGTGCAAAGGAAAAGGTAACAAAATCCACTCTGCAGAGTAAAATACTTTAAATTGAAAACATTCAAGCTAGCAAAAGAATAAGGTGGTTCTGGCATAGATTTTTTTTTTTTTTAAATATTATTTATTTAAATTGAAATTGCATAGAAAATATAAAATTACCAACAGTCAAATAATTTGTAAATGTTTTTGTTTATTTTATTTACAAATTTTTCCATTCGAGTACTTTTTTCTATTTTGACAACTTTTTATTTTTTTTTTGCAAATTTAACTAGAAATATTTTCATACACACCTATTATATACACAAAAAAGTCTGTTAGTAGAAATAGCTGAAGGAAAATTTAATACAAAAAATTATAATTTAAAAAGTATTTTTATAACTCTTTCCAGCCGAATTAATTTAATAGAAGATTCTAAATGAATTTAATGTAAGATTTCTATGAAACCCCAGTTTTTAGTGAAATTTTTTTCATACAACTTTGTATCGAACTTTACTATTGTGTTTTTCCTCAGATTCGAAACTAATTTAACATTTTCCCACAAAAATTGGAAAATTTTAAATGCACCGAAAAATGAAGGGATAAAAATTGGCCTTTGCGGTTAGGTAGAAAAATAGAAATTGGTATTGAAGATACTCTGTACAACTAGCTCAATTTGATCCATACCGTTCCACTAAGGTATCCCAAATTACAATATTATGCTAAACCCTAATCCATGCGAAGGCCGGTCAGATACAACGATATTGTTCTAAGTTCACGTCATATTCCGCACAGATATTACAAGACACTGAGTCTGCTCGGCCCATTGGGAATATTTCATTGTGTTCTTAGCATTGAATGCCCGGTAAGAATACCTACACAATTTTAAATTTTCCAATGAGTTTCCGAAAAAAAAGGAATTTTTATAACAAAGTTTCGGAATTGTCAAAATAGTTTCTGACATCACTGGTTATAATTTAGCAAAACTTAAGTTAAATTCAGCTAACAAATCAATGTAAGTGACAATACAATAAAATCTCAGACATTCGGGAACTAACCCGGACCTTATCACATATACTCTATATACTCTAAAAAAACAAACACTTCCTACGTATTGCTTCATCTTTTGACGTATTTATTAAAAAAAGGTTTTTTACAAGGGGTCTGATTTCCCTCGAGGCCCTTTTATGAAAATTTTTTTAAGTTTATAATAGGATAGGATGACCCAATCCCCAATCATGCACGATATGACCGACAGGTCGTCCAGTATATGCTAGTTCAAAGTTATAAGCCGGATTACCTGCAGTGGTGGGCATTGTACATAGCACACCCACTCGAGTCTGTTGCCGTGTCTGCCTCTCAGTCAGTGACCAGTCAGCACGGCCGTCAATCTCGAAACATCTCCCACTCTCACTACTTCTATTGAAGAGAGATTAAGTACGGCCCAGATCGTAGTCTGGCCATGTGAACCTCGCAATCTTAAAAGTGTACAGCCCACGACATTTGTCTTCCGCAGGTAGTGCTCGGAGATCTTACTCTTAATGGTTCCCAGCGATGTAGCGGCTGTTATCACTGTGGAGACATTTAAGGCAGACCTTGCTCTTAGTAACGCGTTGCACATTCATTACCATAATAGGTCCTATAACCGGGGACCATACCAACGTAATCAAGGAATGGCAAATTAGCCTAGAGAGTTCTTCCTTGCACTAACCGACGGGGTTATAAGATGTAATATATTTTGTGTTGTCACCACAACTTTAGTTTTTTTATTTTTATTTTTATTTTTTATTTATTCAAATATTCAAGAACCAAGCCCTCTGGGCCAAATATGGTTCGTATACTACGAGCTCAGCGACATAAGCACCGCCCTGCTATCGTCAAATATGCCCACGCTTCCGCAAGCTCCAACCGCACACAAGAGTCTGCAAATTTTCATAATTACGAGAATCTCCGCCTGCTAGAGTGATTAGGTAACCTGAATGAGCTTTCAACATAGCAATCACCAGAGACGACAGCTGAAACTTTTTGGAAATTTTTTTAGCGAAAACAAAGAACCATCACTAACGTAATCATCTAGTCTCTTTATTGGACCCAAAAAGTCTATAGCACGATTTAATATTTACTAGAAAACTGATAGAGCAAATTCTTTACTTTAGTTTAAACCTATATTTAATATCTATACAAGAATTTCGAAAAATAAAATAATAAAGAAGTCAAGCTTAAACAAAAGGTCACAAGAGGAATATTTTCAAAAAAAAAACAAAGCTGGCTGCCGTTGTGGCGGCATTATTTTTTAAAAGACAAAAAAGGAGAACAACAAAAAAAGAAGGCCCACTTTTCGCCAATGTTGCAAAAAAAATTGCAACGCTTTGTAATTTTTATGACTTTTAAACACACTACTCAATGTTGCTAAGCATGCTTAACGCGCTTTAACTAACTACATTCATGCATATAATACAAGCAGTGATTTAAAAGATTGTTTTCATCAAACACACATGGTACACTTTATAATACACAGATTTTTGGTAACTTTAAACTTATATGTCTTTTGAATTTCTGTAGTTGTTAAAGAAAAATTGATTTGATACCACCAACTGCAATAGCGAAAGTTCTATTTTATAACCAAATTTAAATTAGAATTTCTCTTTGGAAGAGATTCGTAGTTTTTATATGGTTTTATTTTTAAATCGCGGATTAAGGCTGTAAAATTTAAGGTCTTCAGTTAGATGTATAGTTCAAAGCTACGAATCTGAAAGCTTTGATTTTGTTTATCCCTTATAGGATATAGATTTTTTGAAGTTATGTAAAACACCGTATCCGCCAATGAATAACTTCTTTTATATGAATATTCTGTATGTTATTTAACAAATATAACTTTAATTCTATACATCTCTTTGTGTCCGTCCGTCTGTCTGTTTGTCTGTCTTTTCAATCCTTTTGTAAGTACAAATTAATACTATAACTTCTTCTTCTTCTTCTTCAAGTGTTTAAAAGGATGTTTAAGTAATTTTTTGTATTCTTACTTCTTCTGTTGTATGATGTGCCTGGTTATTGTGTTGTTGCAATGAATTATTATGTGTATTGAATGTGTTGCACTCGTGCATACGTATGAATGTACATATGTTAAAATTGTGTGGCAAATAATGTAGTAAAGAGGGCCGCCAAAAATGTTGCATTTATTCAAAAGCTTCGATGGTGAGCGCCATCTCGTTTAATCTACCTTTTAATGGGCGTGGCTATAGTATTTTATGTACGATGATCAAAGAAGGCCGACACTTTGTTCTTATTCCGCTTTTACGGCTGCAATGCTTTAATGTTGCCAACCATACAAATGATAATGATGAAGATGCCAATGCAGCAGCAGATCTTGATAATGATGAAGAACACTGTCTCTTAATAAATTAAAGACTTCAGTTGGTTTGAAAGAATTAGGAGATTCCCAAATACCTCAGTAAGCATACTGGGTCAAAAATTATATTGTTTATGTTATCTTAAACGACTTTTGATTGTTTTTACTACTTTATCGATTATTTAACAATAATCGAAAATTAATAATAAAATGGGTTGAGTATAATGAAACTCAGTAATCCTCTTTTTAATTGTATTTTCGATTAATTTAATATGTATTTAAGATTGTTTTTAATGAAATATTGTGAGTTTAGCTCTGGACGAAGGTTTTGCAGAGCAATGGTTGCTTTAGATATTTACAAGGAATTTAATAGTACGTGATGAAAAAGTTTTCGTGACACAGCTTATTGTTTTGGTGTTGGTGATAACTTCTCTCGATTCATAACGATCTTTTTAAGGGATCGCGCTGTAAGAGTTGTTATATATAACTATAGTGTGTTTCGGTTAAATGAAAGTTTTCCGCAAGCTTCTGTTTTTTATTCTTCTCTCTTTCTTATCTCTTTAAATTACTTTCTCAGTCAATCTTGCAATCCTGTCTATACTTTTTTCAATCATAAGATGAACCTCCAGCAAGTTGGTGGGTAAAAGAGAGATTATGAGTGGCACACTCAGTCAGGTCCTAATGACAGCCTCTGAGTGGGGTCATGTAAATATGGTCGATTTAAATGCACGAAAGACCAAATCTGTTGAGATAAGTGAACTTATGACTAGGACCTGAATTTTTGCTAGAACATCTCAGCCTTTTGTGGTGAATTGTTCAGTGAAACGTACAACGGATTAAAGAAAAAATTCGTTCATTTGTCCAACCGCCCATATGTGAACTAACACAATTTGTGTTCCGAACACAATTTAAATCTTATGTTTCAATACATATAAAAACCAAATATTGTATTAACACGCAGAGAAAAAACATGGTTGTAACATGATCACTGCTACAATCGGGTATGTTTGTCACAACCATATTATTGGTTTTCTAACCATCAACATGGTCGCTACCTTCATTATAATTATTATAGTAAATATTTTACTATTTTATGATTGTCACCTTCTATTTTATAACATGATTGGCTGTAACCATACTGTGGTAACAAAAATTTTGACTATGAATAAAATATGATTATTATGCAATAAAATGCTGGTAACAATCAATAAATAATTATACATCAAGTAAAACATGACTTTGACACTTACAGTCATAATATTGTCTTGTTTTCATAAAAACTAAAATTTTATCAGTTCAGTCAGTTTGTTTTTACTAAAAAATTAAAAAAAAATCTACTAAAATTGGACAAATATCAGATGGGTAGAAAACAACTTTCATTAACATTTCATCAATTGACCCATTAAGCACCAGTTAATTTTTTTTTTAACTTTAGAATATTTTTTAAAGGTTTTTTTTTTTTTTAAAAAGATTCTATAAAAAGATTTATTTTTTTTTTAATTCTTTGCAATAAAATATGTTTATTAATTCATTTCATAATATAGTTATGGAAGACCATAAAATATGGTAACATATTGAGCATACTATCATTACGTGCGATCATATTATAATAAATTCAGGATCATAACATGTTTATTTAGAATTATAATATGGTAATTTTTGAATTAAAATATAACTGTAGGGACTATATTATGGTAAAAATATGGTTATTTTATTATCATAATATGATAACCTTATTATAGTACGACTATAGTTGGCTCAACCAAAAACCCAAAAATATATCATGCTCTTCGAATATGATTGCCCCAACCATGTTTTTTCTCTGCGTGAAACGAATTTCTATTTCCCCAAACAGTTGACAAAAAATTTGGTCATCACAATGAATCTGTTTTATCTGTGTACACTTTAGAGGATTTTTAATCAAAAATCCACAAACACTACTTCGCAAATCTCATTCTCTAAACTAATAATAATCCATGCATAAAATTACAAAACAAAAATATCAAAATAACAAAAAAAATATTTCATATATTTATACATGGATTATTATGGGTGTAATATCAACACAATGCACTGTGTCATCCTCTGAATCTTGGTCTAGTGTAAAACTAGTTTCAGAAAATGGTTCCAGGAGAATTAGCTCAATTTGGGATCAATTTTAAAAGCGGTTCTTTCGTGTGTTATTTTATATACCCATCGACCCCGTTTAGACAACGCTATTTTACCTTCTATAACATACATATATAAATCGTACGTCTCGCAGACTTATGTTATCTAATCAGGGTTAAACAAATGGTTGTAGAACAATTTCACTCGACCGTGAATCCTGTAATTCGCCACAGCGCTACGATAGTAGACTAAAGGTTTTTCAGAAATGATTATTTTTAAGGAATAATAAAAACTGTTAGAAAAAATGTTTTAAATCGATTATTTTTTGGTAAAATAAGATGGAGATATTCATCAATAATTTTGGCCCATTGTATTGTAGAGTATGCGAAGCTGGTTTTAAGTGTGAATGAGTTTGTCTGTTTAGGTTAACAGGGAAAAAAATACCTATATGAGCACACACAAAAGGATCCAAGCTTTAAAAAATAACCCAGCAAAAAAAGACATTGCCAGTTCCAAACAACTTTCAACAGAATGATTTATAATAGTACAACATAAAGACATTTTTGTGTACAACACCTTACAAAAAAGCTTCTCATCTGTTGAGTTACAGCTATCTGGAACTAACTTTGTGCGTCATGCGTTGTTAAATTCATTTACGATTGTGCTAAAAATAACAACTTCCATCTGCTCGTTAGCTTATTTGACACACTGATCATTTTGGAAAAAGTGAGTTAGTTAGGAGTGGATTATATATAATGTGAATATCCTCTATCTGATTTTAAATCCCGTTTTTTGATATCTCGTTTTTTACCTAAGACATCCAGTGTTGAATTTGATCTAGATGCCAATTTTACATATAAAAATTAAGAAAAGCAAACTTTCTTTATCGTTTTTTTTTCGATAACGACTTTTTAGCATATGGGTCAAACCAATAACAAGCCAACGAGCTGTTTAAATTATTTTGAGTTTGTTCGTTTTGAATTTCACTATAAAGTAAGTTGTTGATAGCTGCAGTTTAACTTCTGGGAAGTTGTTTGAAAGGTGTTGTACACAAGAACGTGTTTATGTTGTAGTGTCATAAAACATTCTGTTGAAAGTTGTGTGTTCGTTTATCATTTACAAAGGTATTCATTTAAAAAGCCTTACTAAACTTTTTGCTGGGAAGTAACATATTTTTAAAAAGACTCAATATGTATTCATTAATTTCGAATAAGGCTTGTTGTAAAATTCAAACTACAACAACAGATGAGGTTGAGGCTAAAGCTGATGTGTGGCAATATTTGATTTTTTTTTTTTTTATTATTATTATTGTAAAGAACATTCATCCATCCATCTACTCGTAAACTACAATTTGATGTGTTCTTTTCTTTCATTCTTTTCAATCAGCATTGATCATGTCGTGACTTGAAACATTTCATCATCATCATCTTTGTCGTTGTCGTTGTCTTCGTCAAAATGATCATTTGGTTTTCGTATGCGGTGGTACCAACATTACAACTTGAGGCAATTGATTTAAAAAACATCATAAAATTAAGTTAATTACCTTTTTGTTAAAAAGCAAATAAAACATACAACATTTTATATTAATTTGATCTTTTAACAAGAGAGAGAAAGAGAGAAGAGAGTTAATTTCCTTAAAATAAAGTACAATTGTATATTTTTATGACTGCGCTATTCAAACTGATCAACCTTTTTTGACTCATTAAATACCCCTTAAGCTTTAATTCCATTTTTATAACATTTGATTAAAAATTTACTTGATTATATAGTGTATGAGTAATATATATTTTTGTTTTGTTTTGTAACGCTTCCAGCATTTCAGTAAAAGTACGAGTTTGCGCATGCGCATTTTAGTGGGCCCTTAGGCCATACTCATCTTTTAAGTGACAACACTTGTTATTATTTTTTGTAAAAAAAAATTTCAATTCATTTTGCATACGTTTAAATAAAATACATTGTTTCGAGCGACCAACTGACCGTATTATCATTCAGAGCTTTAAAGGGATTAAATGAATTGTAAGTTAAATGATCGTAGAAATCTTTCCAAAGTGTTTCCAAAGCGCAATTTATATTTACTAACAAACAAATGAACTCGCTCTTTTAAAGGTCTTTTCGAACTTAAAATATTTACTGATTGGATTTATTTCACTTTAATTGATTCTCATAATTCCATTTTCTAATGGGAAAAAATAATGCAAAACTTCATCAATTTTGTCCTCTACATAGGTACGGCCTGGTGTTATACACTTAAAAAAGTTTGCAGGTTAAAATAACTGAAAATATCATTTAAAAGAAATGATATTTTATTTAAAAACCGGTCAACTTAATTTTCATTTAAATTAATTGCCATTTGTTATTTATTTTTAAATGTTGATTAATCAACTGACACATCCGTAAGAAACAAATGATATAATCAGTTAAAATAAAAAAACAAATTGAAATTTTTTGAATATTTTTTTTTTGAAACAGACAGCAAACAAAATTTAAATTTGTGAATAACTATTACGGACACAAATAAACCACAAGTTTCCGTTTTGTGGGTAAATTTTTATTAAATTTCAAACAAATAAAAAAAATAAATGAAACTGAAAAAATCGGTAAATGATAGTAAATTATTTCGAATAAATGTATAAAAAAGTTAATATAGATATTTCTTTGAAAAATAAATGTATGTTCCTTTATTTTTAAATGGAACGGAAAACTTTTTTATTAAACTACAAACGATTAACTACATAATATTCTGAGTGTATTTTCCTTGTAAATCTATAACATAATATTTTGAATTATTATAATAATCGATTTAGTTCAATGTATTTAAAACTTTATTAATTAATCTTTAGAATTACAATTTTTGAATTACTTTTATGAGTTAAGGTATTTAAAATGTCTAAAAAAAAGAATAAATTCTTTTCAACTCATTTGTTACCATTATTGTTTCGTCTTTTTAAGCCTGTATGTACTTAAAAAGTTGGTTTTATGACCATTGATAACATTTATTGTTATTGCTGTATTTTGACCAATATTTGCAACACCGCTGCAGTACCAAAAAGACTGTTGTGGTGGTAAATTGCACATTCACATAACAGAACATGAACTTACATGGTTTTTGTCTTGTTATCTGTCACTTTTGAACATCAATTAAATATTTATTAACACTACGGTTTTACCGTTGGTAATGAAGGTACAAAATTAATAACTTTGTACACTGTAAAGAATTTTTAAAGTCTTAAGAAAAAAATAAAAACACACATCTTAAATAGTTTGTAAGTTAAAATAACTGAAAATATCATTTAAAAGAAATGATATTTCATTTAAAAACCGGTCTACTTAATTTTCATTTAAATTAAATGTCATTTGTTATTTATTTTTAAATGTTGTTTAAACAACTGACATATCCGTAAGAAACAAAGGATTAATCAGTTAAAATAAATCTTAAAATTTTACCTATCAATTACGTTAAAAATTACTAAATTCATTTATTTGAAATTGTTTTCGTTTTTTATTTGTGTTTGTTTTTTATTTTGCAAAATGTATGTATGTCTATAGACACATTTTGTATGTATGTATGTGTGTTTCTGATGTTATTGTAATTAGAATTGAAATTATTTTGATTATTTTATATAAAAAAAAGTTTGAACATTTTTTTCTTTTGTTTTGAAACAGACAGCAAACAAAATTTAAATTTGTAATAACTGTAACGGACACAAATAAACCACAAATTTCACTTTTGTCGGTAAGTTTTTATACAAAAAGTTAAAATAGATATTTCTTTGAAAAATAAATATATGTTCCTTTATTTTTACATGGAATGGAAAACTTTTTTTGTTAAACTACAATAAACTACATAATATTGTAAGTGTTTGTATAACATAAAAATATGATTGTATTTTAGATTAATTTAATATGTATTTTAGATTATTTTTAACGAAATAATATTGTGAGTGTAATTATATGATTAATATAACTAAAATAAATAAATAAACTTCTCATTTAAATCAAAGGAACTTTTCATTTTTTTTTTTTTTTTAATGCTAATAAATTAACTTAACTTCCGCCATCCGTAAATAATAACTAATTTTTCATTTAATTTAACCGTTAATAAACTAACCTCAAATTCGTCAAAGCATATGGTATTTCTTTTAAATATTTATTTATTTATTTTTTTATTTATTTTGATTAAATCCAAAATTCGTAAAAAGCAATGATACATCGTTTATATCTATTTTTAAGAGGTGCGTTTAAACCGCTTGGGTTTTGAAAATTAAAAAAAAAAAACATAATTAACAAAAGTGAATGAAATATTTATTGGGAATGAATGCCTGCCATTTACTTTTTAAAAATTATTTAATGTAAATGTTGCCCGCAGCATGAGTGAACTTTTTTTAGCAATGGCACCTGTAATGTTGCTGTTGGCTGGCTTGTTCCCGTACACGAGAGACTTCACGTATCCCCACATAAAAATATTACAGTGGGGTCAAATCGCATTATCTTGGTGGCCAATTAACTTCTCCAAAACATGAGATTAATTGCTCACCAAACTAGCCTCTCAATAGGTTCCTGGTATCGCGTGCCGTGTAGCATGTGGCACCGTCTTGTTGATACCACATGTCAATCATGTTCAATTCTTCCATTTTTAGCACTGTACCTTGTTCCATTGAATGTAATGTTGCGGTTTTTAACGTTCTCGAAGAAGTACCGTCCAATGATGCCGCCGGCCAACAAACCGCACCAAACAGTTCATATTTTAGGGTGCATTGTCAGCTCTTGAAATGCCCCTGGCTGCTCCTCACACCAAATTCGCCAATTCTGTTTGTTGATGTACCCATTGAGACAAAAATGAGTTTCGTTGCTAAGGACAATTTATTGAATTTTGAAATAAATATTTTAAAATAAAATCTTGATAATAAAACTCAGTGGTGAAATGGCAAACCTTATTGATCATTTTTGGCATTGACACATATCACAATTTTTTTTCCTACACTGAAAAACCAACTAGCAACATAATCACTCTTTATAATTATACTGGTCAATGAGTTATTTGAGAATTCTAAATCAATATTAAACTAGTTCGTGAACGAAATTCACTATAATGCCCAACTCTATAGTTACAATATTATTTCATTAAAAATAATCTAAAATACATATGGGTATTTCCACAGAAAGGTCAACCGCTACCAAAATATTAAAGTTGAAGAAAAAAGACTTTTCTGAGAAAATTTAGTTGGTTAATGCATTGGATTTTAAGAATATACCTAATTAAATACATATTACCATTTGTAATTTAAGAAAAGTGGTCTGCAAAGAGCACCTTTGCTTTTTTTGGTTTTAGCGTTTTTAATTGACATTTTTCCTTGAGTTATTTCTAAGTGTTACATATCATGTCCATTGCACTCTTCTTATAGACTAAATATACCAACAATAAATATTTAAAAACACCACAGTAGAGATCAAGCAAACTCCGAATAACGGTATAATTCAAAGATTCTTTGTACTACATTCTTCTATCCCGTTCGCGACCGAAAATAAGCATTTGTGTTTAGTTCTCCGTGAACGTTGATCGGAATAGTTTGATATTTACAATTCAAAACAAAATAACCGAGATCATTTAAAAAAACCAAACCTAAAACATTTTGATCCATAAATAAACCTAAAAAATGCCTTTGGAATCATTGTCCCGTTCGCGATGTCCCGTTCGCGATTCTAAAAAAAATATTTAAAAAAAATAATAATAAGGATAATAAAAAAAAAACAAAATGCTAAATAAAATCTTTATATCTCTGCTTTAGTTAAAAAATAATCTCCATTTAATAAACTGACGAAATTCGCAGAGTTTTAAACAAAACCACACACCGAAAAAAATGACTTACATTTTTTGTCCCGTTCGCGATCGCAAGTTTATCCAAAATATTTGGAGAACGTTCATATTTAATAATTTTCTTTTTGTTCTCAAAAATTGTTCTACTAAAATGCTATTAAATATTTATAAAAAGTTAAAAAAAATTTGAGTTTTCATATTTTTTTTCAAGTGCGTACGAATGTCCCGTTCGCGATCCTGGAAATGCCCATATTAAATTAATCGAAAATACAATCAAAAAGAGGACTACTAATTTTTCATTATATTCAGTCCATTTTGTTGTTTATTTTCAATCATTGTTTAATAATCGACAAAACTAGTAAAAGCAATCGAGAGTCGTTTAAAGTAACCATCAATTTTTAACTGGCGAAACGTAGAAAAAAAAAATTTTTGTGGTTTGTTTTTCAAATTATAATTTTTTTATTTATATGTAATTTTACAAAACACTACACACACAGATATGTATATATTTTTATTTTCTATGTGTGTATCTATATTTGAATAATTTGTTGTAATATTTATGAAAATAATTTTGTATATAAACAAACTATTTTGGTAAAAAAAAAATGAATTATATGAATTTCTTTTTTTAGAAACAGAAAACATAAAATTTTACATTTAACAGAAAATATCAACTCCAACTGAATGTCTGTAAAGTTTTATAGTTTGTTTTTTGAATGACTGATTTAAATAGTTAAAAAGAATACATTTCTATGAATTTTAATTGATTCTTCACTTAAAAACAAACTCTACGTATTACTTTTTAAATAAACTACAGTCGGTAACGGAAAATATATTGTGAGTGTATAGCTAAATTTCTACATCCAAATGATAAACATATATTCATCTTCGTAGATGGGGATATAAACAAGAGTTAACATTTCCACAGTGCATTTGTTTGTAGATAACAATTATATAACTTTCATCAATTAGTTACAAATATAAATTTTATTTCAGTGTATTTTTTTCCGTTTCATTTTTTTTTTTGTCCCAAATTATCAGGTGTTGCTGATCAGTTGTAAAACATGATCGGTAATAAGCATTTTTGATGTTTTATCTGGTCGAAAGATACAACAAGAAGTGTCAAAAAAACAAAAAACAACAGTTAATAGCTGACACAAAAGACTGTAAATTAGTTGAATAATATGCCACCAAAAACTGGGCAAGACAATGAATGCAAAACAACAAAACTTAACGCAACTCAAAGACCAAGTAAATGAAATGATAAATTAAATGTGAATAAAACTTAAAAAATTTAGATGGATGAAGCAGAGATAGATGTTCATAAGGAAACATACATATGCATGCTAACTTGGACAGCTATAAAACAATAAATACTTGAAACTGAAAACACTTAAAAAAAGGATGTTAATATATAACACCTTTGTATTCTAGCGGTTTTTTCTTAAAGAAGTCAAAAGTGCGAGTGAGTGAGTAAGTGAGTGAGTGAATGTTTGTATCGGGTATATTTTAAATTAATGGTCATAATAAATGTTTACAAGATGTATAAAATGTTAACTGAATATGACTGACTGACTGACTAACTGAACTGAAATGTCTTTTAAAAAGAACTGAACTAAATCGAGTTAAACACAACAGCATATAGTCATCAAATGCACGCATGTCTCTTATTTTTTAAAATAAAATATGAATAATAAATTAGTTTGAAATGGTATTATTTTTTTTTAATATACATGTATACCAAGAAGGCTCCAAATAAGGAATAAATTTGTAAAGATACAAAAGCGGGTGTAGTTCTTTTGTGTTTCCAAACTAAAATGCAAACAGAAGTCGAAAAAGTGGTTGGTGGTCTCCACCGAAAATGAAAAATAAAACTTAAATAATAATAACAATGGATACGTTCAAATACTTTAATTTATAACCTTCTAATTAAAATTTTGCGACAAAACCACAACAACACCAACAGAAACACCAATAACAACACCAACAACAACAACAATGTTTTTAAGGATTTAAAGAGGATTTTAACAAAATATGAAGTTTATAATTTCTGCCTCATTTGTTTAGTGATATGTGGTTTGCCTTAATGATTGCAAAGGGGGAAGGAATGCCAAACAACTTGAAAATTATTGCAACAGATTCATGCTGACAACCGGCTCAGTTACAGTAATAAAATTTTTTCAGTTCAGACTTTCAAAGTGTTGTTGAGTCAACTGAAATTGTATTGTCACAGTCAAATTACTTTTGTCCTAATTGGTTTTCTGCTGTCACAACCATCAATTTTGGTTGTCAGCACGAATAACTGATTATCTGTTTATTCATTTGATTTAAATGGTTTCAACAAGTTCTACATTCGGAATTAATAAAGCTTTGGAATTCCAGTTATTTTTATTTGTCACTTGTCTTGGAAAAACCTCAAAAATTTCGCCAACTCTCCATCCGATGACGAACAACTACTGTTCCCAGATTTATCGTCTCGGAATTAAAGTGTTGCCATATTTGAAGCCCTACATCTTTCACCACCTTTCATCTCTCCACTATCTACTTTCTAAAGAAAGCAGCACATAAATAAGGGAAAAAAAAGTTAATATTGGTGAATAGTTAGAGAGAAAAAGGAACTTGCATGCCAAAATTAAAGATCCTGCACTTAATCCAGTCACACATGCCAGTTTAATCTCCTATTCCAAAGAAACGATTATAGAATAACTTCTATTCCTTTCTAACCCATTCTACTACACAGAGAAAACAGATTCAGCGTTAGAACCAAATTTTTTGCAATTGAATACTTTGGTTGCAGTAACCGAATTATTTGGTTGTCGCAGCCAAATGTATTCCTAATACAATTCAAATATATGGTTGCAAGCGAAATTCTGTTGTACTAACAGAATTTCAGTGGCCACAAAGAAATTCAGTTGTGACAATGAATTTGTTTTCTCTTTGTATCAGCTCTAACGCCAAAAATTTGTATTTAAGAGCCAACCGCTTCTATGGCTCGCAGTTGTAGCACCAGTTGTAGAACTAGTTCTCCATATTACATTTAAGTTCCGTGAAGTAAGTTCGGAACTGATTTCTTGCATTCTGTTGTAGTAGAACCAGCTTGAAATCGGAGTGGTTGGGAACCGATTCTCAAAAAATTTAAATTTCTAGATAAGGTTTCTGGGCAATACACTAAAATTCCTATCTAACCAATTTTAGAGGAGAAATCTGCATGTTAAATTTGAAGTTAAAGCTGAGTGATCAATAGGACCAGTTCTTTAATACGACAGCGTATTAATCCCTCGTAGTTATACGAAATGCAACACTGATCCCTGGTGGTACTTGAACCACTTACATATTAATATACTACTGTCAAAAATGGAAAAAGTGAATTTCGAGTGATCATTAAACCGTCAATCAAACCAAATAAAAGTATGGTAAATACTATGGGGACTCTGCACCATCGATTTCAATTATAAAAAGTTGTTTATTAATTTTCGTTGTGGCTGTACAAGCACGGAAGATGCCGAACGTTCTGGACGCCCAGTTGAGGTCTCTATACCCAAAATAATTGAAAAAATTCACGATATGATGTTGGCCGATCGTAGACTGAATGTTCTATAAATTGTGAAAGACATAGGCATCTCACATGGCTCAGTGGTTTAAATTATGAACGATCACTTGGGTATGAGATAGCAAGAAGGCTGCCGCGTTTGCTCACAATCGACCACCAACGGAATCGTGTGACAGCTTAGTTTCCATGGCAAAAATCCATGAAGTAGACTACGAATTGCCCCCTCATTCGACTTATTCTCCGGATTTAGCCCCCAGTGACTATTTCCTATTTCCAAACCTAAAGAAATGACTCCGCGTAAAGAGATTTAGCTCCAACGATGAAATTTTTGATCAAACAAATGCCTATTGTATGGACCTCGAAAAATCCTGTTTTTTGGTAGGGATACGAAAATTGGAGAAACGTTGGACTAAGTGTAAGTAAATTAGCCCTTGGCCCAAGGGATACATATTATACACCCAGACAACAGATTTGTGCTGTCAACCGAATTTGTTGCCAAGCGAATGGTTTAGTTGCAACAACTGAATTTTTCAGTTGTGACTACCGAATTGTTATTGAGGCAACCGAAATACTGTTGACACAATCAAATTACTCATATCTCAAATAGTTTTCTGTTGTCACAACGGAAAAATTCGGTTACCACAACCGTACCATTCGATTGGCTACAAATTCGGCACGAATCTGTTTTATCTGTGTAAATTTGGGATTTCTAGGTGAAGTGGTGTTTCCAGGACATTTAGGGGAAGACTTCAAATTTCCAGAAATTCCTTCTCAGTGGATGTATGTACCAGAAGATTGATTTAGGCAGCACTTTATACCTTTTTAACACCATTTTTACCACAGTGTTATTAGATGCTCCAAAAACATCTAATCAGGCCCATTAAGGCGGGATTTCAAAATTTAAAAATTTGTAAATAAAAGAAGTTTTTACCAATCGCATACTTTTGCTATAATTTTGTTTTTATATGTTGATAAAAACCTGCCAAATTCCATTAATGTACTGTAGATATCCTTCCATATTTTTGGGACACTAAAAATAAAATACAATTTTTGTTTAAGACTGAATCACTTTGTGCCTGATGTGTTTTTGCAGTGGTGAATTTTATGAAGTTAATTTAGAATAAATTACGTTGTCCATTTATAAAGAACTACCGCTAAATAAAAACCAAAAAAAATCTCATTGTCAGAGTTTAAAACAAGCGGCTGTTCAGTTGCCTCTCTCTTGATCTTCTACACTCCAAAAATAACTTTGTTGTGGTTTAAAGATTTTGTGTTTTTTTATTATTGTCCGTTTTTATTATTATCAAAAAAAAAATCACTTTAAAGGTATAGTTTCAATGGATTAAGTTAACATTTTCACTTGCCTTGGCATTCATTAAAAACAACTACTATTTGTTAACCTTAAATGTTTGAAACTGGTCCCAAACCATTTAGCTTTAAGGTTTACAATGTGTGGTGCTGTGTGAAGTTGAGTGAATTTTGGTTGGTTGGTTTCATTCACTGTTTAATCTGTGATTCCTCATCTTCAGCCACACTACAACAACAGAGGCTACAGGATTAAAATTAGTTTTTGATTATGCTTTCGAGCTTCTGGAAAACGCAATTTGTGTATGAAACATCAGCGTCTGTGTTATTGTTCAATATTTTAAGGTATTTATGATTTGATGCCGCTTTTTATTGAAGTTTTTGGATTTTTATTATGCCGCTTTTTGTTTTTTGGGGGGCTCTGCGTAAAAATATGTCTTTAAATATTCTTAATATTAACTTTCATAAATCCGAATATGAATGAGTGTGTGAGAATATGAAATCCCAAAAACGGTATCCTTTTTTTTTCGTCGGCTAAGTAATTAACCCTTTTAGCTAATTTTATATTGTTTGGCTCAATTTAGCCCAGAGCCATTAAGTCGGTCACCAACAAAACAAAATGAAAATACTTTCATTGATGAAGGTCGTTTTATTTAAATAACACAGTGAAACAAAATAATTTTAGCCTGGTATATTATCAATCAAAGGATTTTAAAAACTTTATTTTTTTTGGCGCCCTCAAATGAATATCTAATTAAATGGCGAAGATGCAAGAAAAGTTGCTGATTTTTATTCGAATAGTTTTTTTATTCTCCTAAGCATTTTAGTGTTGAATATTGGAAATATTGAAAATATAAGAACACCCTGAAATTTTCTATAGAAAACTGTTCATTGTATCGAAAAATTTGAGGAGTCCTCACATTTTCACTCACAGATTTTAATCCTTATTAACACCAAAGTTCATAGAGGAATATAAACAACTGTGGTAAAAATAAGTAATTTATCTGATAATGCAGAGTCCTTTAATTTCAATGGAAAACTCGTCACCTAATGCCAAATGGCTGTGCGCTGGTATCACTCCTAGAGGAGTGCAGCATTTGCCTTGCGAGTGTCCGGCAATGAGGGATCGGCGATATAACCTAAACAGTCTTAAGGACATTTTAAAGCATTCTGGATTTTAAGAATTTCCTATTTGAAGTTTTTACAAAGAAAGTCTCAATTTATTTACACACAGAAAAATAAAATGCCAACCGAATTGAAAAAAGTATTTTAGTTGCGATAACCAACAATTTCGGTTAGCACAACCGAAGTCAAATGTGATTGCTGAATATTTTAGGTGTTGTCACCAAAGTTCCGTTGTATTAACTGAATTTTAGTGATGGAAACTAATATTCAGCTGCACCAACTAATTTTAGTATTAGCAACCGAATTTTAGTTGGAAACTGACAAAATTTGTCCCGGCGTGTATTTATACTAATCATATAATTACAAATTATATCCGAATACTAGCAACGAAGCCTATCGGCATATTGTAGCGAAAACAGACCAGAGCCTCTGGTGGGAATCGAACCCACGGCTCCCGCACTGATAAGCTAGCGCTCTACCCAATAACCTACCAGGGCGCTAGAAAATCTCTAGTTCCAGTAGTTCGTCAGAATCTGGAAGGTTTTGTACGGAATCTAGAAACAAACACTTAAGAATCATTAAGATTAACTCAAATTGCTTTAAGCAATTCCTGAAAGGATTTTGTAAAATAAGTTTGATTCCTTTTTAATCACTCTGTAAAAAAAAACATTATAGGATTATGAAATTTTTAAATACCAAATTTTTAAGACATTCATAAAATGTTTTGAAGTATTCCGAAACTTCTTAAAATTTTTTACACCCAAACAGAAAAGATAAGACACGAAAAGGAATTAAGCCTAATAAAAATCAATTTCTAAACCAAACTTCACTCTATAAATCACCATCTTTTCAATGATTATCTTGTTCATAAAATTCCGACACATGAAAAGAAATCTCCAAAATGAAATCTTTCAAAAAAAAAAAATATTTTTATCTTAAACATCAACAAATTTATTGTTTTCAAAGTATTTCACTGATAGGTAACAAATTTAATTTTAATACTTTATCAATAACAACAATAACAGCAGCAGCAACAACAACAAAATTAAGGTTTATTTTGATCACACAAACAAAAAAGAAGTATTTTATTCAACACGACAATCTTGTTTCATAGTGATTTGTGTTTTGACGCTTCCTTCTTAACTTAAAAGGGGAATCATTTAATTTGGCTTTTATTTTTTTGTTATAAAGCAGCCATTATTAAGAGTATCGTATTATTGAGTAGAATATGTAGTTATGTTTTTAATTGAATAGTTTTTTAATAACCAACCATCCATCCATCCATTCATCCATGCATTGTACAATACAACGCGACTCCAATCAAATTCACATTTTTAAGTGATCAGTGATCACTCAGCTTAATTAACATAATTGACTTCTGCTTTTTGTTATGTGAATGTTGTGGTTGGTTGGTTAATTAAGTTGGTTGTTGGGTCCGGTATGGGAAAGCAATCAGAGTATCTCAGTCATGAGAAAACAATTTTATAAAGAAGTTAACTTAAAGAAACGAGTCCAAAAATGAAAATAAAAGATTTTGTTTCACTTAACGATGATCACTTAATTGATTTTGATTGATTTCTTTTATTTATTTATTAACTTTTTAATATTGTTACATTCTCAAATTTATTTAACGACAACTGCGATTTTTTTTAAACCGCTGTTTTTATTTGGAAACAAGTTTTGGAAGAAAATCATATATAATTATAAATATAGATATTTATACGAGTATATAATAAATAATTAAAAAACAAAAATATTATTTTTAACCCATAAACGTTAAATTGGGTCAATAAAAAAATACGTGGATCTTATCCCTTTCTCTGTTTCATATACGAATTTCATTAGGATCGAAAGGAACCCATTGGGGTGCTCTCCTTGCCAGTGATATGTTTAAAGCCGGCTAAGAAAAGAATTCTGCATAGCTCCGTCTAGGCTTAAGAATGTTCTCCTCTGCGTAATGTGCGAAACCTGCTTCGCTGAGGTTATGATTTTTGCGTAGCGGCCTTTGGCTGAAAAATGGGCATAATGGACAAAAAAATTTTGATCACAACCGATGTCTTAACCGATGCAAACGGCCACAAACCCCATTTTCTAATAGGGGATTAGATCCAAAATTTGTCGTTCATAATTCCCATAATGGATGACCGCTTTTCAAACGGCCACAAATCTCATTTTCTATTTGGGGATTAGTTCTAAAATTTATCGTTCATGAATCCCATAACCGAAATGGGGATTATGGCCATGGGGATTATGACTTTTCACCGTCATTTCTTTTTCTATATGTTTACCTTTTTAAAAAACTTATTGTATTTAGCTTTAGCTTAAATAAAGTAATCAAAATTTTCCAATTACTTTGGTAAACTAAATTTATATTTTGGGAATAAATTCTCTGACAGATTCTCTAAAATTATTTCGATTTATCTTAAAGGAATTCAATCACTTTTTTGGCTTTCTTTATAGAAAGACCTTATTTAAATCGATTTTAGTTAAACTACCATTAATTAATATTTAGTTTTAGGTGAAAAGTAAATCATTAAGGGAAAAACTTAAATTCTGGGAATTAACTAAAAAAAAATATTCTTTCAGAGAATTAAATAAAAATGTTAATCTATTTCGGAAATTAAAAGTTAAAGTTGATTCCTTCAGGCAATTAAATTAAAATTTTAATTCCTTCCGGGAATTAAGTACACAATTTTCTTCTTTAATTTTTTTTGTAAAGAAAAGTTACACTCAGGCAATTCTCTTAACTAATGTGTTGTTTTCTTTAGAAAGCAGATAGAGGAGAAATAAAAAGTTTCGGAGAGCTTCAAATAAGACAACACTGTAATTAATAAATCTTAGAACAGTTCTTGCCCGCGGAAGAGTTGGCGGAATTTTTGAATCTTTCAATTTAGTTCATAGCCCGGTTTTGTTATTTTACTTCGGTGGGCTTAAGTGCTATGGGAACAGAGAAAGAGGGCGTTGCGATATGTATGAGGGATAGAAAACTCAGAGATATAAATTTTCGAAATTGATGTTGCCGTCGCTAGGGATCAAGCCCGCAACTTTGTGTATAACGGTCCAACTCGCTAACCAACACCACAACGCCCACAAATTAACGCCACAAATGGAAAGAATTCAATAGAAATTCATACAAATATGAATTGAATTCCTTGACCAATCGTTGAATTAACTACATTTGACGGAATTCCTTTGTTAGGTCAGGAATTTTATTTGATCAATTTTAATTTTTTAAATTAATTCACAGGAATTAAATCTTGTTTTTTTGCTTATTAATTAATTCATATCTTGAATTTAATTTTTAAGTCAATTATTTTAAAAAGAATTAATTATTTTAATCTCTGTAACAAAAAATTTTACATAAAACTATTATCGTGATAACTAAATCAAGATAAACCACGTACTATACACTAAAAAATTTACACACCTCAAAAATAAAAAAAGGGGCTAAGTCATTGCAAAAGCTAATACCATTAACATTTGGCTCTTCAAACAAGCCAAAAGAAAAGACTCAATTAGTAATGGCCTAAATGTAGAAAAAAACATATGTACTTCGTTAAAGTAATGTATTACCATTGAATACATATATAATAGAATTAGCTACAAAAGAACTCTTTAACTAAACAAGGTTTTCATTAACAAATAAATTATATTTAAACCTAAACTAGAACATATATATAGAACTCTTGTAACTTAAATACGATATATGTATACAAAGACAAAATATAGAATGAAGTGGTAATATCCTTCTTCCCTTTCTATTGTTAAGCGGAAGATATACAAAAGTACCGAGGACTGTAAGTAGCGGGTGTTGTAATAATCATGATTAGTTATGCTGATGATGATATTATTATTTTTTTTTTTTTTTGACTTTGTTTTGTATGATAAAAGATCTATTGTTGTTAATGTTTTAGAATTTGCGTGTTCTTTTTCAAGTGTGAAAAATTTGTTTAGCAGATGACAGTTAAATTATGACATGAGCATCAAAGAAGGTGACATTAGTTTGAATGACAACTATACAGAAGTCACAATAGTACGTGTCCCATAGTCAATGGTAATTAGGAAAGAAAAGTTTTAGTTAAAACTGTTATTGTAAAGAAAAACTCATTGAAAAAAAAAATTACCAAGTAATACTTTTCTAAAGTCGTTATATTACACAAAAAATGATCAGGGGGATTCATGTAAATGTTGTATATATTTTATACTAACTAAACTGTGTAAAGTATATTTTTAATGTTAAAAGTCCACTGATGACCGTATTTTGGAGAAACGTGAAATCATAATATGGAAAATCACAATATCTATAGAAATATCAAAAATATAGAATAAGTAATGACAAAATTTAACTAGGGCATATCGTCAGCATATTATTGGTTTGACCTACGGAGTAGGGAATGGAGTTATATGAATGCAACACTGCTCCCATCAAGTACCACCTGTAAATTGAGCAAGTTACGTCATTTACTTTGCGTTTAACAGCTGTTCAAAACATACAACCTCGTGGATTTTTTTAAAAATGGAAAAAAGTGAATTTCGAGTACTCATTAAACATTTTTTTTTTTTGCGAAAAAAAAACAGTTAATCAAACCAAGGAGAAGCTTGATATATACTATGGGGACTCTGCACCATCGATTTCAATGGTAAAAAAGTGGTTTACTGACTTTCATTGTGGTCCCACAAGTACAAATGACACTGAACGTTCTGGACGGCCAATTGAGGTCAATACACCCGAAAATGTCGAAAAATCCACGATATGGTGTTGGCCGACCGAAGAGTAAAAGTGCGTGAGATTGTTGATGCCATTGGCATTTCATATGGCAATGTGGTTTCGATTTGGACTTAAGAAAGCTGCCTGCAAGATGGGTGCCGCGTTTGCTCTCAATTGACCATTATGGACGTGTGTAGTCTCAATGGCAAAATTATATGAATTCGTCTACGAATTGGTACCTCATTCGCCATATTCACCGGACTTAGCCCCCGGTGACTATTTTTAAACCTAAAGAAATGGTTCGGTGGAAAGAGATTTAGCTCCAACGATGAAATTATTGATCAAATAAATGCCTATTTTATGGACCTCGAAAAATTCTTTTTTTTTTTTTGAAGGGATACAAAAATTGGAGAAACGTTGGACTAAGTGTATTGAGCTAAAAAGATATTATGTTGAAAAAGTGACCTTTTTTGATCCGCGCTCGTATTTAGTAAATTTTTGTGCTATTTACATTTAACATATTAAAGAACTTTTACAGAATATTTACAAATTTTTTGTTCTAACTTTAAAAATCACTTTACAAATTTTCGAAAATCGATTTGCTAAAATTAGCAAAAAAAAAATTACTAATTTTAAAAAAGTGAATATCCCAGCAAAACAACACATTACCAAATAATAGGTAAAGTAATGTATAGCCATAAGGGCCTTACTTAATTGACGAATTTTATAGGCGATGAGCCTCAAAGTAATGTATACACCCATTACTTTAGAGGTGATAATGTAAGGTGTTACTTATATGGTAACGAGAATGGAAAAAGTAATGTGTCTAAAAATAGATTTTTAAAAAAGAGGAATTTTTATTAAAAAAAATTATTAAAATTTTTTATTAAAAATTTTTGTAATTAAAAATAATGTGGTCAAGATGGGAATCGAATCAGGGAAATCTGGTTGCCAGCCAAGAACTCTACCCACTGAGCTATCGGCGCATATAGTATTTGATGTCTTTAAACCTAAATGAATTGTTGCCCTTCGTTTTTTCGCTAGTGTTAGCAAAACAAACATACATTACCCTTTTGCTTACAAAAAAACACAAAGTAATGTATCTAAAAATAGATTTTCAAAAATATTTCAATTATTACTTTGCGTTTATAAATCATATATTACGTAATCAATAATGAGTATTTTATTACTTTATGCTTGCAAATAATGAAAAAGGTAACGACGTAACGCATGAGAATATCGCACCCATTACCAAAGTTTTGCTGGGATTGAAGGAAATGTTATTTTTCATAATTGAAACTTATACATACAAACTTAAATTGCCATAAAATGTTACAGAGGTTGAAAAAAGCGATCGGACTTGAAGATACGTTTCACAACCGACTCCTTTCAAAAAATAGGACATCCACTTAAAAAAGCACTGAAAACTTTTTTAGTTCTAAATATCAGCCCTTAAAACAATTGAAATTTGACCTTAAAGTCCAAACAATTTACTTATATTTTTTTTTAAACAAAAATTCTTTTTTTTAACTATAAAATATTAAAAAAAAAACAATAAATAAAAAAAATATTCGAACAAAAAATATAAATTTTTATATTTTTAAGTGTATCTAAAAATAATTGTGTTAATTTCTGCATTTTAATATTTTTTTTTATAAATTAAAAGTTTGCTATATTTAACAATTCATTGAGTTCACAGCAATTTACTAAAATTTAGTATCGCTTGCTATTTCTTATACTAATTTGATTGTACAAATATTAAAATATTTAGTAAATTTTTTTTGCTGATTTTTGCAAACCGCTATTTTTTTTCAGTTGATATTACAAACTTTTTTGCTGAGTGTAGAATATTATTATAGAATTGTCTCAAACAAGTAAAACAAAGAAATCACCTTGTAAACATTAATTTATAATTAACAACATCAAAAAATAAAATATTAAAAGATTTTTTTCAAAATTAAAAAAGATCATACAGTGGCTCACAAAAAAATTCACACACATTTTAAAAATATATTATGGTAAATTTAATAGAAATTTATAAACTCATTTGATAACATTGTTAATTTCAATTTTATCAAATTTTATATGAAGTCCGATTTTTTTTACCCACTGCATATAACCATTTGTGTAAATTTGTGATTTTACAACTTTACACGAGTATTATAAATACAAATTTGATCTTTAAAAATAATTTTTACTAGAAAACCATTTGTATTTTTTTTACAAATCAATGAAGAAAAAAATATGTATTGGTTACAATCGTAAAATATTATAATTAATTATCTAGAAGGTGTTAATTTAAACATGATTCCATTGCTGTCTGTGATCAACCCACACACACACTTATATTAATTCTATCAAATCTTTGGCATGATATTATTAATAATTTTTAGTTTCTGTTACAAATCAAGTGTTGTTTTTTAATTGATGGATTAATCAGATAGTCAATATACGAAAAGCTGTCATAAATACTATTTGTGTATAGTGTTTTTTTTTCGTAAAATAAATAAATTTTAAAATTTATTTTTTATATTTTACAACCCAGTAGCAAATGACTGAACCAGTTTTAAAAGGTACTAGTTTTTGAACTAGTTATTATAAAAACTAGTTCCCAACATACGAGTAATATTTTGCACCAGTTGTATACTAGTTAAATTGGATCTTTGTTGGGACTTTTTAAAAAAAAATTATGAAATTCTCATTTTATTAACAAATTGTTTTTATATAGTGAAATCACAGTAGTCAAATAAACTCTTAATTTTTGTTTCAATTGAATTGAAGTACTTATTAAGTGGTGTCAAAGAGTCACTTCAAAACTAGGTTCGTAAATGTCTCATTAGTACCAGTTTGGCTTGCTGTTTTCATTTCTACAACTATAGTTTTAAACCAGAGGTGTATTAGTTTCATACATTCAATAAAAGTACACTCAGAATACTATGTAATTTACTGTTTTTAGTTTAATAAAAAAATGTTCAGTTAAGTTAAAAATTTTTCAAAGAAATATTAATTTAATTTTTTTATACATTTGTTCAAAATCATTTACTGATTTCAGTTTCATTTATTTTTTTAATTTGTTTCAAATTTAATAAAAATTTACACATAAAACGGGAATTTTGAGATTTATTTGTTTCCGTTACAGTAATTGTAAACTAAAATTTTGTTTGCTGTCTGTTTCAAAAAAATATTTAAAAAATTCCAATTTGTTTTTATTAAAATTGTTTTTTTATATGCTAAATCATTTCAATTTATATTACAAGAACTTCATAAACACACATATAAGGCCATTTACACAGCATGTGTTTATAGACTGTGTGAGTATACATTTTGCTGATTAAAAAACAAACAAAAATACAAAAAACCGAAACAATTTCAAATAACTCAATAATCATTTATTTTTAAGGAATTAGTAGGTAAAATTTTAACATTTATTTTTAACTGATTAATGCCTAGTCACTAAAGACCAAAGCTTATTGTTAACGAATGTTGGCATAGTCAAATTGATTTTTTTAAAACCTCTGTAACTTTTTTGTTTATGAATAAAAATATATACTGTAAAAGACAAAATTTCATGGAATTTAAAAAAACTTTTTTATCGTTAAGAAAAAAAATTAAAATTAGGGGGGTCGAAACCGAGATTTCAGAAGTCACTTCTAGTGATCAAAGTCAAAAGTAATCAAAGTAGAAAATGTAGCTGCTGCGATTCTAAGAACAATGATGTATCACGCGTTACGATCGGACTATAAATAGTGCGACAGGAAACAAAAAACTAAAAGCGCGGGGTCAAGGGGCGTGGCAAAAAAAAATTTTTTTTGAGATCGTACACATTATCTTTAATTCTAGGGGGTGACCGGTGCAATTTTTTTTTTCGACCCACCCTAGTGTATAGGGTATACCTGATGATTTTAATGTTATGTTTTCTACCAAAAATATTTATTATATATTTCACTATAGGTATCATATAGTCTGTGCCCGACCTTAACTTTTTAAATTGCTTATTTTAATTTGAGAACAATGTCTGAAAATTTTAAATTAAAAATTGATTTACCTCAAATAATGTTATTTTTATTTATTTCCTTTTTTATATTTTAAATCGAAAGAGGACATAAATCCATATGGACATAAATCCATATGGTTATTTTTCATATTTTTTTCGGAACGAAATTTAATATCTCACTAGAGTGACCAATATACATTAAAGATCTATTTTTAAAGTTAATAATTTCTGATAAACGATAATAACAATTATTTTTAAAATTGTATTTTTTGAAAAATCGCTATTCCTTAGAAGTCGCTAAAATGGAATTGATACACACTTAAAGCTTCCGAAGGGATACCTGTAAGTAAATTTTACTTCTTGTTTCTTCCCTAAAGTGTATTTAATAAAATCAAGATGATTTTTATGTTTTAAAAATTTGAAAATGGAGTTTTAGGAAGTATGTACACCAAAATCACTTAATTTTTTGGGCTTCGGTAAAAACGGGTTAATGTTATTCTAGAAAGTGAAAGTTTTTTACCTGAGCAGTTTTAATTTAGGTTGTTTATTTTATGATTATTTTTTTTTTTAATATTTGCCATTTTTCGCCTATAATTCTAACAGAAGATCTCAATTAAAAAAAATTAAAAATAGGCTTAAATTGTGACAAATGTGACAAATCTTTGAATATCCTCCATCAATATCCATGTTATACTGTTTTTTGATACAAATAATGTAAAGCACTTTAGAGGTAAAATTATGGAGGTGATAAAACAATTTTTCTGGGGTGAAAATTTTTTTGGATGAGAAAACAAATTTTATGGTGAAAAAAAATTTTGAAGTGAATAAATTTTTTAAGGTGAAAAAAATTTTTTGGTGAAAAAAATTTTACTGCTGAAAAAAAATTTTTGAGGTGAAAGTATTTGAGGTGAATATAAAATATTAATCAATTCTAAGCGACTGGTGAAAAAACAAGACAATATATTTTAGTTGCCGGTCGCTACTATGAAATTGTACTAAAATTTAGAGGTACCTTTACATTTTCACTCATAAATTTTTAACCGCTGGACCGATTTGGGAGGATGTCCAATAAACTGGGGAAAAATGGGCGCCGCCGCTTGCGTCTTGGCGCCGTAATCGCCATTTCAACAGACGGACAAACAGACATCGCTAAATCGACTTAAAGTTGCATAAGAATCACAAATATATATACTTTATGAGGTCTTAGACCTATATTTCAACAAACGGAATGACAAACTGATATACTGAGGGTATAAAAATAGATGTGCAATGCCTATCCGAAAGAAAGTTGGCAAAATGAGGCACTTCTGCCCTTGATAATAAGTAAGTAAAAAATTTGGGTTGCCACACTTTTAAATAAAAAGTAACATTAAAAAGAAATTCTTCTGGGTTATGTTAATGCCCCACGATAGCGTCTTAAGGTTAATTATCTTGCAGTTGCCATCATTGCTTATAACTGCCACCGACTAAATCAATCAGTTTGTTTATGATTAGATTGCATGCCATATTAATATACGCTAAATTGATTTGAATAGCTCAAATGTGAATTGTATAAAATACTGTATAAAAAAAACACTTTCACACGCATATGCTAGATTTGAACTAAATGTATACCTCCTTTTTATTGTATTCTGTTAGTAGTTTTTTAAAATTTCTACAGAATCAAACCCATATATCTACAACAATTGATCATCACAATATAAAACTATTTCATCAACACAAAAAAAAAAAAAAACAATTTGAGAGATTTGATTATGTTTGTTGTATGTTTATAGACGATTTCAATAATTGTTTTTCGGCTCTAAATGAGCGTTTAACTATAAAAATTAAATAGAAACACAAAAACAGCAGCATTTTTATGGTTTTTCATTATAAACGTATTGGTTGATGTTTGCCGATTATACAGTATATTTATACAAAAAAAGGTGAATTCTTCGGCTTTTTTTTCTTCTACTAAGCTTTTTGTTTAAACATATTTGTTTTTAGCATGTTTAAAGGTGATTTTTATTGTTTCTAAAAATTAATAATTAAATATAAATTTATTAATAAAAGATCAAATACCAAACAATAACGGAAATTGTTTAATGAAACAGATACTGTTAATGTGTTAGAAATGATTTTTAAAACTTTAAAATTAGATAAGCTGATAATATTTAGGTTTGGTTTGAGCTATCGCTCATTTGCGAGAAGACCGGCATAACTTATAAAGTTTTTATTTGCGCCTAACTAATGAGAAAATAACAAAACACTTTTGGTCGCCACTCACTGAGAGAACCAATTTACCAATTTTTGATATGTTTTAGATTAATGCGTGATTAATATTTCTGCATCATTATGGAGAGCAAAAACATGGCTGCAACATGATCACTGCTAATAAATTATGCTCGCTGCATTCGGATATAGTTGTCGCAATCAGGTTATTTCTTTGTAAATAAAATTCAACAAACAATATGTTCGCTAAAAATCATTTTAACGCTCAAATAACAGATTCGTGCTGAAAACGGAATTTTTCCCCAATCAAATAGTTTAGTTGCAGCAACTAAATTTTTTGTTTTAATTGGTTTTCTATTGTCACAACCAAAAATTCGATTACACTCACTTTACTATTTTTGTATTTATTTTTAGTAAAACAAATTATTATTTAGCAAATCTTTTTGCTATTTACATTTTGCAAAGTACAGAATTTTTACAGAATTTTTACAGAATCTTTACAAATTTTTGTCGCTTATTTCAGAAATTACTTTACATATTTTTGAAAACCGATTTGCTAAAAATAGCAAAAAAAAATACTAATTTTAGAAAAGTGGATATTGACGGAAATGTTATTTCTAATTAAAACTTATACCTACATCCACTTAAAATAGCACTAAAAAGTTTTTTTAGTTCCAAAAATCAGCCCTAAAAACAATTAAAAATTTACCTTAAAAGAAAAAAAACAAATCTAAAATATTTTTCAAAACAGCAATTACAAAATTAAAACAACAAAATGATAAATTCGTTTATGTTTTTATAATTTTTAAACCTTCAATTTATTTTTGATTTTGTCTAAAATATTTTTTGAAAAAATTCAATAAAATAAAAAAATTTTGATGCTCGATAAAAAAAATAAATTTGAAATTTTGTATTTATATTATTTTGTAATTTTTTTGCTGATTTTATCAAACAGATTTCAAATTCCACTTTACAAAAAGTTTACTAAAATTTAGTAGCGGCAGCTAATGTTTTCTGCAAATTTCATTGTACTACACGTCAGCAGAGCAGCAAAAAATATCGCTGGGCTCAAATTAGCAAAATTTCCCCTAATAACAGCAAAATTTTCAGTTGCCATTACAGTCTTTTTTTTTGGTGAGTGTACCACAAACCGAACCATTCGATTAACCACAAAGTTAGTTGTCAACACGAATCTGTTTTTTCTGTGTTAAGTATTTTATGATTTCATGATTGCCGCTTTCTATTTTAAAATATAGTTGATTTGAACCATACTGGATTAATTCTGGATATGACAAAAATATGATAACTAAGCAAGTATAAAAAAATTATGCCAACAGTTAATGAATAATTAAAAGTCAAATAAAACTTGCATTTGTAATTTAAATCAAAATAAGATAATTATTTTTATTTAAAAAAAAATTGTTTTGTTTGAATTCAGTTTGTTTGGTGTTCACTGCATTGTGTCGAAAAAATGTATTTTATTCTAAAATTTGAAAAATATCAGACATATTAATTATTACGCTATTTTGATGCCCAACAGACATCACGCAGAGAAAAATATAGCTGAACATGATTGTAGACTCGAAATTATCATAGTATTATCCTTATGATCATAAATATGTTTATTACTGATAATATTATAATTATTAAAAGCCGATTTTATTATCATCACTTGGATCATAATATAATCATATAATGCTCCATATTCAACATTATCCAATATCAACATTATTAGAGTATTCAAAAACCGAAACCGAAAACCGGTCAACCGGTTTCTTTATTTTTAAAAACCGATCGGTTTCGAATATTTTTTAAATTCGAAGAAAACCGAAAACCGGTCTTATTTGTTCGGTTAACCGGTTTTTTTAATTACATCACCAACTGGGTTACTTTGTCTCTTTTATTTTTTCCGATGACTTATAATCGTTTGTTTGGTTATGAAGATTTAGATGTAAGTCTGATAGATTCCGATGAAGACTTATCTTTGGATATTCCAAATTCAAATAGTTTAATTTCTGATCTAAATAACACAACAAACAGTATTCAAAATCTTAAAAAAGAGAATGTAGAAAATCATTCATCATTATTTGATGATTTCATGTATCTTGATAAATGCGACAAAAGAACTGAAAAGTTGGAAAATTTATATAATTGTTTATTGACTATTTGTCCAACATCTACTATTAGTGAAAGAGTATTTTCCACTTCTAGCTTTAAAAAAAAGCAAACAAAAAAATCGTCTTAAAACGAAACATTTAAATTGCATATTATTTCTAAAATATTATTGTAGGAGTGAAAAATAGAGTTTCTTTTTACATATTTAAAATCTAATATTAAACGTATTTACCAATTTACAAACTTTATGATCTCTATTCATTTGATATGAATATAGTTTTATAATATTAATTTTTAAGATATTGTATTAAAAAATATTAAAACCAATGAATGAAATGTTGAAATAAAATACAATAAAAAAAAATTATTTTTTTTTTTCCAAGGAATGTATTTTTTTATTTGTATTACTTTATATATTAAATTTCTGTTTTTTTTTAAATAATTAACAAATTATATAAGCTTTTTATTCAAATTAAAAAAAAACGAAAAAACCGGTTGACCATAAACCCAAAATTATATAAATACTACTCGAATATGATTGCTCTAACCATGTTTTATGTTTTGCAAGAAGAGCAAACACTTTGCTAGATTTATCTTTAATATCAAGCAAATCTTCAACAATGACAACTGTCGTATTATTGTAAACTCTAACAAATTTCTTTATAAATTACTCTTATAGTACAAGAGTTGTACAATATTACACTAACATTTAATTTAATATATCATTCGTTACATTCATTACTAAATCATTCATATAAAATAACTAAGTAATGTTGTAGTAAATTTATATGATTTCAATGTGCGTGTTTGGATAAAATTAATTTTAATTAATTGAATAGTTTAACATAAATTTTTAATGGTAAAGTTGTATATTTCTTTTTCCCAAATGATGTCGGGCAAAACAAAACAATGTTTAAGACAAAAAGTTTACACATTTACAATAATTGTGAATGCGGTGTAATGTTGGTTGTAATCATGCAGTTTTTATGCGGCTATTTAACTGCATGCTAACAATATTATGTAGACGTAAATATTTGAATTGTTGTTGAATGCCATACAATATAAATATACATACAATTACGTTAAATTTTAACCCATATTCTCCTCAATTAACAAAAGCTGGTATGGTCAAAGATTTTAACCCAAATAAGACATTATTGTATTTTTATAAGCCGCGCCCTCTAGCGGAGATATTTGCAGCTAAAGTCGAAACATTGACCAACTGAAACTATTTAATTTATTAAGATACCTTCAAAATTATAGTTTTTAATTTATTTTCCAAATTCTAAGTCTCATGAATAATAAACTTTTTTTTAAAATTTAAATTAATTTTAAATTTTTAGGAAATTTTTTAATTTTTATTTTGTCTGTTTTAAACCTTTTAAAAAAAATTTCGAAATTGAGACTTGGAATCAATTTTTTTTGTTATTCAACGGATCTAGAAGTAGCATCGTTATATGCCAGGATAATAAGGATTAATTGATATAATGTGTAAAAGAAGAAAACATATTTTAGCAACCATTAAACATTTGAAAAGATAAATTATATTCGCTTTTAAACAAAACATGATGAAAATATAGAGAGGTTAATGTGTAGAGTTGAAATTTTAATTGTTATGGAAAAAAAGCTTTTATAAGAAAAGCTTTACCTAATAATTGTATTGTCACTTAAATGACATATTGTATGACAAATATGTATGACAATTGTCATGTTTGGTTAGAATAGGAAATTCTTAAAAGAATATGACAAATTTGAAAACAAAATACAATTTTTAGAATTATAAATTGCTACAAAATAATTATAGTATTTTGAAACTAAAGGGTGATCCAACCATAATGCACGATTTTAATTGTTTTCAGAGAATTATCTTAATATTTAATTATGATAGAAGGATATATGACAATTATGTGTGACACAAAATATCGGCAAAATACTCGCCACGCCTTCGGTGGCATACACTCAGAAAAAAAGTTAGTAGAGAAATTCGTAAACGGTTTTCAATACCACTTTACTACTTTTGTACTGATTTTTAGTAAAAAAATTATAATTTAGGAAATCTTTTTGCTATTTACATTTTACGAGTAACAGAATTTTTACAGAATATTTACAAATTTTTGTTGCTAATTTCAGAAATCATTTTACTATTTTTTGAAAACCGATTTGCTAAAATTAGCAAAAAAAAAATTACTAATTTTAAAAAAGTGGATATTGAAGGAAATGTTATTTCTAATTAAAACTAATACAAACTTAAATTGCCTTAAAATGTTACATAGATTTAAAAAGGGATCGGAAGTGAATATACTGATTCATGTCTAAAAAAAGGACATCCACTTAAAATAGCACTAAAAAGTTTTTTAAGTTCTAAAAATCAGATCTTAAAACAATTAAAATTTGACCTTAAAAGTAAAAAAAAAATTGAATAAAATATAGTTTTCAAAACAGAAATTACCAAGTTAAAACAAAATGATAATTTCGTTTATTTTTTTAACAATTTTAAATCAAGCCTTTGATTTTTTTATAATTTTGTATTAAATTTAAAAAAGAAAAAAAAAAAGCAAAATAAAAAAAATTTGTATGCTCGATAAAAAAAATAAATTTTAAATTTTGTACTAATATTAATAATATTTAGTAATTTTTACTAAAATTTAGTAGCGGCAGCTAATTTTTTCTACTAATTTCATTGTACTGCACGTCAGCAGACAAAAAATACCGCTGGGCTCAAATTAGCACAATTTCCCCTAATAACAGCAAAATTTTCGGTTGCCATTAAAGACTTTATTTTACTGAGTGTACCTTTATCCGATGGCCCATATTTTCAATGGGATCTGATATATAATTGAGGTTCAACGTCGTTAATGTGCCGAATTATCTCATCTTTTAGCTCTTGAATTGTTCTTGGCTTATTGACGTACACTTTTACTTTTAATTATCCCCAAAGAAAGAAGTCCAACGGTGTCATAACCCCGATCGTGGCGGGCAATTAACATCGCCTCGTCGTAAGATAACAGGGCCATTGAATTTCTCGCGCAAAAGCAAGTGCCACTATCCTATTGGAACCACATATCGTCCAGGTCTATATCCTCAATTTCTGGCCACAGAAAATCTGTCATCATCTCGCGATAGCGAATACCGACGACGAGACGAGGTTGATGGATCTTCTGCCACACTATCGCGAAAAACAGCAATGTTTTCCGTAGAACGAACTGGGCGAGCATACACAGGTGTTTTTACATATATTACAGACCCAGTTTAAAATTTTCGCACAATTCTCCCGATTGTGGACACATTCGGTCGATTATGCTGACCAAAAAATCACTTAGTGCATTTTGATTTGAACGCCCATTTTCGTAAAAGACTTTAACAATCTTAACGCGCTGTTCAACTGTGTACCTCTCCATGGTTGAATTTCTCAAACACTGAAACAAAGAAATGTCAAATTAAGTTGGGCAAAAAACTTGACGTTAACATCGTGCATTATGGTTGGACCACCCTTTAGTTTCTTCTTTTACTAAATTCATACCGACAGCTTTTCATCTTATTCCTTAAAAATGGCTTCTCTTTAATTTTAAATTCCTACATGTTCCAAAAAAATGTATGTTATGTTATAAAAAAAAAACCCCTTAATTTGTTGTTTTTGTAAAGCCAACAACCTTTCATTATATCAGACCCTGTCTATATTTATTGTTGTTATCCAAAAAAAAAAAAAAAAAACCAACAAAAAAGGTTTACATTAGCAGTCATTTTCATATTGTGTCATCATTAACGACAGGGGGAAAAAAACTACAAAAATTCAACAAAATTAACAACAAACAACAAAAGCGCGTTAAAAAATTAAAAGAAACTGTATCAATACTAATAATACATGAGTACAAAAGTAAATATACGGACATAAAAGCCAACTGCATTAATAACTAAAATATACTTTGCAGTTGTGGTGGTAATAGGGAGGACATTACCCAAATACCAGTTAGTGGTAGTGTTTTCATTAAAGAAGCCTCACAAAAATAAACAAAAACAAACACGCAGCTGTTAGTACAAATAAAGAAATAACACACACACACAAGAATATCCACTAAAACGCACGCCATTATTGTCCAAAGGCATCGGAGCAAGTAATGTTATCAATAAAACATAAAAAAAAACCAACAAATACAAATTTAAAAGAACACCCGAAAACATGAAAAACGACCTCAATGTTTATATTAAGTAAATAACAATTAAAGGGCGGGAAGGAAAAGGGAAGCAACTAAAAAAAAAACACTACTACTAGTGAAGCTGAAGAGATCTTCAATGTGTTGAAAATAACACAAATTTATTATACCCCAGACTTTCTGTGGAATATTTAGACGAAAATTAGAAAGAATATCACTGTTATTCTGCATAGCTAATGCTGGATTCTAATTGCTGGATCCAGATCTGGACCCAGCTCGAAATGTTTAACAACCCATGATGGCAAGATTAAATCGTCAGACCATCCGCTGAAAGCTATATCCTCTCTTCGCGATATTTCATTTGAACAACAAACCACACCTTGTCTTACGTAGTGGATTTTTGTAAGCAAAATATTAAATAATAGCAGAAATAAGCGATTGCAGCTCTGCAGTCATATAAAAGGTCAATTGAGATGTCCTCGGCCTGACACATAGATGGCGCTACTAGACTTAATTTTTTTTTAGTTAGCCCTAACCTTCAAAAGAAACAAGAATAAATTTGACAGCTGTTGGATCATTAGTTTGTGAATTATATCATTTTGAGTGAAGCAACTTTTGTTAATGTGAAAAAAATGGATAAAAAAGAATTTCGCGTGTTGATAAAATATTGCTTTTTGAAAGGAAAAAATACAGTTGAAGCAAAAACTTGGCATGATGGCGAGTTTTCAGACACTGCCCCAGGAAAATCAACCATCAAGGATTGGTATGCTAAGTTTAGACGTGGTGAAATGAGCACCGAAGGCGGTGAACGCAGTTTACGCGCAAAAGAAGTTGTTACGGTCGAAAACATCAAAAAAAAACCCACAAAATGATTTGGAATGACCGTAAATTGAAATTGAATCAAATAGCAGGTACTCTAAAGATATTAACTGAACGTGTACATGATGTACACGAATATTTGGGTATGAGAAAGCTCTGTGCAAAGTGGGAGCCGCGCGAGCTCACTTTTGACCAAAAACAAGTCAGTGAAAACGAAGGCGAAAATCCATGAATTGGGCTTCGAATTGCTTCCGCATCCACCGTATTCTCCAGATCTGGCCCCCAGCGACTATTTCCTGTTCGTCGAATAAAGAGGTGATCGCCGAAACTGAGGCCTATTTTAAAGCAAAGGAAAAATCGTACTACGAAAATGGTATCGAAAAGTTGGAGGGTCGCTATAATCAGTATATCACCCTTGAAAGGAACTATGTTGAACAAAAAAAAAACGAATTTTGCAAAAAAAAATGTGTTTTTGTATGGTAGGCCGGGGACTTTTCAATTGACCTGTTATGTTGCTTTCTGATTTCTTCTAAGTAATTCCAAATTAAGACCAGCATAAGTTATCAAAATATTTTCTGGAAATTGTCAGCACTTGCTGACTTTACACTGATATTATTGTAGCTTTAATTAGTCTGAGATTCGCTTTAATATTCGTCTTTTTCATCTAACAACTATGTTCTATATGAAAAATATAATATTTTTTTTTTTTTTGTATTATAAGCCCCACTACGGTTTAAATCCCAAACCTTTTTTTGTTGTACAACATCTGGTGCCATTCGGTGTTTAAGCATTCGCGGATCCCCCAACGATTTTTTATCCAAACAACAAACACAGTAATTTTGTACACCAATACGTATAAAGATCTCCACATATTTATGCAAGCACCTGCACTTACCCGTAACATCCTAAAGGTTTGACCTGTAACTGAAGGAAAATAAACGTCAACCACACACAGATTAATTTTGACAACTGATTTTTTTGTCAACCAAATGGTTTGGTTGGGACCACCGATATATTTGTTTATCGCGACCAAAATTCGGTTAATCTAATAGAATTTTGTTTGAAACCATGTATGTATTAGGAATACTTTTGCTAATTCGGTTGCTGCAACTAAAATATTCAGTTGGCAAGAAATTCGGTTGCTATTCTATTTTCTCAGTGCATCTGCGAAAGTGTAGATAGGGTTGTAAGTTTAACCAAAAAAGTCATTCAGACAGATAAGTTATAGGAAATGAGAAAGAACAGAACAATGCAGTACTCCTGAAATAACAACCCGTATAGGACAATCTACAAAAAAAAAGATTTAAATAAAGCGAGCGAAGTCATGATCAACACCAAAAGCATTAATCTTTAGTACAAGTGCGCCGTGCCATATACGATCGGATGCATAGGAAATATTTAGAGCACCCAATATGCTTTCACCAAAACGATAGATGGTCTCAATCCAACGCTCCGAGAGGAACAGCTCCGTAGAACGACTTTTAAAAAAGATCGTTAAAACAAAGACTTTAGATAATTTACAAGATAACAAATCATGCTCTCATCAGAGCATATTTAATAATTTTCTTATGAAGCGCTTAAAAGATTAGCCAACAGATGAGCTAGAGTTGAAGAACCCTGTTTCAGAACAGAGCTGGTTTACCATCCGACTCCGATTTTAACTACTCAAGCTAAGATAAACCATAGTATACGATTCACCGTCTTGCTCTGCAGTTCAGATTCCACAGGAAACTGTTTTTCCGGATGGTGTGTATGATATAAAGAGGGCGTTGTGTTATAATGGTTAGAGGGTTGGACTGTTACACAGTAGGTTGCGGGTTTGATTCCCAGAGACGGCAACATCAATTTAGAAAAATAATATGTATGAGTTTTATATACCTTCTACATATCGCAACGTCCTCCTTCGGTGATTCCATAGTCTTCCGAAGTAAAAAGAGCATACCAGGGCTATGAACTAAAAAGCTTCAACAATTTCGCTAACTATCCACCAGATGCTGATCACCAACTATTCCAAGATTTACCACCACGCCAAATTACAGTGTTGCCATATTTGACACCCTTCATCTTTCACCACCTTTCATTTCTTCGCTATCTCTTTCCTAAATAAAGCAATACATTAGGTCTGTACGAGGTAATTTTGCGTAAAATCTGGTAAAATGAGAGTAATGAAAAAATTATCTCAAAAAACCATAAAAATGCCCAAAATATTGCGAACGCACAAAACCACATTTCATACCCAAAAATAAACGTCAAATTTATTCATATTAAAAACAACTTAATTAATAAATATATTTCAAATGGCAAATATCTATTTACATTTTCAAATGTATTTTTCATTATTAAGAAGGAAAAGTTCATTAAAGTAAATTTTTAATTAACTTTAATTTTTTTCAAAAATGCAAAACAGCTAATTTATTAGCAGCAGCTGATGATTTGACAATTTTACCATTTTACCCAAACAAAAAGTACGGGTAAGTTCTGGTAAAAAGAGAAACACAATTACTCCCTCATGAACACTCTCATTTACCCAATTTTTGTTACAAGAAACGCTTTCTGGTAAGATTGGGTTCCCGCGGGCACCCGCGGTAACGTACGTCGAACACACCTATTAATTAGTAGGAAGCAAATCCTGACTGTTGCTTTAATTTAAAAAAAAATGAAGGTTTGGCAATCTCTAGCTGATTCTGGAAAAGGGTGAGGATACTTACTCCGTTCAACAGATTTTGGACAGTCCCCTCTAAGGTTGTGAAGAGTCTTAATTCAGTCAAATAAACTTCTTTACGATTGACAGTATGGCTTCCGTATAAGTCTTAGAGTTTATCCTCTCATCGCCTCAATGAAATAAAGCTTATCGCAGCATTCGATTATGTAAGACGTTTAGAACTCGTATTTAAACCCTTTTGTATGTCCAGATTTGTCAGTGATCACGTCATTCGTGTTAAAATCTATTAGGTCTCATCCGTATTGTCTAATGAATGCAAAGGTGTTAAAAGGCTTTGTTCTTAATCGTTTTATCCAATCATTTTTAAAGACCTCCTTATAATTTAAACACCCAATCTTGTTCGTTTACCGCCTTCGGAGTTTGGGTTGTGTGATCTTGTCCTACCGATATTTTCATGGAAATTTCTGTCACCAACACAATTCATTCCATTTATAGGGGACATTTAATTTGTGTTAGCCACGTCTAATACAAATACAGTCGCTTCTTTACTTTAAATATAGTCGCTTCTTTACTTCACAAAATTTAGGGTCAGTTTCTTGTTATAAGATCTAGTAGTACAAATTCTAAATTAGAAAAACACTGTGTTATATCTACTTTAAGACTGTTTATAACTAAAATTTATTAATTTCTATTGTTTCTTGGTTTTTTCAGATCCTGCCACTTTAAATATCTTTGCAACGCGACCGAATCCAAAGAAGAAACGTAAAAGTCGTACAGCCTTTACAAATCATCAGATATTTGAATTGGAAAAGAGATTTCTATATCAAAAATATCTCTCACCAGCCGATAGAGATGAAATTGCTGGCGGTTTAGGACTTTCAAATGCTCAGGTTAGTCATAAAAAGTTGATTTTCATCAATAATAATATCAAACAAAAAATCTAATATAAAAATATGTCTCTTCTCTCATATACATACAAACAATGCTGCCACTGCTGCTATCTATAGGTGATCACTTGGTTCCAGAACAGACGTGCCAAACTGAAGCGGGACATGGAGGAACTCAAAAAGGATGTAGAAAGTGTGAAACAATTGTCAGCTCATAAAAGTTTTTTAGAAAATGTTAATGATTTAAGTATTTTAAAGACAAGACCAGTCAGCCGATATCAACCCCCACCAACAACCCAGCAACAACATGCGGAAGTCCATTCAGCAGCGCTTACACATGGCAACCATACTACGGGAGTCAACACCACAGCGTTTACAGGAGGACTATCAGAGATCATTCAGCAGAAGAACACCGCCGCAGCAGCAGCCCACCAGCTGCCACAACATCACCCACACAGCCACAACACTACAACAACCATCACGTGCAATGAAAGAAGAGAAGACAGTAACTCAACCGGAAGTCAAGCGGAATGCGTGCAACCTCAACAACACCAACAACAACAACAACCCCGTAACCTCCAAATCAACAACAGTCGAGGATAAAAAGGATATAAAATTATTAAAAATGTTTACTTTAATTCATTATAGCCAAGAAAAACAAAAAAATTCCCTATAAAGTAATTTGACACCTTATTAGCGGATATTCCAATTCAAAAACAAATTCAGTCATATGTTAAATTAACACAATTTATATTTCTTGATTGTAAAGTAATTTATATTAAAAAGCTACCATGTATTTTGTTGTAATTATTTGCAATATCTGCCAAATATGTATAAAACACATCATAACATACATGTTTAAAATATGTAACTGTCTTAGGTATTTCCTCTTAATGTACTTTATTTTATACATAAATGTATTTTGTTCCTAATGATGTCGTAAATATTAAATTTCTTTATTAAAAAGCAATTATAGAATTTATAACCATTTTATATGTTCATACATATGTGATTTTTTTTCTTCAAATTTCTTTTCTTTTTCTTTTTTATTTTTTTTGTTTTTTTTTTCATTTCAGCTTTAGATTTAAATTTATTGTATTAAATTTCAAATTATTATATTTTGTAAATAAATATTGTCTTAAATTAAGTATTAAATAAATCTATTTAAAGATTATATTTAAGTGTAGTCAAAATAAAAAAATAATGAAAAAAAATTAAGAAACAATTTATTTAACAGTACTGGGAAAGTAGAAAAGTCCTGTATAAATATCCTTTGCCAATTTAAGATCGACAATTTTAATGACGTCCAAAATGCTTTAGAGAGAGAGAGACTTAAAATCTTATTTTTTGTGCTGAAGCAAAACCTAAAATTTGGTGATTATTCCATTTCCTCTTTTGGTGATTATTTCGTTCCTTTTGGGTATTATTTTATTTGTTTTTTTTTCTTCTTTTTTTGCCTCTGGACTTATTAATTTTTTTGGGTTTTACTTCATTGGGGATTATTTTATTTCTAAATACTGGACAAACAAATTGTATTTATATTAAATTTTATTTAAAAAGTTTTAAACTAATGAACGTCCAGGCCTTTAAATGAAATAAATCGATTTATACTGCGTTCGTACCATACTTGGGAATTTTTCATTACCATTGAAATTTCATTACCATTAGTTGACACTAATGCAAATGAAAAAAATAATTATAATTGGTTGAAAAATCATTTGTTTACAAAAAAGTTTATACGATTTGAAAATTATCAAAGTATTTACATAGAAAATAATAATATAAAATATATAATAAATATATAGGGTCCGCCAAATAACTTTTTTTTTGAAAATGCTATAAAAAAAACTACTGAATATTTTCTCAAATTTCTTTTTTCATTTGAAAGTACAATCCTTTCGGTTAATACTGGAAAATAATTTCATTCAAATGGCTGCCTCGGCTGGCCGTTACAGTCAATGGCGATCGTTATCGCAAAAATTGAACGAATTTTTGTTTACAAAAATTGAAGAGGAGGATATTGGCAACAATTTGGTTTCAACAGGACAGCGCTACGTGCCACACAGCCGAAGCTACACTCGATGTTTTGCGCCCTGTTTTTGAAGATCGCATTATCAGCCGCAGAGCTGATGTCGTTTGTCCACCTCGGAGCTGCGATTTGACACCGTTGAACTATTATTTGTGGGGTGCCGTCAAAGATAAGTGTTACGCCGACAAGCCAGAGACAATTGACGCTTTAAAGGACAATATTCGTAAAGCCATTGGTGAAATACAGCCGCACACAATCGATAATGCGCTTAAAAATTGGACCGATCGTGTAGGCTACTGCTTGGCCAGCCGAGGCAGCCATTTGAATGAAATTATTTTTCATTATTAACCGGAAGGATTGTACTTTCAAACAAAAAAAGAATTTTGAGAAAATATTCAGTAGTTTTTTTTATAGCATTTTCAAAAAAAAAGTATATAATAAATATTTACATAAATATTAACACATAAAATGGCGGTTAATAATGCTAATGGTTTCTTTTAATTGGTGCATTAGTAATGGTAATGAAAATTAAAAACATTTTTATTGATTAATGAAATATGATCCTTAAATCATTACCATTAATTCAAACAATGGTACTGAAATTTATTACATTGCCATTGTTATCAATGTAATGGTAATGAAATCATCAATTTATTAGTCCAATCAATTCATTAGTCCCATGTAGAGTTCGTACTGACCTTAAAATACGTCTTTTCGTTTTTTTTCAAGTTTTCGATTTAAAATTTGTATGGAATTATTGGAACCAGTATGAACGTAGTATAAATTTATTTCGATAACTAAGGCCCGGAGCTCGAAAAGAAGCTCAAGCTAAAATCATCCATATTCTCGGTCGAAAATAATGTTCATTTAAAATGCTAAAATCGATTTATTCCCTAAAATAAGCTCAATAGGGCTTATTTGAATTTTATAAGAAATTTTAATAAAAAAAATTTTAGATTAGTTTATAAGGGTTGTGTACCATAATGAAGTACACTACCACTCGGAAACCCTTTGGAAAAAAGAAAAATAATAAAGAAAAGATAAAGGACTTAGAGCCCCTGGCCAAAAAAAGTGAGCACAATTATAGGTCGGTACCCCGACCGCTACCTAGAATACTCAGCTTAGAATACCCAGCTTATCCAAGCCCAATAGACTGCTTAGATCATATCTAGCATCACCCAGGTCATCGTGGAATCTTTTCCCCAGCCATCTCAGTCTCAGACCCTGTCATCTAGGACAGTTGCACAAAATGCGCTCTATTATCTCTAGCTGCTCAAAATCCTCGCATAACCTTTCCCATTTACCACCCAGCAAAAATAAATGGAAGTGATTCTTAAGGAATTAATTTTTCATTGATTCCAAAGTATAGTTTAGTTCTGATTTTCCTCTTCTAAGGTAATTTTTAATGAAATTTAACTCTTTTCAAATGTTTGAAAATGCTTATTTTAAAAACAACCATAGTTAAAAATTAATCATAGATATTTCTATAAAAAATTTGACACTTATAACCATGGTTTAAGTTAAAGCGATTTGTTTAAATCTTTATCGTACAATTAACAAGGTTTTAAATTCTCAAAATCGTAGTTATTATTCCTGCGAAAAGCAAACAATTATGTATTGTAGTAAAAATTGCAAGAATTTTGAATAAAGTAATTTAATAAATAAGGCCCGATTACTGAATTTCCCGTTATAATTTAACCAACAGTCAAATTCAAACTTTATATGGGAAAGAAAAACATACGCGCCAGTTAAATTCTCAGGTCGAAGCTAACGAAATATTGTAAAATGATTACAGGACATCCTGTTAAAATCTAAATTTCAAATTAAAAATTTGTTTGGGAACATCTAAAGATCTCATTATTCACTAAACCATAGGAAGAGCTTTAGAAGCAATGAAAAATGATCATAAAAGAAAACTTCCACCCTATGACACCCCTATGCAAAAATCATTGGTTCCGATCCAAATTTTAACAACAAAACCACTGCTTCTTTTTCTCTTCTTTTGCTACTTTTTGCTGGGCCAATGAAGGCTCCAATACAGAAATGAGCGGTTATTACCCCTACTAAAGAACTGAGACTTTTCCTATCTAATCCAACTATTAAAAATTTTAATTCGTATTGATTTGAATTCGAAGCTTAATTTAAAACTAATTTGAAGAAAAAAAGGAACTGTATTAAAAATGTTTTAACTTAAAGTCCGTAGGCCGAAAAGAACTGAATTTAAAATCATCTATATTTTCTACTAAAACTGTTATTTAAATGGTTTTTCGTTGCGAAAATTCATTAACTTGATTTCTAAACGATTTATTTCGAAAACTAAGGCCCGGAAGGTCAAAATTGGATTTTTTAAAAAAATTTATTTAACTTTTTAAGGCATACAAAAGGCAAATTTTCGTCAAGCAATCAATATTTATGTGAAATTTTTTAAAATAAAATTAAACCGATTTTATTTGCGCAAGCGAGCTTAATTATAAATCGTCAATATTTTCGAACAAAAAAGAGAATTTATATGAAATATTATTAAAATTGTCTAAAATATATTTATTTCATAAACTACGGACCGAAGGGCGTAAAGAATCTTAATTTCAAATCACTGCGGTGCGTAGGGCGAAACGGTGTTCGATTTGATTATTAAATACATATTACTAAAAAAAAAAGTCTTAAATCGATTCAATTAGTAAACTATGTAAAAGAAGACGAGCTAAATGTTACGAAAACTGGTTTTATACATGACAGTCAATAGAAAAAAAAAATCTTTAAATCTATTAATTTTGCAATCTAAGGTCTGTGGGACAAAAAGCATCTTAATTTGATATCACCGATATTCTAAACCAAAAATGGATTAAGACGCACAGGTTACACTCAGTACCTAATACCCAAATAATCAATGGATTTATACTGAGTACTCAATACTCAAATAATCAATATACAGGGACAGTTTTAATGGATGACAAATAATAATATTTTTCATTAAACTAATAAAATTTATCATCACAAACCAAACAAAAATTAATTAAAATTAATGAAAAATTTTATAGGGTTATTTTGTATAAAAAATATTTCAAATTTTGACTGTATGCTGTCCAAATTAAACTAAAATACGTATTATTGTTGTTGGAATTAAGGCCTTTCCACATTAGGCCAACGATAATTTGTTTTAAATCATTGACTGTTTTTGCCCATTTTTTTAAAACCACAAATTTTTGTTGATGCCATCTGTTATTCATTTAATTATTTTGAGGTGTATGTCTCTGCTAAATATTTAAAATTATCGATAACAATAATTACCGCTAATAGTTATCGCCAGTGATGCCAGAAGAATTTTAACTCAATCTCTGATTCCGGAAGTTAAATTCCCCTAAGTATGTTTCCAACTAAGTTGTTTTATAAAATTTTAAATAAAAATCCACATTAGAAGAAAAATAAATGATTTAAGACATTTTAATTATTTTGTAATAATTTGCACTCACATCAAAAAATTAAAAACAAAATTTAGATAGTAAATTTTCGATTGCATGAGTTTCTTAAATTTTTTGAATTTCAATAATTTTTAAATGGCGCTTTAAGCTAATTTACACTATTTATAAAAACTTGTCGTTTTTATACAAAATTTGTATGGAGTTTTCAAAAACTATTAGTTTTTGATTGTAGTGTAAATTCGGCTTTATTGATAATTTGCCATAGTTGCAAGAATTTCATTCTAAATTTAAACCAGTTAAATCGTTATTTTATTAGCGAAAGTGAAATTTTTTTATTTTCATAAGATAAATAATAAAACCAAAATGTCACTTTTAATCAGAAAAATAATAGTCGTGTGCATAAAATCTGCGTGAAAACCAATTTGTGATGGGAATTGTTATATCGATTGAAATTCGCACACGACGAGGAACATTTATACTTGACGGGGACGTTATTTAAGAGAATCAACTCTCAGGAAATTCTCCCTTTTAATTAATGTGTTGCTTACTTTGTAAACGGGATAGAGGAGGTATGTACACTCACAATATTATTTCCTTAAAAACAACTTAAAATACATATTAAATTAATCGAAAATACAATCAAAAAGAGGACTGCTGATTTTCCGATATATTTAGCCCATTTTGTTGTTTATTTTCAATCATTGTTTAATAACCAACAAAAGTAGTAAAAACAATAGAAAGTCGTTTAAAATAACCATCAAATTTTTACTGACAAAAAGTAAGAAAAAACTACTTTCGTGGTTTGTTTTTCAAATTGAAACAGAACACAACACATACAGATGTATATATTTTTATTGGCTTTGTGTGTATCTACATTTGAATTATTTTTTGAAGCAGAAAATATAAAATTTTACATTTAACTGAAAATATCAACTCCTACTGAATGTCTGTAGGTTTTTATTTTATTTAAATTATTTATATTTAGAAAATCTCATTGATGGCCACGCTGGTATTTCAGATTATTTAAAAGACATCGTTTGCAAATTTTCAGTTTCATGCATTTTAGCAACAACTGAAGTTTACAATTCAAGTTTTGGTTCATACACTTAAAAAAGTTTGTAAGTTAAAATAACTGAAAATATCATTTAAAAGAAATGATATTTCATTTAAAAACCGGTCTACTTAATTTTCATTTAAATTAAATGTCATTTGTTATTTATTTTTAAATGTTGATTAATCAACTGATACATCCGTAAGAAACAAATTATATAATCAGTTAAAATAAATGTCAAAATTTTACCTACCAATTCCTTAAAAAATAAATGTTTTGATAATTTATTTGAAATTATTTCGCTTTTTGTATTTTTTTTTTTTATTTTTTTGTGCAATACAAAATGTATGTATGCATAGCTATAGACACTTTTTGTGTGAATGTGTTTGTATATGTATGTGTGTTTATGAAGTTCTTGTAATTTGTATTGAAAAATTGTGTATATATACAACTAATTTAAATAAAAAAACAAATTGAAATTTTTTGAATATTTTTTTCTGAAACAGACAGCAAACAAAATTTAAATTTGTAATGACTGTTACGGACACAAATAAACCACAAGTTTCCGTTTTGTGGGTAAATTTTTATTAAATTTCAAACAAATGAAAAAAATAAATGAAACTGAAAAAAATTAGTAAATGAAAGTAAATTATTTCGAATAAATGTATAAACAAGTAAGAGCGGCTAAATTCGGCTATGCCGAATCTTATATACCCTTCACCATGGTATTCTGAAGGAGATGAATACATCGTTGGAATCTACTACCTCATAGCTCTCCACAAACAAGCGGTATCCCCATTTATTTTTTCTTAAATGTCCAAAAATTTTAATCCAAAATAATATGTCATGTAAAATCTCAAATTTATATTTTTCCATATGTTTCAGCGCTTTTCTTGTCAAATTTGGCATTTTCTAGGCAAAAAAAAGTTGGCGACACTACTATTTATTTTTTATTTATATCATTCACAATAGTTGTGAAACGTATTTAACCTACGTATTTATCTTCACACTCTTATTAAACAAAGGGATTTTACTGGAAAAATTAGAGGTAGTCCTGGTTTTTTGCTAATATCTCAGCCATTTATTAACCGATCTGTCTGATTTTTAATAGCAAACAGAAATGGATCACATGTAACAGAAATAAAAAAGAATCAAGTCCTCATCATGTCTGGGTTCTTCGGAAAACCCATTTCAACACACAGACGGACAGACGGACAGACGGACAGACGGACAGACGGACATCGTTAAATCAACTTCGCTCTTCATATGGACCCAGAATATATATACTTTATAGGGTCTAAGATCAATATTGTAGAAATTACAAACGGAATGACAAACTTATATATACCCTTCCACCTATGGTGAAGGGTATAAAAATAAATGTATGTTCCTTTATTTTTAAATGGAACGGAAAACTTTTTTATTAAACTACAAACAGTTAACTACATAATATTCTGAGTGTATTAAAATCTTTAAAAATTAATTTGAATTGAATCGTTTCATCCTCATAACATTTTGTTAGCTTTTCTACAATTTTGTATTGTATATTTTCTTAAAAAATATTTAATTAAACAACATAATGATTATTTTTCAAATCAACACAAATTAAATAAACTAAAAAATCACCATCATAATTTTACACGTTTATAATTCAACAACCATTTAACTAAAACTGATGATGATAGTATTTATAAAAATTAAATTTTCATGAAATTTGATTATTTATGGGTAAAAACTAATATTTTCAATATGTTCACAAAATCAAAATAAATCAATAAACACCAGCAATAAATTAAAAATCTATAACGAAATCAAATTTAGTGCAATTATTACTTCAAGTCAATTTATAGGCACATTGAAAATTTTTTTATTCTGATATAATCATTAGTTTATGAATAAAAATCCCATGTTCACAGATCAATTGAGTGTTTAAAAGGTCACTGATCTCTAATCCCCTGACAAATGGGGATATTCTTTATTTAAGATCAATTATATTTATTATAAATTTCGTTGCCGTTGAAATATGTAATTGCAGCTTCTTAAGCAAGTTTCAAAAAATCAAACAACACTTGACTTTAGATGCATTTTAAGATCTCAAAGAATTCAAGTTTTTATAACATTATAATGACACAATTAGGAACTAATTATGATTGTATGGTTAACAAAAAAATATTTAAAATTAAAATTATTATTATGTGTAGGGGGAGAATTGAATAAAGAAAGTAAAAGAGACACTTGAGTGTTACATTAAAATATTTTCCATTCCCACGAGGATTTGGCTGTAAATATTTTTGCACCAGCCAGCCAAAATTTACAAGTCAAATCCTTTATTTAGCATTGTGACACACTTCCTTGTAACAATATTAACTAGATTATTAAGTTCCAAAACTTTTGTTAAAGAATCAAATCCTTTTATTGAAATTATTAACACACGAGTGCCCTTGAAGAGTCGATCATTAGTTTAATAACAATTCAAACAACATCCCCTTCATTCCATCATCTTCTTTTCCATAAATCTCACATTTGGAATCTAGTGGAATGTATACAAACATTGTCGTCAGCAAACCACAGAAAACAATAAAAATTACCATTTAGATAATAATCCATTCACATATGTTTTGGATGGATGGATGGATGGATGGATGGAAAAATGGGGGGCCACCCACATTGTGCATAACTTTTCTGTAAATAATGGCAAACCACACACACCTGATAGAGATGATGAACATCATCATCATAAAAATGTTAAAGATGAATTTATAAAATTAAGTAAATAAAAACATCAAATATTGCGCAGCATAATTAAGTTCCATAGAATTAAAATGTATCATTGAATTGTTTACACAACTTTAGGTTTCATTTGTGTTTTCTTTTATTTTTGAATTTTAAGGACAGATGGTATTTACTCATTCTATGAAAGAGCAAATTGAGTAGAAATAATATTAGGAATTTTATAAATGGGAGCATAAATAAGTGAGGATTGAGAGAATGAGAATAACTCACGTGATGAGTTTATATATTAGACACTTGAAATAAAATAAAATAAAATAAAATAAAATTAAATAAAATAACTAAATAAATAAATAAATAAATAAATAAATATATAAATAAATAAATAAATAAATAAATAAATAAACAAATAAATAAATAAATAAATAAATAAACAAATATATAAATAAATAAATAAATAAATAAATAAATAAATAAATAAATAAACAAATAAATAAATAAATAAATAAATAAATAAATAAATAAATAAATAAATAAATAAATAAACAAATAAATAAATAAATAAATAAACAAATAAATAAATAAATAAATAAATAAATAAATAAATAAATAAATAAATAAATAAATAAATAAATAAATAAATAAATAAACAAATAAATAAATAAATAAATAAATAAATAAATAAATAAATAAATAAACAAATATATAAATAAATAAATAAATAAATAAATAAATAAATAAATAAATAAATAAATAAATAAATAAATAAATAAATAAATAAATAAATAAATATATAAATATATAAATAAATAAATAAATAAATAAATAAATAAATAAATAAATAAATAAATAAATAAATAAATAAATAAATAAAAAAATAAATAAATAAACAAATATATAAATAAATAAATAAATAAATAAATAAATAAATAAATAAATAAATAAAAAAATAAATAAATAAAGAAATAAATAAATAAACAAATAAATAAATAAATAAATAAATAAATAAATAAATAAATAAATAAATAAATAAATAAAAAACAAATAAAATAAATTACTATTTAATTAAGAATTCGAGTAAGCTTTTCAGCAATAATTCATGGGATAAAAAAATATTTTTCAACTCAATACGAACGTTTCTCCAATTTTTGTATCCCTTCCAAAAAAATAGGATTTTTCAAGGTCCATAAGATAGACATTTGTTTGATCAATAATTTCATCGTTGCAGCCAAATCTCTTTCCACCGAGCCATTTCTTTATGTTTGGAAATAGGAAATAGTAACCAGGGGCTAAGTCCGGAGAATATGGTAAATGGGGTACAAATTCATAGCCCAATTCATGGAATTTTACCATTTAGACTGCACATGCCACACGATTACGTTTATGGTCAATTGAGAGCAGACGCGGCACCCATCTTGCAGACAGCTTTCTTAAATTCAACGGATCGTTTAAAATCTAAACCACAATCTCACGCACTTTTACTCTTCGATCGGCCAACACCATATTGTGGATTTTTTCGACATTTTCGTGTGTATTGACCTCAATTGGCCGTCCAGAACGTTCAGCGTCATTTATACTTATGCGACCACAACGAAAGTTAGTAAATCACTTTTTTACCATTGAAATCTAAGGTGTAGAGTCCCCATAGTATTAATCAAGCTTTTCCTTTATTTAATTGACGTTTTTTGGCAAAAAATTATGTTTAAAGAGCACTCGAAATTCACTTTTTTCCATTTTTTAAAAAATCCACGAGGTTGAATGTTTTGAACAGCTGTTAAACGCAAAGTAAATGACGGAACTTGCTCAAAATTTGACAGTAGTCTACTAAAAGATGGTACTTGATAGGAGCAGTGTTGCATTTCATACACTCACAATATTATTTCGTTAAAAATAATCTAAAATACATATTAAATAAATCGAAAATACAATCAAAAAGAGGACTACTGATTTTTCATTATATTCAGCCCATTTTCTTGTTTATTTTCAATCATTGTTTAATAATCGACAAAAGTACTAAAAGCAATCGAAAGTAGTTTAAAATAATCATCACTTTTTAACTGACATAAAGTAGAAAAAAACGATTTTTGTGGTTTGTTTTTCAAATCGAAATTTATTTTATTTGTATGTAATTTTTCAAAACACAACACACACACCGTATATATTTTTTATTTTCTTGTGTGTATCTATATTTGAATAATTTCTGTTAATTTTTATTGAAATAATTTCGTATATAAACAAACTATTTTGGTAAAAAAACAATAAGGAATTATATGAATTTATATTTTTAAAAACAGAAAACATAAAATTTTACATTTAACTGAAAATATCAACTCCTACTGAATGTCTGCAAATTTTTATAGTTTGTTTTTTGAATGACTGATTCAAATAGTTAAAAAATATATTTCTATGAATTTTAATTGATTCTTCGTTTAAAAACAAACTTTACTTATTACTTTTTAAATAAACTACATTCGGTTACGGAAAATATTTTGTGAGTGTATAACTACAAGGGAAGTTCGGAAAGTCACGGACTTATTGATCCGCCCTCATGTACCTATCATATTACTTCACCAGGACAAAACATTCACCGGCTCACAATCGCCAATGCATTTTGGTTATATCAAAATTAAAATTTTTATGTCTACTCATAATTCTAATTTATCGTACATAAAAAAATCCATTTTTTTAAAAAAAGGGTTGCGCAATTTTTTGAATTTTTAGTTTGAACTTCACAGCGTATTCCAGGGATAATTCGTTTGCTATCAAATATCCAAATTAGCGGATACAGCCAAGAATACTTTCCTTGTTATTCGGTTGTGTACCTGATGCTGTGTTTTTGGACTAACAGGTAGGACTACAAGGGCAAGATGTATGTCCTGTAAGATATTACTGTATGTGATATGCGGACGGGAAAGAGATATATGATAGAGTAGATGCTGAACTCTACTCTACGACCGACTATTTAGTTAGCTGAGGAAAATACTCCTTAAAGACCAGGCATGGAACTTCTAACGTATTAAGAAAAACAAAAATCGTAAACAAATTTTTATATTTTATGCACCTGGATTGTAAATTAACTACCACAATTCTTTATTATCATCCACCATCTTATAGAATGTTAGCTGTGGACAGCCGAAGTGAATAGTCTTTGTCCTTCCTCGCAGACTTTTTAAGAAAATCTGGGTAGGTGAATATCCTAGTTTTTGCTGAGATGTCATAAACCGAACGAACAGTCATAACGCCCAGTCATAGCGCCCAAAGTTTGAACTATGTGTGTAGATGTTGATGTGTGTAGATGTTGATTATAATACAGAGTTACAATTCGACATATTTCCTTTAGGCATGGTAACCTCTTTTACAGTCTACATTGTGGGGGTAGTCATAACCCCAATTAGGGGGCCTGCGGTCGGGCTTAGGAGTTTTTACTCTGTGTTGTTTTTCGGACATAATCCCCATACAAAAAGTAGGGTATATGGCCGTTTACATCATGTTGGTCATAGTTTCTGTCTTGGTTTGGGAGTTATGACCGAAAATTTTGCGGCCACAATCGGTAATGAGTAATGTCGGAAGCTGACTTCGCTGATGAAAGTTTTTTTGCATAGAGTCCTTTGGTCAGCAAATGGGTCTTAGTTCTCAGCCATTCCTTTGCGGATTATGTAAAATTTCGGTCATAATCTCCAAAATAAAAGGGGGGTAAGTGCCTTGTACCGTAATTTTAAGGTCAGTTTCAGGATGAACTACGTCTTAATGGATATAAAAAAATTACAATATTATTAAAAAAAAACATTTTAAAATTAAAAACCTAAAAATATTTTAGATTCTAGGCCACCCAAGAATTTTAAAATAAAAAAAGAATTAGCATTGAAATAAATAAAATTGATTTGGAAATATGTAATGCGATACTAAAATAGCACACGTCATATTTGAAAGCCATAAAACAATTTTTAAATAAGGCAAATAACTCCATAAAGAAAAACCAGAAGCAGAACCATAAAAAAGAGCCGCTAGGCATCAAAGTAATCAAAAATAAATAAAAAAGTCCTCTTATTAACTCAACAGACTCTACAACATAAAAGAAGTTCCTAACCAACGACTCCATATGAGAACAAGAGTTTAGTGTCAAGAATAAACGATAAAATTCAAATTAGATAAACACAATAAGAAGAACAACAAAAAAGGATCAACCATCAGCCATCCAAGGGTAATTATTAAACACATGTGTGTATTTTTTATGACTTTATTTAAGACAAGTATCTTTCCACCACTCCCAAAGCAATGAACTACCAAAAGTGTGATTTTTACTTTTCCATCATATTATATTTTCAAATTTTAATCATTTGTTGTCGTTAAACAAGATCAATTGTTTATTTTGTTAAAATCTTCAATGTCTTCCATTCATCTTAAGAAAATTAAACAAAATCATGTCTAGATAACAACTATTTATAATGTTGTTTATACAAATACTTTCAAAATATCAATTGTAATCAATAGCGCCCCAAATTTGTTAAACAAATTTTTGCTTAAGCGCCAAAATCTTTAAAAATTCCTGAAATTCATTTCAATGTCAACTGATGCTTACAAGTAAAAAGTTTTAGTATAAATTACATGGAAACTATCTATCCTGGCAAAAAAAATATATATATTTTTAAAAACTTTGGTATTTTGAAAGAACTTGATTGTTTACTCAGATGTACAGAAGTACATGAGTGATTGTTTACATGCCAACCCATTACCACTTTAAACAAATAATTACATGTAAACATATTTGTTTGACATTTGTTCCATCCAATACAAGAAGAACTTTGAATACCTTCCTTAAAATAATAAAAATACATATTGAACTGATCTCATTACACATAATTGTAATTGTATCCTAAAAATTGTTACCATTTCAAGGATTTGTTTACATTTGGGAGGTCTACCGTTTAGCCACTGCCTTTGTGTAAAAACAATGTTAAACATTGTTTGCGCCAGCTACTTATGATGACGCCTCTGGCCACTTGATTTTTGGTCATAGTTTATTAAGGAAGAATGATTAACTGCCACGTAACTTACGTGTGACTTAACTACTGTAGCTGTATTTTGTTTATTTATTTTATAAACAAATAAACGCCTTCTGTCCAACCAATTGACACAGACCTTCTTATATCAGACAGTGTTAAATTTGGCCAGCATTAATTTACTGATTTAACTCCTTTATAATTGATTTTTAAATATTTTTACAGACACCCATAAACACTTGACATTGTCGTCACCACATAGTGGGTTTGGTATAACATACAAATGGTTTGTCAAATGATATTTCACTCATAGAAATACATCTGTACAAATAGCAGAAAAATCTATTTAAAATGAGTATAAAAAACAGCCCTGCAGAAAACCTTGCTGAAAGTAGCATATTTCCTTTTTCTAAATATTGTAACGTTAGAAGTCGATCCGCCTTTTTCTGTGTGCACACGTTGCTTTACACTAACCACAACTATCTTATATCATTTGAAGTTCTTTAAATATCCTTCAAGGTCCTGTGAATATAATTTGGAGTACTGCGAATATATCCTTCGAGGACCTGTGAATATACTTTAAGGTCCTGCGAATATCCTTTTAGATCCTGCGAATATCCTTTGAGGTCCTGAGATTATTTTTTGAGGTCCTGCGAACATTCTTTGAGGTCCTGCGAATATTCTTTGAGGTCCTGCGAACAGCCTTTGGGGTCCAGCGAATATCCTTCGAGGCGAACATCCTTCGAGGTCATGCAAATATCCTTTGAGATCCTACGAATATCCTTTAGGTCCTACAAAAATACTTTGAGGTCCTGCGAATATCGTTCGAGGATCTGTGAATATACTTTAAGGTCCTGCAAATATCTTTTAAGGTCCTGCGAATATCCTTTTAGATCCTGCAAATATCCTCTTAAGTCCTGCGAATGTTCTTTGAGGCCCTGCGAATATTCTTTGAGGTCCTGCGAACATCGTTTGAGGTCCTGCGAATATCCTTCGAGGACCTGTGAATATACATTAAGGTCCAGCGAATATCCTTTGAGGTCCTGCGAATAACATTTTAGATCCTGAAAATATCCTTTTAGATCCTGCGAACATCCTTGGAGGCCATGCGACTATCCTTCGACGTGGTTTACCGAAGTCCTGCAGACAATCTATCCTTCTAACAGACAAACCCATATTAATCTTGATTTCAGTTGTGTCCCGTGCGTTATACACCTCCTATGAACATCCTTTAAGTGTTTGCCGTGCGTTGGTCACCCCTGAGAACACCCTTTTTTATTAATACCCCTCGAGGCCCGGTGTGAGTATCCTTATAACCGTCTTACCTATGACTATTTCCATTTCAGTAAAGCGCGTGCTAAACCTACATAGATCACCTTCCACGAACATTTTTCAAGTGTGTGCCGTAAGATGGTCACCTCCCATATAGTTCATGAACAACCTTTGAGTGGTATACTGAGGACTTGGAAGTATCGCTGGCTTTCGCGCTTTCTAGAACCAGCCAGAGGCAAACCGGGACTGAAGGACCTTATTATTTTATCATCTCTCTATTCTAGATGTCTTTTGTATTTTAGATATAGCATAAAATTGCATTGTTTGCATTGAAGTAAAATTGAAATAACATTTTATCGTGTTAAAATCAGCAGAAACATTTGCTAAAAAATTTGAAATGCTGATTTATGAAGAGTAAAATTTTATTTGCCAAAAAAGAAAATCTAAAAAATAATTAATATTTTAAGTTTACTTTAAAGTAAAAGATTTTGCTAAATAGAAAAATTTTTGTAGAGTAAATTGTTACTTTTATTTAACTAAAATTTTATTCAAATATAACTTAATCTTGTTTTATTTTTGCTAAATAATATTACACTTAAAATAGTTTGTAAGTTTAAATAACAGAAAATAACATTTACAAGAAATAATATTTCATTTAAAAACCGGTCTACTTAATTTTCATTTAAATAAAATAGCATTTGTCATTTATTTTTTTTTTGTTTATTTTTTAATCTACAAAATGTATGCATGTCTATAGACACCTTTTGTATGGATGTGTGTGTGTGTGTGTGTGTTTATAAAGTTCTTGTAATTTGAATTGAAATAATTTTGTATATAAACAAATTAAATTAAAAAAATTCCAATTTGTTTATTTTTTTAATTTTTGTTTTTTTTTTTTTGTTTTTTGAAGCAGACAGAAAACAAAATTTAAATTTTGTAATAACTATTACGAAAACAAATAAACCACAAATATTTGTTTTTTGGGCAAATTTTTATCAAATTTCAAACAAATGAAAAAAATAAACGAAACTGAAAAAATCAGTAAATGAAAGTAAATCATTTCGAATAAATGTATAAAAAAGTAAATATAGATATTTCTTTAAAAAATAAATGCATGTTCCTTTATTTTTAAATGGAACGGAAACTTTTTTATTAAACTACAAACAGTAAACTACATAATATTCTGAGTGTAATAATATTATTAATAATATTATTAATAATATTACTAATATTTACTAAAAGTTTTAGTAACTTTAACAATATTTTTTACAAACATTTTCTACACTTAAAAAAGTTTGTAAGTTAAAATAACTGAAATTATCATTTAAAAGAAATGATATTTCATTTAAAAACCGGTCTACTTAATTTTCATTTAAATTAAATACCATTTGCTATTTATTTTTAAATGTTGATTAATCAACTGACACATCCGTTAGAAACAACTGATATAATCAGTTAAAATAAATGTTAAAATTTTACCCACCAATCCTTAATAAATAAATGTTTTTTTCATTTATTTGAAATCATTTCCGTTTTTGTATTTTTTGTTTTTTTTAATATACTCGTACAATACAAAATGTATGTATGCATATGAAGCTATAAACACTTTTTGTGTGAATGTGTTTGTGTATGTATGTGTGTTTATGAAGTTCTTGTAATTTGTATTGAAAAATTTTGTATATATACAACCAATTTAAATAAAAAAACAAATTGAAATTTTTTGAATATTTTGTTTTTGAAACAGACAGCAAACAAAATTTAAATTTGTAATAACTGTTACGGACACAAATAAACCACAAGTTTCCGTTTTGTGGGTAAATTTTTATTAAATTTCAAACAAATGAAAAAAATAAATGAAACTGAAAAAAATCGGTAAATTATTTCGAATAAATGTATAAAAAAGTTAATATAGATATTTCTTTGAAATATAAATGTATCTTCCTTTATTTTTAAATGGAACGGAAAACTTTTTTATTAAACTACAAACAGTTAACTACATAATATTCTGAGTGTATTAGTGTACATAAATGTGTTTGTCATTATCAACGTGTGCAGTATGTTGTGTCCTGTAGAGTAGATCGAATTAGGACTTAAGAGGAATTTCAGTCAGGGAGACGAAAGACGAATTGTGATTATATATTAAAAATATTTTTAGATAGTTTTAGCTAAATTGGAATTGATTTTCGACTTCCCCTTTCTGTAGTTTTCAAAGGAAGTAAACTAATTTATTTATTCGAAACCAAAATTTTTTACCAAAAATATTTTTTCATTTATGTTATTAAAGAAAAGATTTTGGATCAGACAAAATTACAGGTAAATTATTCGAAAAAAGTAAATTTTAAGCGTTTGGGTGAGTTTGAACCTTATATTTGCTATGGCAATCGAAATTTTTGTTCAAATTATCCGTTTATATATCGTTAATAAAAGAAAATGTTGAAATATTTTTCCTTAAAAAGCAATTTTGGAAACAAAATTATTTTACTTTGTTCAACAATTTTAAAATTTCAGCTGAAAAGCTCAATTCGAAGGTCAATTCCAAATTGGCTGAAACTTTTCAAAAATATTCTTTTTTTTATATCTATCCACAACTTGTCCACCCCAGCCCTAAGAGTGATTCCTTTAAAGTCCTAATTCGATTTACCCTATTGTCTGGTTCTCATCAATGTGAGAAAAATCTGGCCTTTCATTAATGATTATACATTTGTCACATATGTAAGTTTAATTTGTGTTCTTTGTTTATAATGGTTTAAATGATATTATGACAGATCCGGTAAATTTTCAAGTGCTTCCGCACTGCAAAAAGATAAGATCCAAAGAATAGTTTGCAGAACATTTTATTCGGCATTAGCATAGGTTCCAATTTATGTTTGTTTCTATTAGCAATAAGTTTGTTCTATTAGAAATGAGTTCTTTCCGATAATATTTATCAGTGATTCCAAATTTAGTCCCATTTTTCTCCAGGACGCGATTTGCTGAGTTTAAGCAGTTGTAACTTTCTGGGTTAATAAACATTCGAACAGAAGATCGCAACCAATTTAAAAAAACTCACATCTGTTATGTTTATAGGGGTTCACAATATTTGCCTGCTATTACATCTCGCTCCAAAAAACAAGGCACCCTACTGCTCAAAAGTGACATCATATACCACGTGGAGCAAAAAGTATCACCCTATTGAAAAGTGTCGGCATTTTTGCAAATGACATTGTTTGTCTGTTTGGTTTTGACATTCGTGAAGTAGAGACGAGCTATATGCCTAAGAAATGAGATTTTGGAACTTAACTAGGAATGATTTTCCATCAGAATTGATCATAAGAGACGAGGTCCATTTTTATCTTAGCTGCTTCGTCAATAAGCAAAGTTCTCGATTCTGGGGGACGAAAAATCCACGCATATCTCATGAAACACCATTACACCCTCTCAAAGTCACCGTGTGGTGTGCAGTTACGTCGCACAAGGTGAACGTACCTTATTTTTTCGAAGAAGCTGACGTTAACGTTATTATAGTGAAAAGCAACCGCCTTAGAGCCAAGCTGACTGAATTTTGACCAGCTCGATTTGGAGGACAAGTGGTTCTAAAAGGTCGAGGCCACTTGTCATGCTGCTGGTTAGCTCATTGTTGCACAGAGGGTTATATACATATTCGATTCCTAGCGACAGCAACATCAATTAAAAAAAGTATATTTGAGCTCCACCGAAGTAGAATATATGTTATTCTATGAATTAAAAAGCTTCAACCATTTCGCGAACACTCTGTCAGATGGCGGGCATCAACTGTTCTAAGATTTATCATCTCAATCATATTGTTGCTTAAGGCTCTTCATCTTTCACCCCTATCCCCTTTTCAAGGAAAGCAACACATTAATTGGTAGAAATATTTTCCTGGAAATGTCTTCCCAACGCGTGTAATCTCGTGTTTCGGTGATTTGCTTTAGACTGTACCGAACTTCTTTTCTGGGAATATTTGAAGTCGACGTTGTTCACAAACAATTCCCGCAACTTCGAGGAGTTGAAGAACAACATTCGAGCCGAAACAACGTGACAACAGATGCTTCGCAGAGTTATGAAAAAAGTAATCAAAAGCGAACAAATTTGCATCAACGCCTACACCGGTCATTTGTCGGACATAATTGTTCACAATTAATTGAAACAAAAGTTACGTGCAAATAAACATAATCAATTAAAAACCAAATAAGTTTTTACTTGAAACAAAAGTTACAGCGAAAGAAAATCAGATGATGAACATGTATTTAATAAAGTTGATTACTAAATAAATTAATTGTTTTTACAAATTGAACTATTAATAAAATGGTTTGTAAATACAATAAATTTGTTTGTTAATACAACATAATTTTAATTAAAAATTGGCCAATAGTAGAAGAAATATTTCGAGCATGAAAATTCTAAAAAATAAATTTTTTGGTACTACTATAAATTTCTGAAGTAAAAAAGAGAATTTATAAAATGTTTTTATAATTTCTAAATTTAATTAATACTTTTATGAGTTCCCATTATTTAATTTTCCAACCATTTTTTAAAGTTGTTTGTATGTTGTTTTGAAATTTGAAACCTTTGTTTTGTTTAACATAATTTTTGACATTTTTTTACAAAACATTGGCACATATAAAATACATAAGGACATTACAAGTCTAGACACTTATTGGTGGTCCTTCTTTGACCACAGCACACTTTAAATTGTAATATGTATGAATATCAAGTGGCATGTTTTGAATTCAATATTCACTAATTGTCGCCTTAGATTGACTTCTCAAGAGGACCACACAAAATTCTCTGAGAATATTATTGCACAATTTGTCTGTAATAAAATAAATGCAAAAGTTTCTAATGATGTACAGTGATGCGGTTATTGATGTGGTATTTTTCTGTACAGTGTAACTACTAAATTTCCACTAAATTTTTGTGTTGTTTGTTTAGTATTTACTAAATGTTAGTACATTTTATTTATTTGTTTAAGAAAAGTTTTATTACTTGAATACAATTTTTTTATTTGTGTTTATTATATTGTATGCTTTTCCCAACACATTGGATTGGAGGGAATGAAATTTTCATATGTATCCGCCTTTAATTTATTGTGTAGAATCATCAAGCATCTTACTATCCATCATATGAGGTGGTGGTTTTCTCCACAATGAACGGCCACCCACCTTACAATGTTTAGTTAAATGGTTTTATACTTTGCTATAGAGCTTTAAAAAAAACATAAAGATGTTCATGTTTAGAACAACAAAAAATCCACGAAAATTAAATGAGGAATATTAAAAATAAAAGTTGTCTGGTAAACAAATCAAAACAACACAATTTTGAATGAAATGAAAATATTTCTGACCGACTGATTATTTTTATTGATACAAAATTAAAAAACAAAAATTTATGTAAATGATTTACCAATAAATGATAAAAAAACACAGAAAAAAATAAAAAAAAAGTTTCAATTATGAAACTGTTTATATTAATTACTATTTTATTCGATATTGATTACGACTTCGATCACACAAATGATTGTACACTCACCAAAAAAAGTCTGTAATGGCAACTGAAAATTTTGCTGTTATTACGGGAAATTCTGCTAATTTGAGCCCAGCGGTATTTGTTGCTAATCTTAGCAACACATGTCTGCTGACGTGTAGTACAATGAAATTAGTAGAAAAATTAGTAGCCGCTACTAAATTTTAGTAGACTTTTTGTAAAGTGGAATTTAAAATCTGTTTGCTAAAATCAGCAAAAAAAATTACTAAATTTTATTAATATTAGTAAAAAGCTTTGAATTTATTTTTCTTATCGAGCATCAAAAATTTTGAATATATTTTTTAAAAAACGAATTAATCAATTTGTTTTAATTTGGTAATTTCTGTTTTGAAAAATATTTTGGTAATTTTTTTTTTTTTTTTTACTTTTAAGGTTAAATTTTAATTGTTTTTAGGGCGGCTTTTTAGAACTAAAAAAACTTTTTAGTGCTATTTTGAGTGTATGTCCTCTTTTTAGACATCAGTCGGTATCTTCACTTCCGATCCCTTTTTTAATACATGTAACATTTTAAGGAAATTAAAGTTTGAAGGTGTAAAATAAAATTAGTAATATTTTTTGCTAATTTTAGCAAATCGGTTTTCAAAAATTTGTAAAATGATTTCTGAAATTCGCAACAAAAATTTGTAAATATTCTGTAAAAATTCTGTAATTTGTAAAATGTAAATAGCAAAAAGATTTGCTAAATAATAATTTTTTACTAAAAATAAGTACAAAAATAGTAGAGTGGGATTGAAAACCGTTTACAAATTTTTCTACTAACTTTTTTTTTCTGAGTGTAGTAATTACTAAAAACTGTATACGATTAATTTAAAGAAAATGAGATAAAATTTAAATGAAAAATGTTTACAATTCCTTTCAATGTTGACTAAAGAAGTTTGCAAACGATGCATTAATAAAGGGTGGTTAAATTTTAAGGGCCAATGTTGAATGTGAACCACACCTAAATCACAAATTTTTTTCTGCATTTCATTTGATATTTCTCAATTTCAGACTAACACAATTTGAACCATGGAAAGATACACAACCAAGGAACGCGTTAAAGTTATTTAGGCTTATTATGAAAATGGGCGTTCAAATCAAAATGCATATCGTGCACTTCGTGATTTTTTCGGCCAATTTAATCGTCCAAATGTGCGTACAATCGGAAAAATCGTGCACAAATTTGAGCAAACCGGGTCTGTAGGAGATTTAAAAACACCAGTGCATGCTCGTACAGCTCGTACTGCAGAAAATATTGCTGCTGTTCGCGATAGTGTGGCTGAAGAGCCGTCCACCTCAACTCGTCGTCGTGCCCAACAATTGCACCTCTCACGCCCATCGTTGATGAAAATTGTGCATAAAGACTTGCATTAACACGCTTACAAGATGCAATTGACTCAAGAACTAAAGCCTCTTGACCATTCCAAACGTCGTCAATGGTCAGAATGGTGGCAAGATATGGCAACAGGGGATGATCAATTTTCGGAGAAAATCATCTTCAGTGATGAGGCACATTGTCACCTCAGTGGATTCGTCAATAAGCAAAATTTCCGCATTTAGGCGAATGATAATCCAAGAGTGATTGTCGAAAAACCAATGCACCCACAAAGAGTGACTGTTTGGAGCGGTTTATGGGCTGGCGGCATCATCGGGCCGGTCAGCCAGTTACTTTGAATGGTGTTCGCTATCGTGAGATGATAACGAACTTTTTATGGCCCGAATTGGAAGATGTGTATGTGCACGATGTGTAGTTTCAACAGGACGGTGCCACATGCCACACAGCTAAGGAAACAATGGCTCTTTTGCGCGACAAATTCAATGGCCGTGTTGTCTCACGTGGTGGCGATGTCAATTGGCCGCCAATATCGTGTGATTTGACTTCGTTGGACTTCTTTGGGGTTATTTGAAAGAAAAGGTGTACGTCGATAAGCCAGCAACAATTCAAGAGCTAAAGGATGAGATAATTCGGCACATTACCGGCATAGAACCTTAATTATGCCTCAGCGTCATCGAAAATTTGGACCGTCGGATGGAGGTATGCCGCCGAGGTCGCGGTGTTCATTTGGCCGATATTTTGTTCCATGCATAATTGAACCATACCATATTATCATAATAAAAAGAAATAGCAATAATTTCCTAAATTATTTGTGTTTTATTCAAAATCAACATCGGCCCTTAAAATTTAACTACCCTTTATATGTGAAGTACTTAAATTTCATTTCCAAAGAAAGCAACGCATTAGTTAATAGGAAGGGCAACCCTCAGGGAATGATTGTCTTTTAAAACAAGTAACTTTCATCCATAAAACTTTCAAAATATACCCTTTATATATATATCGCTTTGACATGGATTCCCCTTTAAAGATACTCTTTTTTGTATTTTATCAATTTTAGTTTTTTTTTAATATTTGGCGCAAAAACAAATTTCTAAAAAAAAATATTCATTAATTTGAATTTTATTCTGTTTAGATTAAAATAAAAAACACTATATATTCGCAATACTACATGTGTTATTTTAGAAATACAACTAAATAGACCTTGGTTTAGTAGTGCTTAATAAAAAATTACTTGAGAATATTTTTTCTCATAAAAAATACAATTTTAACAATATTTCAAAATTGATTATATATTCCCAAATATATAAATCTAACACATTAATGTTTTTAATGAGTTTTTTTAATGCTTTTCTGGCTGCATAAGTGTTATAAAATACTGATAAGATTCCACTCTAGAATTTTTAAAATAATCAACATGTTTTACAAGTGTTTTTTTTTAATAAAATACATCCTAATTTTCTAATATATTCCAAACTTTTAATGTTCGAAGCACCTGCAATAAAAATTCTTATAAATTTACGAGTTTTGTTTTTATTATTTTTTAAACAAATATATTAAATTTTAAATATTTAAAAAACACTTTAATATAATTAAGTATACTTAGGTAAAAACCGTGTGGAGAGTACAGGGTGTGGCGAAAACTATCCTCTGATTTTCTTTCGCTATAACTTTTGTTTAAAGTAAAAACTCATTTGATTTTTAACTAATTATGTTTATTTGCACTGTTAAATTTTGTTTTAATTAATTGTGGAATATTATGCCCGACAAATGGCCGGCGTTGACGTTGATGTAAATTTAATTTCTTTTGATTACTTTTTTTATAACTTTGCGCAGCATTTGTGGTGTCACGTTGTCAACTTCGGCTCGAATAGTGTTCTTTAACTCCTCCAAAGGTGCGGGTCGAAACGCGAGATTACAATTTCAAATACGCACTGAGTCGCGTGCTGTATAAAGTGGCCTCGTCCTGTTGAAACCACAAGTCCTCCAAATCCGTATCGTCAACTTCCGATAAGAAAAATCTAGTCGCCAAATTTCTTTATCGGTCCGAGTTCACCGTAATAGCGTTACCATTGGCTTTTTAGAAAAAACTTGGTCCAATCAATTTTTCTGACATCACGTGGTGACGTGGGAGGGTGTAATGGTGCTTCATTAATTAAAGGTGGATTTTCCCCAGAATGAGAATTTTGTGTATTGACGTGGCCGCTGAGATAAAAATGAGCTGCTCATGAACAATTTTGATGGAAAATCATACAATTCAGATTTAGATTGACAACAGAATTTCTTACCAACCAAATGGTTTGGTTGTAGCAACCGAATTATTTGGTTGTCACAATCAAATGTATTAATCCAACCGAAACTGTGTCGTATTAACCGAAATTCTATAACCATAATCAGAAATATCGGCGAAAAGAAATTCGGTTGTTACAATGAATCTGTTTTCTCTGTGTATGAATTTATTGGTTCATCCAGGACCATATGTGCCACCAGGGGCTGTCTACTGGGAGGTGTTTTGTCGCCTCACTTTGGACTCTGGTTATTGATGAGCTGCTAATGGAACTGATCGATCTGGGGTTCATCACCTACGGCTACGCAGATGATATTGTAATCTCAACCACTGTTTGGGATAGAGAGCAACAGGCTATGAACCATACTCTCCAGTGGTCTCAAGAAAATAGATTTTCCGTGAACCCATCCGAGACGATCCGTTCACTAAACGTATATAGGAAGCTCTATTTGGTGAAGACGACGATTAATGGCATTACCGTGGGTTTTTCCGTATACGTATATTGGGGTTACTCTGGACAGAACTCTTACTTGGAACCAACATCTGGCTTCTGTAACCAAAAAGGCTATTGGGACATCACATGCCTGACAGATGATTTTTGGGAGGACTTGGGGTTTAAGTCCTCGTGACCAATAGTCACGTATGCTACTCTGAAATGATGACTTAAAGTGGAGCACACCCAGGCAAAAAGGACGCTCGATGGCTAAGGATGCCTGTATGGTCGTTCTGCGTCTCCGGGAGATTGGTAATATCAAGAAAGGTGACCTGCGAGGCCACATGAAGATAACGCTGTTGTTCATTGACAGCCCACTGGCCAGGGTCACGGACAAGATCTTACCAATGCAGATTTTTAGCAGAAATAACGATCCTCGAGAGGGGCAGATGTACCAGCATATATTGGTAAACCGAAGATGGGTCCCAGACGTGGTTCACTGATGGATCAAAACTGATCAATAGGGCTACGGGTGCGGGTACATAGATTAAATTTTCATATTCCAGACGAAGATCTTCGCCATCTATGTATGTGCATCGGAGTGCACAGAAAGGGTTACAAGAAGAGAATTTTTTTGTCCTTGACTGCACTGAGTTTCCCAATAGACTCGGTGAATGTAACAAATTAATCCTAAGCTGGGTTCCTGACCCGTCGTCACTTCCTTGGCCATGAACCTTTCTGTGGTATACCTGCAGGGCATATCAGACAAAAACATAGGATTTAGTGGAAATTCAAGACCATTGGGTGCCACCAGGGGCTGTCGCTCCATCTGATGGAGACTCCATCTGGTGGAGACTGCAGGAGACTTATTTCTCTGAACAAAAAGGACTTAAGGACCTTAACGGAATTTTTCACTGAACACTGTAATCTCAAACATTTTAGGACTAGAGGTCTGTCTGATTCGGATAATTGTAGGTTCTGCGAATTGGAGGCTGAGACAGTGAAACATATAATCTGCGTATGCCCTATGGCAGGAGACCACAATTCATAGATGGATATACACTATCCCCCTTGGAAATTTGGAAATCTGGAAGCATTGAAAGCCTCAATATTTAGGGCGAAATGAGGCGGCACAGAAGATCGGCTTTTTGGTCGTGGTGTATAAGGCCTTTCTGATCTAATTTAATCTAATATAATTTTACTAGGAGGGTGGGTCAATAAGTCCGTGACTTTTTGAATGAAACACACATAGGCCACCTGAGATGCCATGTCTTCCACAATTTATCGCACATTTAATCTCCTATCGGCCAACACCATATCGTGAATTTTTTCGATTGGTTTGGGTGAAGGGACCCCAACTGGGCGTCCAGAACGTTCGGCATCTTCAACAAACCACTTTTTTGCCGTTGAAATCGATGGTGCAGAGTCCCCATAGTATTTATCAAGCTTTTCCTTCGTTTGATTGACGGTTTTTTAATGAGCACTCGAAATTCACTTTTTTCCATTTAAAAAAAACACGAGGTTGTCTGTTTTGAACAGCTGTTAAACGCAAAACGGAACTTGCTCAAAATTAGACAGTAGTGTATTAAGAGGTGGTACTTGATGGGAGCAGTGTTGCATTTCATATAACTACGAGGGAAGTTCGAAAAGTCACGGACTTATTGATCCGCCCTCGTACATAATTAGTAAATTAATTTTTCAAATTCAAAAATACTTTTTTCGAATTCGATTAAAAAAATTTTTAACTTAAAACCTTAAAACCTACTATTAGTTATGAAAAAATTAAAGATATCGACCTAAAAATTAATTTAATATTTAAAAAATGTAAAGTGGTTTCTGAAACGTTTTTCTACTTTGCTTAATTTAGTCTTGCTGCCATCCTAATATGCATAGTTTTGCAAAAGTACTTACAGTTTAAATGCTTTATTACATTAAATTTTCAGTTTGACATAAACGGCTAAAGTAATTTCCGCTGTCATTAACAGAAATTGATATTTATGTAAACATTGCAAAAAAAAAAATGTGTGTTTTTGGTGCAGACCTATTAACTAGTCATCGAATTATTGAGAGTGCATTAATGGCTGTTCATTGCATAGCCGAGTACTCGTATGGCGTGTACTCGAAAATACAGTGATGCAAATGTCAGCATTTTAAATGTAAATATAAACAAAAACAAATTGAAATTAAAAAAAAAAATAAAATTAACAAAAAATAAAATCCATAAAGTGTTGTTTAGTGAAAAAAAACAATTCCTACTAAAATTAAATGTTGTTTATATAACAAAAATTGTTGTTGCTGCTTTGGTTGATGCTGTTGTTGTAGTTGTTCTTGTTCGTGTTAAATTAGACGCAAATTGCCTTTTAAATAAATAAGAAAATGTTCAACGTTGAATGTACCAAATTCAATATGAAAATAATACAACAATAAAAACTTAAAATCTGTTGACCATATGTTTTTGTAATGACTTTCAATTGCTCTTAAATCGTAAGAAAACACCAAAAACAAAAAAAAAAGTTCATTCCCAATTTTCGGTGGAAATTTTAAAGAGTTGAACTTAACTATGAACGCCTTTGTTTTTTATTACACAACATCAGAGTTTTAAAGGAATTAACTAAAAGTTCCTTTGGTGTAGAATTGAAAATAATATGTCTGATATTTATCAGAAATTACTTTTAAATATTGGTCTAAAACAAAAACGTTTGTAATAAACAAGTTTTTGGTTATTTCAAAATTTATCGATTATCTTCATTTTGAATATGTTTATTATCAAAAATAACCCAATGACGACTTGACAATTTTTTCCCTCCAAAATGGCAATTTTTTAATACGAAATACAGCAGAAATGTACAAAAGTACAGCAGTTTTTCAGAAATCTTTTTAGTTTTTTGTTCCCTAAATTATGTAAAATTGTAGAAAATTTAAAAACTTAAATTATTCACCAATGTTATTTTGCTAACGTTGCCGTATCCATATTTTAATTAAAACTGACTAACATACCACATTGTGTAAGTATTTTTAGGGTGGTGAGAATAACTATAGGGTCCGCCATCTTACGTTTTTTTTTTCAACTAGTGCTTATTTCGTGAATGGTAACACTTAGCTCATGTCTGATTTGACAGATAATTAGTTTTATCCTTCCGCTGAACGAATATGGTTGTCCAGAGGCATAATTGGGCCACACAGCCGAAGCCACACTCGATTTTTTGCGCCCTGTTTTTGAAGATCGCATCATCAGCCGCAGAGCAAGGAGTGGCCGTTACAGTCAATGGCGATCGTTATCGGGCCATGTTGAACGAATTTTTGTTCACAAAAATTGAAGATATTGGCAACATTTGGTTTCAACAGGACGGCGCTACGTGCCACACAGCCGAAGCCACACTCGATTTTTTGCGCCCTGTTTTTGAAGATCGCATCATCAGCCGCAGAGCTGATGTCGTTTGGCCACCTCGGAGCTGCGATTTGACACCGTTGGACTATTATTTGTGGCGTGCCGTCAAAGATAAGTGTTACGCCGACAAGCCAGAGACAATTGACGCTTTAAAGGACAATATTCGTGAAGCCATTGGTGAAATACAGCTGCACACAATCGATAATATGCTTAAAAATTGGACCGATCGTGTAGGCTACTGCATGGCCAGCCGAGGCAGCCATTTGAATGAAATTTTTCCATTATTAACCGGAAGGATTGTACTTTCAAATAAAAAAAGAAATTTGAGAAAATATTCAGTAGTTTTTTTTATAGCATTTTCAAAAAAAAAAGTTATTTGGCGGACCCTATAGAAAGTTGTAGAAGTGTATGAAAGATAATGTGGCAACGCTGCATCAAGACTTTACTTACTAGAACACTCCACTAAATGGCAGTGTAGTCACATGTTAATATGATGAAAAAATTTTGCTGTGCTATTTAATAATGAAGAGTTGCCATTGCTGACAATTGATTTACATTTTTGTGCTGCCATTTGGGAATTTCTGTTTCAACGAGTAAATGGATATTAATGAATAGAATTTCCGTAACAATATCTTTTGTTTTTTGGCAAATGTATAAGACTTGGACAAATATATATTTAAAATTAAAACCTTTTAATTTTTTTCGAAAATATGAATTTTTATTTAAGACAAATATTTTTAAATCTAGAAATCTTTTGGTAAAACTAACACAACATCTGTTAATTTATTTAAAAAAAAAAACTTTATGTAACAAATCTCACTCTTTTTTAAAAGGGAACGATACGTAGAAACTACATATTTCTGGAGTTAATAAATTTTAATTGCAGAACTATTGCGATACGAAAATTGGTTTGAAATATCAGCCAGTAAAATTAAAATACTTTCTTGAGGGATTCTTACTCAATGAGCCGTCAGTAGCTCAAGTAAAATACACATTTTTGATATTTTAAATTTTATTTGTCAAAAAAATATACAAAAGTTTGAGAAAAATTATGAAATAAAAAAGATTTAGAAATCACTAAGAAATGGAAATTAATTTGAATATTTTATGAACAAAAGGAAAAGGTTGAAAAAATTCCAATTTTTGAACCTGTGGAATTTTTTTAAATTTTGAAATCAAAAATTAAGTTAAATTTATATGAATCACTACCAAATAAAAACTTTAACTTTTACACTCACAATATTATTTCGTTAAAAATAATCTAAAATACACATTAATTGAGTCAAAAATTCAATCAAAAAGAGAACTACTAATTTTTCCCTATATTATTACCCATTTTGTTGTTTATTTTCAATTATTGTTTAATAATCGACAAAAGTAGTAAAAGCAATCGAAAGTCGTTTAAAATAACCATCAATTTTTAACTGACAAAACGTAGAAAAAATGATTTTTGTGGTTTGTTTTTCAAATTGATTTTTTTTTTATTTGTATGTAATTTTACAAAACACAGCACACACAGATGTATATATTTTTATTTTCTATATTTGTATCTATATTTGAATAATTTCTTGTAATTTTTATGGAAATAATTTTGTATATAAACAAACTATTTTGGTAAAAAAAAAACAAAAAGGATTTATATGAATTTCTATTTTTAGCAACAGAAAACATTAATTTTTATATTTAACAGAAAATATCAACTCCTACTGAATGTCTGTAAATTTTTATATTTTGTTTTTTGAATAGTTAAAAAATATATTTCTATGAATTTCAATTGATTCTTCATTTAAAAACAAACTCTACATATTACTTTTTAAATAACCTACAGTCGGTTACGGAAAATATATTGTGAGTGTAGTAATATATTTCGAGTACACGTATAACCCATTTTATTGATTCAAAAGTTAATCTGGCAATGAGTGAATCAACTGCTGGTATTTGCACTAAATTTTGACGATTTTTAAAGATAATTTTCAATATGACGATTTTAATAATTTTTTAAAAACGATATTGTGCTCAATAAACCTGACAACGCCTTCTTTGCCATTTTTCTCAATTTGGGGTAATATTTGCCCTTTTACGCCATTAATGTAAGATATGTGTCAAAAATTATTGAAAATTCAAATTGCATTAAGATCTGAGAGTTTCCCTGCCAGACATTTTTCTCTTCAATTATCTTTGATTCCAAGGGTGTTTTTATTGAATTGAATTATTCAAATCAATCATTAAATGTAAGTAGAATCACTTTGAAAAAGTTGAATTTTGGTATTTTCTACTTTATTCTACACTGAGAAAAAAAAGTTAGTAGAAAAATTTGTAAACGGTTTTCAATCCCACTCTACTATTTTTGTACTTATTTTTAGTAAAAAATTATTATTTAGCAAATCTTTTTGCTATTTATATTTAACAAATCACAGAATTTTTACAGAATATTTACAAATTTTTGTTGCTAATTTCAGAAATCATTTTACAAATTTTTGAAAACCGATTTGCTAAAATTAGCAAAAAATATTACGAATTTTAAAAAGTGGTTATTGAAGGAAATGTTATTTCTAATTAAAACTTACACCTAGAAACTTAAATTTCCTTAAAATGTTACATATATTAAAAAGGGATCGGAAGTGAAGATACCGACTGATGTCTAAAGAGAGGACATCCTCTTAAAATAGCACTAAAAAGGTTTTTTAGTTCTAAAAATCCGCCATAAAAACAATTAAAATTTAACCTTAAAAGTAAAAAAAAATTGACCAAAATATTTTTCAAAACAGAAATTATCAAATTAAAACAAAATGATTAATTCGTTTTTTAAAAAATATATTCAAAATTTTTGATGCTCGATAAGAAAAATAAATTCAAAGCTTTTTACTAATATTAAAAAAATTTACTAATTTTTTTTGCTGATTTTAGCAAACAGATTTTAAATTCTACTTTACAAAAAGTCTACTAAAATTTAGTAGTGGCTACTAATTTTTCTACTAATTTCATTGTACTACACGTCAGCAGACATGTGTTGCTAAGATAAGCAAAAAATACCGCTGGGCTCAAATTAGCAGAATTTCCCGTAATAACAGCAAAATTTACAGACTTTTTTTGGTGAGTGTAGTACACCCCACTCTAAAGCATGGACTACACCAGAATTGTGAATCTTATTTTAAATTGCTGATAATACATTAGAAACGTTTCTTCTGGTCTAAGACTTAAATGATTTCATTCTTTTACAATCTGTATTGCAGTATATGTTTATCATTATGTAGTATTTTTGAACAATTTTGTGACGCTAATTGACTGCTACTACTGTCTGATGATCGATTGGTGTACGGTAGTAAAATTACGAAAAATTTTCATTATATTTATTTAACAATTAAAAGAATCTTGTATTTTTTGGTTCAAGAAATAAGAGCAAACGACTGAGTGTGTAAAAATGTTCATTTATGTGACCCAAACTTATTATAAACAAATCATTTAATTATTTTCCATTTAAAAATTATAAAAACATTTTATTTGAAAATTTTTTGTTTATTATTAACAAAAGAAAATTTTGAGATTAATTGCTTAGGTGCCATATTTGTTCACTTTTCAGACTACAAAACCAAATAATTTAGTAGAACATCTACATAATATTTATTAAAGAGAATAAAATTCAACGGCTGTATGGCATTTAAAAAGCATCGTTGTAGGTAAAGTAAATTAATTTTAAAAAGTTAAATTGTATAAACAATTCCGAAAAGTAGGTGTTTTTTGGGTAAATAAATTTTTTTTAAAAATATTGTTTGTTTGTTATTTTTATTATTGAAAAAACAAAAGAAAATTGTTTTTATTTTGGGAAAATAACACAAAAATAATAATTATGATGGAAAACTACTATGTAAAAAAAAATTATTTAAGTGAATTGATTAAATTTTTATTATAAATTGTTTTTTGTAATATGTGGGTGTAAATTTTTTACAGGTTGATTGAATTTAAGACAATTTAATGGAAGCAAAGTTAAGAGTAATTAATTTTTATGTAATGATTTTATTCGCATTTTTTCGCATTTTCATTATCTACATAAATAAATTTAAACAAAATATGTTTATACAATAATTTTTTACATGCCATCAACATTTTATTATCATTAAATATTTATTTTTGGACAATTAAAAATATTGCCCAAAATAATAAAAAAAATTTCAAATTCGTCGTTTTTACAAAACTTTTTAAAGACAAAGTTCAAGAGTAACATTGTCAACCACGCTCTGGTCAATACCGATACGAAAATTTTGAAAACGCCGATTCCAATAGTGGCATGTGTCTTCTAATATCACGGGGTATATTTCATACACTCAGAAAAAAAAGTTAGTAGTGGTTTTCAATCCCACTTTACTATTTTTGTACTGATTTTAAGTAAAACAATTATTATTTAGCAAATCTTTTTGCTATTTACATTTTACAAATTACAGAAATTTTACAGAATATTTACAAATTTTTGTTGCTAACTTCAGAAATCATTTTACAAATTTTTGAAAACCGATTTGTAAAAATTAGCAAAAAAAAATTACTAATTTTAAAGAAGTGGATTAAAAAAAAGGTATCGGAAGTGAATATACCGACTCATGTCTGAAAATAGGACATCCACTTAAAATAGCATTAAAAAGTTTTTTTAGTTCAAAAATCAGTCCCAAAAACAATTAAAATTTGACCTTAAAAGCAAAAAAAAATACTAAAATATTTTTCAAAACAGAAATTACCAAATTTAAACAAAATGACAAATTTCGTTTTTGTTTTTAAAATCTTTAAGCCTTTGATTTTTTCTTTTAATTTTGTCTAAAATATTTTTTGAAAAAAAAATAAATAAATTTAAAAATTTTGATGCTCGATAAAAAAAATAAATTTGAAATTTTGTACTAATATTTATTAAATTTTTTTGCTGATTTTTTATTCCACTTTACAAAAAGTTTACAAAAATTTAATAGCGGCAGCTAATTTTTTCTACAAATTTCACGTCAGCAGACATGTGTTGCTAAGATTAGCAAAAAATACCGCTGGGCTTAAATTAACAAAATTTCCCGTAATCACGCAAAGAAAAAACATGGTTGGGGCAATCATATTCGAAGAGCATCATATATTTTTGGGTTTATGGTTGTGCCAATCATGATCGTACTATAATATGGTTATCATATTATGATAATAAAATAACCATATTTTTACCATAATATGGTCCCTACAGTTGTATTATGATTCAAAAATTATCATATTATTATCCTAAATAAACATGTTATATTGAACTTATCGTAATATGATCGCACGTAATCATATTATTCTCAAAATATTATCATATTATGATCCCTCATAACTATATTTTTATTCCTGGATTTTCTAAGAAAATTTCTTAAACGAAAAGTTCTTAGAAACTATGAAAAAACTCTTTAAATTTAAGAATATATCCTTTAGAAATGTTTTTTCTAAAAAAATGTATATTAAGGACTTTTTGAAGAAAAATTGTTAGGGAAAAAAATCATAGATTCTAAGAACTTTTCTTTCAAGAAAACTTTGATTCTGTGGACTTTTTGTAAGAAAAATACTTAAAACTTTTTTTTAAATTCTAATGACTTTTTTAATAAAAAATGCTAAAGTCTTGTTTTATTTGATGTATAATTATTTATTGGTTGTTGCCAGCATATTATCGTTGCATAACTATCATATTTTTTAATAGTCAAAGTTTTGGTACCACAATATGGTTGCAGCCAATCATGATATAAAATAGAAGGTGCCAATTATAAAATAGTAAAAGATTTACTAAATAATGATGGTAGCGACCATGTTGATGGTTAGAAAACCAATAACTTGGTTGTGACAACCATACCTATTTGCAGCAAGCACAACATAGTAGCAGTGATCCATATTTTTTCTCTGCGTGTATAACAGCAAAAAAAATACTTTTTTGGTGAGTATAATATTTTTACCTGTTAAATTTTGTTATATCTGTAAAATACCTTTATAAATCGGTGTTTCGGTAGTTTAGCGTTATCATAACGGTAGTTTAAGATATTTTAAAATTAAACCGGTAAAATAGCGCAATAAACATGGTTATACAAAAAGACGCATGCATTCAATCGAATTGCAATTTTTAAAATTTAATATCGGACTTAAAGTGGCTGTGGTAACAAACTATCGATATTATGAAAAGGCATTGAATGCCAAACAAGAATAATTTAAATTTATTGTTTAATACATTTTAGCTTATTGCACTTGAACTATTCAAATGATTAAAAGACAATAATATCATCCCTAAACAATTAGGTTGTTCTTGGACTCTCGGTCCAAGTCGTACAAAAAGTCAAACTGCCTCTGACAAAATCCTGAAAATTTCTTAACAAATTCATAAAAATAACATTTAATTTGATTTTCGTTTTTAACACGCTCGAATACATTTAAAACCATATTTGTATTCAATGCTCAACGTGGCTGTAAACTAGTGTAATACTTGAAAAGGTCTTTCAGTTAAGTTTAGTATTTTTCTTTTTTCTTCTATGTACTATAAATTTCTTGTTATTTTACTACAAATTGCAGTAATTCGTAGCAATTTTATAGCAATTCAAAAAAAAAAAAATATCTACCTGATAAAAAATTCCACCTACTTTTTCTCATCATTATCATCAACTTTATAACGACTTTACTTCTTTTCAATAATAACTTAACAAGTGTAATCATTTCTCCACCTTTTTCTTTTTTTATTTTTTCTTTTTATATTTTTTTTCTTTCTTGTACATTTAACAGCAATTTCCAATTTCCTTTCTGATGAAGCACATTGCAAGAGCAAATTATATGTCTTCAAGTAGAAAAAAAAATAATAAAGAAGAAAAATTGTGTTGATTGGCCTTTTTTCATTGAAGATGTAATTTTTTTTTCATTTTTCGTTTACTTAATCTTTTAGAAAAAAAAAATTATATAAAAGGACACAAGGACACAATTTACAGAGATTACTTATTATATTGTCGCTACGATATTATTTGATAGTACAAGAAAGAAGAAAGAGAACTTTTATTAAATGGCTTTTGTCAGAAGTGAATTCTTGAACAAATGTTTAGAATTTCTAATGAGTTCTTTCATTATAAATGAAAAAAAAGATGTCATTATATGTACTACAAAAAGAAATCTTCAAGGATTTCTTGAATAATTTTAAGTAAATAGTAACTAATTCTTGAGTTTTATTAAAACAATAGCGTAATTATTATTAATAGATGCAAGTAAAAAAGTTCAACATATTACATTTCTAATAGACAAGTGTTAAAGAAGTTTACTTCCTCTCAATGGCATTTTAGACAAATCAACACTTTTATTAACCAAAAAACTTAATTAGGATTTTTATGCGCTTCCACACAAATTCTTCAAAAATTCAATGAAAAGATTTCGACTATTTTTGTTTTACTAAACTTAAAATAGTTTGAAAGTTAGAATAACCGAAAATACTATTTAAAATAAATTATATTTTATTTAAAACCCGCTCAACCTTCTTTTCAATTAAATCAAATGGTTTTGTTATCTTTAAAAAGTGTTTAAATAACTGACTCATTAGTAAAAACAAATGATTAATCAGTTAAAAATAAATGGTAAAACTTTTCCCACCAGTTCCATTAAAAGTAACTGATTATTCATTTATTTGAAATTGTGTCGGTTTTTTGTATTTTTGATTCTTTTATATTCTACAAAATATTGACTCACACAGTCTATTGTCATATGTTGTGTGAATGGGCTTATATGTGTGTTTATAAAGTTCTTGTAATTCAATTTAAATAAAAACAAAACTACACTCACAATATATTTTCCGCTACCGACTGTAGTTTATTTAAAAAGTGATACGTAAAGTTTGTTTTTAAATGAAATTCATAGAAATATATTTTTCAACTATTTGAATTAGTCATTCAAAAAACAAACTATACAAATTTACAGACATTCAGTAGCAGTTGATATATTCTGTTGAATGTAAAATTTTATGTTTTCTGTTTCTAAAAAAAATCATATAATTTCTTTTGGTTTTTTTTAGTAAAAAAGTTTGTTTTTATACAAAATTATTTCAATAAAAATTACAAGAAATTTTTGAAATATACATACACACAAAGCCAATAAAAATATATGCATCTGTGTATTTTCTAATTACATTCAAATAAAAAACTTTCAATTTGAAAAACAAACTACAAAAGTAATTTTTTCTAACTTTTATCAGTCAAAAATTTATTGTTATTTTAAACGACTTTCTATTGTTTTTACTACTTTTGTCGATTATTAAACAATGTTTGAAATTAAACAACAAAATGGGCTGAATATAATGAAAAAATCAGTAGTCCTCTTTTTGACTGTATATTCAATTAATTTAATATGTATTTTAAATTGTTTTTAACGAAATAATATTGTGAGTGTAGAATTTTTTTAATATTTTTTGAAAATTTAAATTTGTAATAAATGTAATGGAAACAAACATAAAGACAAATTTGCGTTTTGTGGGTAAAATTTTATTAAATTTCAAATTATTGAAAAAATAAATGAAACTGAAAAAATCGGTAAATGTCAATAAATCATTTTGAACAAATGTAAAAAAAAAGTTAAAACATATTTTTCTTTGAAAAATAAATGTATATGCCTTTAATTTTAACCGAACTGTAAACTTTTTTATTAAACTACAAACAGTAAAATACATAATATTCTGAGTGTACATTAAAATTATATTGTGTTTGTTGTCCAGTTGTTCCAAAAACCAAAAATTTTAAATTGGACGCATATGAAAAAAAAAACAGAAAATTTAATAATAAATAAAAAAATGTTAACTTTAAGTGAAAGTTATGTTTTGTATTTTCAATTAGTTTTTCTGTTGCTATTTTATTTATTTTTTCCGAAACGCCTTCCATTTTGATAGAGATTTAAGTTTTGGAATGTTTTTAAGGTGCTTAGAAAAAACTTTTTTGAATAATAAATCAAAATATATTGAGGAACTGTTTAAACAGTTGCAACTCTGTATTTATATATTTTAAAACTGCGAAATAACACAAATTTTTTTACAGGTTTGATAGTAGATGGATCAATTATATTTAAAAATTTTAATTTTTCAATAAAAGACTCCAGCTGTTTGTTTAAAGGGAATAAAAATTGGTTAGTCTTTAGGAAATGGACTACTTAAAACATTCTAATTTTTAAAGATATAATACCTTTTTCATATTTGAAAATTTTGCGATTTCTAGCGATTTTTATTTTCAAATCTAGCCATTTTTTGTGACGTAGTGTTGGCAACTTTTGTTAAAAGTTAACTTAATTAAAAAGCACCAAAAACACCAACTGATTTTTGAAATCAGTTCTAAAACTGATTCTAGCAACATATTCTAGTTTGATGCGGTATAATTTATCCAGCAGCGAAGCAGTTGGTATGAAAAGCCTCATATTTAGGTATTTCCGTTATTTAACCCTACATCTAAATATCACAGTTTTTGTTTACACAAACACGGTTGTAATAATACACCAACATCATCATCATGTATATCAGAGCATCCTCTCATTATCAACAATTGCCTGTCTGTCGGTTGTTTCATATAAAATTTGAATATGAAATTTATTTATTCTATAAGAGTACAATTTCCTTTTCGATGCCATCATATTTAGGCCTGAATGCCGCCTGCTTACAAACGTGCATGCATAATAAGTGATTGTTTACACAAATGAAATCACACACAAAAATAAAAAGAGTTGAGTTGGATGATGATATTTAACTTTTACTACTTCTATTATGGAGTACTTGTATGTGTTTGTAATGTGTTACTAAAGTGTTGTTTGGAAAACGTGAGACACTTTTTTTTACAGTGCAAGCGCCTTATTTTGAAATTTTTGTAAACAATTGTCTACTTTTTATAGGGAAACTTAATTATGAGTACAGGAAGAAAACTGTCAAATAAAAATTTGACTTTCGAATAAATCCATAGTAGGCAAACACTAGCCCAAAAATACCGTTAACGTTTCAAATTCCTTTAAAAGAACTATCGTTAACCTTCATATATTCTAACGTAATCCTATACTCAGAATATTATGTAGTTTACTGTTTGTAGTTTAATAAAAAATCAAGAACATACATTTATTTTTCAAAGAAATGTTAATTTTAACTTTTTTATACATTTATTCAAACTGATTTTCTGTCATTTACCGATTTTTTTAGTTTTAATTATTTTTTTTTTTTTTTCATTTATTTGAAATTTATAAAAATTTACCCACAAAACGGGAATTTGTGGTTTATTTGTGCCCGTTACAGTTGTTTCAAATTTAAAAAAATATTCAAAAAATTCCAATTTGTTGGGTACTTTATTTTTCTGGGTGTTCACACAAAAATTTCCTTCTTGATTACCACACTTAAAATAGTTTTAAAGTTTTAATAACAGATAATACCATTGAATTAATACCAGAAAATATATTTAATTTAAAAACCAGTCTATTATTTTTCATTTGAATCAAATGGTGTTTGGTATTTATTTTTAAATGCTGTTTAGACAACTGACACATCCGTAAGAAACAAATAATTAATTAGTTTAAATAAATGTTTAAATTTTACTTACCAATTCTGTAAAAAAAATCACTGATTTATTCATTTATTTGAAACTGTTTCTGTTTTTGTATTTTTTGTTTATTTTTTAAATGTGTGTATTTATGTTTATAAAACATTTTGTGCCAATGTGTAATTTTGTATAGAAACAAACAATTTAAATAAAAAACAAAACGGAATTTTTTCAGACAGCAAACAAAATTAAAATTTGAAATAACTGTTACGGACACAAATAAACCACAAATTTCCGTCTTGTGGGTAAATTTTTATTAAATTTCAAACAAATGAAAAAAATAAATGAAATTGAAAACAAATAAAAATGGCTTAAATTCGGCTGTGCCGAATCTTTGAATACCCTCCACCAACATCCTAAAAAAAATTTCTCTACTGTTTTTGATAAAAATAATGTAAAAAACTTTCAAAGTTAAATTATGGGGGTGAAAAAATTTTTTTTGAGGTGAAAAAATTTTTTTAATGCGAAAACAAATTTTTTGGTGGAAAAAATATTATGAGGTAAAAAACATTTTTTTTTTTTGGGGTGAAAAATATTTGAGGTGAATACGAAATATTATTTACTTCTAAGCAACTGGTGAACAAATATGAAAATATATTATTTACATTTTCACTCATAACTTTTTATCCGCTGGATTGATTTGGCTCATCTTCAATACCAAACTGCTCGGGAGGATGTCCAATAATCTAGGTGCCGCTTGCGTCTTAGCGTCGTGATCGCCAGTTCAACAGACAGACGGACATCGGTAAATCTACTTAAAATTGCATAAGGATCACGAATATATATACTTTATGGGGTCTTAGACCCGTATTTCGACATGTTACACACGGAGTGACAAACTCATGTATACCCTCACCATATATGGTGGAGGGTATAAAAATTGGTAAATGATAATTTTGAACAAATGTATAAAAAAAAAAGTTAAAAAAGATATTTCTGTGAAAAAAAATGTATGTTCCTTTATTTTTAAATGGAACGGAAAACTTTTTAATAAACTACAAACAGTAAACTGAGGGGAATAACGAATTTTGTTACCGATTTACTGAGATTTTGCTGGGATATTTTTTATCCACAACACCACAACCACTTAGCACTTTAGCAACTATTTTACTAATCCCATGCAGGGTACTTAAGGACTTTAACGTAATCATTCCATTTTGATAGAAAAAAATATTTTTACAGACTAATTTGACATATTGAAGTGTTATTAGGCAGACATTAAGTGTCGCTGGACACAAGTCACAAACTCTTAAACTCAGTGCGAAACTTTTAAAGTAGAATTAAAAAAAAAAAAATTGGGTGGTCTTTTCTAGCAATCATTTGAGGAAATGAAAATGAAATGAATTCTACTACTTGTTTTATTTATAATCTATTATTTAATAGTTTGTATTGCGTATTTCAGTTGCCTGTTTTAAATTTAAATGGGCTTTATAGTTTATCATTTGCATTTGTATTAACATATTTACAATAATATGGAAATTTCAATAGATAATGTTTGTTTTTTTTTCTTTATTTTCATTTAATTGCGAGTACAAGTACTAAAAAGTATTTTTTCAAATACTTGTATTGTATATTTTTAAAGAAGTGTTTTGAACCAATCGAAAATATTATTATACAAATAGAATTAAGTTAAAAAAAAACTGAGACCAGACCTCATATTATAACAGAAAATGCCAGTACAAGTACGGAGGCGTATCGTTTCCTGATTTAAACACATAATTGAAAAATATTTCAAACTTATTTCTTTAATTTTTATAAAATTTGAATATGTGATAGAGAAAGGGAAACTTAGATATATGTTTTCGGTTTTTCGAGGTTCAGTGGATCAACACATAGTGAGTTATGGTACCGAAAAAGAATTATATTTTTTGTAAAATTAAGTTAATATCGCAGGACTTAAACAAAAGATCCTGTCACGAGACAAATCTAAAAAAACACCCTTTCACCAGAACTGACGTAAAGGGCACAAACAGTTTAGTTTGCTTTCCTGGTCAATTTATGTTTAAAATAATATATTTAAGTGTCCCTTTTTTCGTAAAAATTCCTTATATACTGCCCCTGTTATTTAAAGATTTAAGATGAATTAAATTAGATTAAAACACTTTAAAAAATAGCCAATCTACAAAACCTAAACAAGTGAAAAATGTGCAAAATTACAAAATCATTACAGCATTCAAAGAAACAAATACAAAAATATTTCAAACAAAAAAACTCAAATAAATCCAAAGATCTTAAAAACGATTTATGGACAACAGAAATGATAAGAGAAATGAAAGAAATAAATTCTTAAAAAAAAAAATAAAATTCCATAACATGCAAATTACAGATGTCTTAAAGTGATTAAAGTGAATGAATGGATTGATATATTAGTGATTCAAAATACACCAAAGAACACAATGATTGTTAATTATTTATGAAAGAAACTTAAGTAACTTTTTAGTTGTTTTAAAGTGTTTTTGCTTTCGCTGATCATGATGAGTTTTATACTTATTATATGGGATGGGTCAAGGCTAAATATATGATAATTTCAATATTTTCTTATTAAAATTTTTTTTAAATACTTTAATTATGCTTAAGTGGAAAACTTAAGTGGATTTTCTCGTCTGTTAAGTGGTATTGCAAACAAATTATCTTTAATAAAGTACATTTTATTATTTTTTTATTTTAAATATTATTAATTATACATATTTTGCAATAATTTTTTATTAAAGACCCCGATGGAGCAAGAACTTAGGTAACTGGAGTTATATTGTTTTTGTTACAATAACAAAATACACACAATTCCTTTGGCAAAATTATTAATTATTCCTTTCGCTTTAAAAGCAGGATATAAATATATGATATTTCAAGTATTTTCATATTTACTTTATTAATATAAAGCTCAGAGACAAATCACAATTTTAAACAATAAAAATAATATAGCATCGCTTTTAAAGACAACAGAGAGTATACCAACAAGAGAAACCAAAGACATCAACTAAAAGCAGTGATGCCAACTTTTTAAAAGCAAAAAGCGTCGGCCGAGCAATTAAAAATGGCTAAAAAGGGCTAAATTCAAAAATTTACCAGTTTTAGTGTTTTTCAATATATTTTATTTAAAAATTTGTACTTTTAAGAGATCAATCTTATATTTTAATGTATAAAATACATATTAAAAAAGTAATATTGATATTTTTAAATTAAAATCGCTAAAATGTTAGCCCTTTTAAAACTAAAAGGGCTAAGTGAAAAAAATACCCTTGAAAGCAATGAAAAAGGGCTTAGATTTATCAAAGGCCTTTGATAAAGTTTTACATTCAAGGCTGATAACTAAATTATGTAATTTTTTTAATTTTTCTAAATCTGCATGTAAACTTATATGTTCATATCTTGGTAAAAGGTCACAATTCGTTTCTGTAGGAGATAGGAACTCTAGTTTATTGGAGGTTACCAGTGGTGTTCCACAGGGTTCTGTAATTGGCCCCATTTTATTTATGATGTATTTAAATGATTTTATTAATGTCATTGATAATAACTCTTTTGAAACATTTATATATGCGGATGATGTACAGATTTTATTTTCTGGGGAAAGGCAATTTTTTGATGTTTTGGAAGCGAACATTGAGTTTTTCCTTAATAGGATTTCTCTATGGATGGATACTAATGGGTTGGAAATTAATCCTGGCAAAACAAAGGCAATGTGTTTTGGTTTTGACTCCAGTAATTTGAATGTATCATTAGGAGGTGTTAGGATAAATTTCGTCACTGAAATTAAGTGTTTGGGTGTTTTTGTGGATGATCAATTACGTTTTTCAAAGCACATTGATTACGTTTGTGCTCGTGTGAATGCTACCTTAAGGCGATTGTGGTCTCTAGATTTATGTTTGCCTCTACATGTGAGGAAACGTGTTGCTAGTGGTCTTCTTATGTCACAATTATTATACGCCTTAGAGGTGTTCACGGGTACTAATAGTGTTTTACTTAGACGCCTTCATCTTACATTTAATCGTATCATAAGATATGTTTATAGATTAAGAATGAGGGAACACGTCACTCCTTTTGTATTAGATTTTGTTGGTATTTCTTTTGAAAATTTTATAAAATTGAGAATTTTGTTGCTATTTCACAAGGTGATTAAGACGAATTGTCCTAGTTATATTGTTGAGAACTTTAATTTCACAAAATCGAGTAGAAACCCTCAAATAGTTTTTCATCGTATAACTTCATCCATTTATGAAAGATCCTTTAATGTGAGGATAACTAGAAATTGGAATTCGCTTCCTAGATACCTTAAAAATTTCGTTTTTTCAAAGGCTACGTTTAAATGCAAATTAGTGCAGTATTTCGGTATGTAATACCCTCCCTAATTTATGATAACTCTAATTTTATCTTTTCTTAATTGCTACATTATGGACCTTAAATTTTAAATTTTAAATTTTATTTTAAATTTTAAATTTTAGTTATTATTTTAGTTTAGGCATTTTATATAGATTTATTTTTTTTTATATAGTAAATTGTTTTTTTAGTAGTATACGAACCATGTTTGGCCCAGAGGGCTTGGTTCTTGAATATTTGAATAAAATAAAAAAAAAAAAAAAATAAATGTAGCCCGAAAAGGGCTAACTTGCCATCGCTGACTAAAAGTGTCACCCAACTCGTTAGTTTACTTATAAACAGACCTTGAAAAAGATAAATATTTATTGAATTAATTCGCGAGTTGATTCAATATTTTAAAAATCAATTTATTAAATCAGATTTAAAATCATAATTGATGAATCAATTTCATTTGAATCTTTTTTGATTCAATTCAATCAAATCATTTTAAACAGAATACTTTTTTTAATTCGCGAATAGATTTAATTTGCGAATTAAAACAAAATAAAAAAACATGAAAATTGACTTGCATATCTCGCTTAGTTTTCTAGATATTATTAATAACTATTCTATATTTCTAATTAAGCGAGATAAGGCAAAACGGCCGAATTTTCTCTGCTAGAAGTATATTAATACTCCGATAATAAAAATGGGCCAGTTCCGGAAGACATCCCGAGGTATATATTTTTATAAAACAGCCATATGTTGATCCATTTTTATAAAATTTCATGAAACCCTTCGGCGGCATACCGAATCTATTTTATTAAAGTGTAACCTTTGTCGAGCTTTTCAAAAATTTTGTCCGTTTTGCGGACCCATTTTTTACGAAACAAAATGGAGCTGGAAACGAAATTTTTATTATCGGAATGTGTTAATTTATATTATCTTATAAATTGATAATAAAAAAAATAGTCACCCTGTTGCTTTTTTATAAAAATTGCATGAAACTCTATAGGTTTAAAATAAAGCTAATCGTGATTTAAATTCGGGAATCAAATCATAATCGAATCAAAATAATTAATTTTTTATTCGCAAATCAAATCCAATTTCAAAAAAAATTTAATTATTCAAATTGAATTATTTCCTTAGATTTATAAAAAAAGAATTATTTAAATCATTTTGATTCTTCTAATAAGATAAATATTGAATCATGGTAGTAAATAATTTAATCAGAAAAATTAATTCGCCAAAATTTAAAATAGATTTAAAAACTGATTTAAGGAATTATGTTGTTATAAGTCAGCTTATAAATTACATTGGGAAAAAGTAAAGGGTACTAAACACATTTCCCTTTGAACACAAACTACTACTCACCGGGAGTGTTGCCAACTAAAAGTGTCAACTCACTTTGAGACTGTGGAAAGTCATAAAATTCTAAAAAAAACAAACAACATCATTTTGTTGTAGTACATCAAGACTGGAATTGAGTTAATTATTGTTAAAAATATTATTTATATTACGTGATGCAACAAAATAAATCAACTATCATGTTTCTATAACTTTTAATATCAAACAGTGGGTATGAATGGGTTAAGACCGTGTCCGAAGATGCGGCCGATTAATCGGCGTAAGAGTAATCGAAGTACTTATGAATGTTATATATGTATGTGCAATACTTACCTCTATTTAATTTGTAATACGAAGCTTTTTTACGAAAAAATTTATATTATAAACGAACGAACCGTTTACCGTTTATACTTTATAAATTTATAAATTTATATAACAATTTTATTTTATTTATTGATATATTAAAAACCTTTATTATTTTTATTATTATTAATAAATGATAATTAAACAAACAATGAATACTAAAGGCATAAACACTCTACAGAATTTGCTAAAATATATTTTCTACACTAATAACAAATCTCTCTAAAAAAAGAGAGAAGTATTCTAAATGAGAGAAAATATTCATCAATGATTTTTTTTTTTTTTTGCAAACACATAAATATTAGAAGAAGGAATTAAAGAAATGAACAGAAAATAACTAAAAAAAAACAACAAAAACTTTCATCAATGCAGAAATAGAGAAAATAACAATTATCAGATTTTTTATTCTTTTACTTTAACAAAGAACTTTACAGAAATAAACCACATTTAAATGAATCTCACAATTTACTTTTATTTATAACACTTATTGCATATTAGTTAGCAATTTCTTTTAGTCATTATTTTTAATCACTTTTATTTAAATTACACATATTATAAATGTGTTTACAGTTTTTTATAGCACTTTTGGACGGACAACGTGTTCAAGCTTCCGATTTATTTGAGTACTAACACGCAACTAAATTGTAGGTTAAGTTCAAAGAGTTGACAGAGAAAAGTGAACTTGTACACTCAGGAAAAAGATTGGTTGAACATCTGTTAGAGCTATTAAAATTAATTTGATAGGATGCCATATCCATTAATAAAGAAAAAATTATTTATTCTGAATTCAAATTCACTGTTGAACTTGCATTCGTGTCCACACAGCGAAAGTCTATTTTTGCAATTTTAATTTATTTTTCATACACAGATAAAAGTATCAGAAAATTTAAAGTAATTCAAAATATTTGTTAAAATTCATATTCGATTTCTTACAATTTTGTTTATAAAATGTTTATAAATTGTTACTTTTCATATACAAATTCTTTGAAAATAAAAATTGAAGCTACAAAAATATAACAAAAATTTTTTTGTATTTAAAAATTCCATTGTTGGTAAATTTCTTAAAAAATTTTTGTTTGTAATATATTATTACTTAAAATCGAGTTCAAGATCCTTTTATAAAAAATAATAATAATGATTATTTATTATTTCTTTTCCTCCAATATTTCGTCACCACATTGGGTGACTTCTTCAGGGAAATTATATAATTTTTTTCAATGAAAAAAATTATATAATTTCCCTGAAGATAAAAAAAGGATCTTGAACTCGATTTTAAGTAATAATATATTATAATATTGAAGATCGAATAAAGGAGGATAAATTTTTGTTTGTATTTACAAAAATATTCTATGAAAGATGTTTAATATTACGAGCAAAATTTTGTAATTTTATTCTTTATTTTTTTGTTACTTCAATTTAATTTTTAATAACTTAAAATTTTGTGATACTTTTTTCTGTGTATATAAAAAAAGTACTAATTAGAAAACACAAGAGAATTGCATGTTCTTCTTCCCACCCTCTACAATAAACTAAGAATTGCTGAAATAAAAATCGCTTGAGACAACTTACACGGCAATTATTGCCTGTAATTTATGTTATTTCTCTTTCGCACACATTTGTATCTTTCTTTTTTTGCTTCATTTACATTCGGTTTTAGAAAAAAAAGAAAAAATGAGGAGCAAATAGATATAACTTTGGAAGTAACTTTAAAATATGAATGGAGAGAAATCAATTTCGTCGTTCTTAATTGGCTCTTTAGTGTGCAGGTAAAAAAGGTATTAAAGAAATGAACAGGAAAAATAACTGAAAAAGACAAAAAAAAAATTTATATATTCTCTTTTCAATGCAAAAATAGAGAAATAACAACAGATGTGTTTATGCGGGAAGCTATCAACGTTGGCTTATGTCATTATCATACAAATTTGATATAAGTAACATTAAGCGTTAACACTAAACGTTGGCTTATCTCAAATTTATATGGGAATGACATAGGCCAACATAGCTTGCCACATAAACACCGCCAATCATCTAATTTTTGCTTTTAATTGATATTTAAACAAAACAGAGCAAGCAAAAAGAGGAACTATACAAAAATGAACAAACCTAAAATGAATTTCACAATAGACTTTTATTTATAACCCTTATTGCATATTATTAGGTAATTTCTTTAAGAAATTATTTGTAATCACTTATTTTTCATTACACATATTTTTAATTTTTTTATAAAAGTTTAAACATTTTTTCTATTTTTTATAGCACATTCGGACGGACACCGCGTTCAAGTACTAACACTAATTTGTAGGTTAAGTTCAAAGAGTTGAAAGAGAAAACTGAACTTATACACTCAGAGAAAAGATTAGTTGAACATTTGTCAGATCTATTAAAGTTTATTTGGTAGGACGACATTTTATTTAAAATTACATATAATCGATTAACAAAGCAAAAATTAGTTATTGCGAATGAAAAAAAGGGAAAGAAACTAAACAAATTTAAGACCATATAAGCTTTTCTAACAAAATATTGTAATTAAAAATTAGCCATCAAAATTTATAAATGTTTGTGGTGTAGAGGGAAAAGTAGTAGAACTCCTAATTTCCGAGTTCATATCCCAAAAAAGGCAAACATTCAAAAAGTTTTTTTTATTAGTATTTATGCTTTTCTATGGCTCTAAACACGCATATTTTACAAAATGTAAATCATAGCAAAATGTCTAAAGCAAACATAAACATTTTAAGACTAAAACGTATACAAAAACGCGTTATTGCTTTTCACAGCAATCGTTAATGATCTAACATAAAATTCACAAATTGTCAATAATTAATTTTTAAAAGTTTATTCGGAAAATATTATTAAAAATGAATTTATTGCAAAAATACATGATGATCGTTAACCCCGCAAATAAAAATTCGAATTTAATTGTCCCCATCAATTGTGTGTACGAGTAGGTGTTATTTTTTAATAGAGCTTCAAAAGAATTAATTCTTAAATATGATTTTCTAAAAATAAATCTTAGAGACTTCTTATACCAAAACTTTGAACCGCTTCTTCTGTAAGTAAGCTTACTTTATTATAACCATTATTATAATTTTAATTTTAAAATGAAAATATGTAAATTTTGAATTATGTATTATAATTATACACTTAAAAAAATTTATAAGTTAAAATAACTGAAAATATAATTTAAAAGAAATGATATTTCATTTAAAAACCGGTCTACTTAAATTTCATTTAAATTAAGTGCCATTTGTTATTTATTTTTAAATGTTGATTAATCAACTGACATATCCGTAAGAAACAAATGATATAATTAGTTAAAATAAATGTCAAAATTTTACCTACCAATCCTTAAAAAATAAATGATTTTTTCATTTATTTGAAATTGTTTCCGTTTTTGTATTTTTTTTTATATACTCGTACAATACAAAATGTATGTATGTATATGAAGTTATAAACACTTTATGTGTGAATGTGTTTGCGTATGTACGTGTGTTTATGAAGTTCTTGTAATTTGTATTGAAAAATTTTGTATATATACAACCAATTTAAATAAAAAAACACATTGAAATTTTTTGAATATATATTTTTTTTTTTTTTTTTTTGAAACAGACAGCAAACAAAATTTAAATTTGTAATAACTGTTACGGACACAAATAAACCACAAGTTTCCGTTTTGTGGGTAAATTTTTATTAAATGTCAAACATTTAAAAAAATAAATGAAACTGAAAAAAATGGTAAATGATAGTAAATTATTTCGAATAAATGTATAAAAAAGTTAATATAGATATTTCTTTGAAAAATAAATGTAATTTCCGTTACTTTTAAATGGAACGGAAAACTTTTTTATTAAACTACAAACAGTTAACTACATAATATTCTGAGTGTACTCACTTGCCAACTCGTCTCAATAATAATTTTTGGCGCTGAGAACTACGTTATTTAATTGTATTGTACGTGAATAAAATTTTATATTAAAAAAAAATCAGCAAACAGTTTGAATTAATTGCTGGATTAGATTCCGAAATTTTTAGGATATCAAATTTCACCGGATTATCGGAATGTTTCTAAAGTTCGAAATATTTATCTGATTATAATTCAAAAACATTTTTTAACATTTTGAATATTTTGAGTAACTGTAGGCAAAATGAAATTTTGCACAAATTTACTGCTAAATATTGAGGCTGGGTTTCATATTGAGGTATTTACTTTAACCTAAATATTAAACAAAAAAAATCATAAAAAAACAACTGCAAATTGGCTTAGTTTACCAATTTAGTCCAAAACCTTCAATATGAAACCCAGCGTGAGAATTCAAACTAAGAATCATTTAAAACATTTAATTCTTTCAAAGATCACCTTTTGTGTTATTGGTGTTATTAAACTTTGTAGAATTTGTTTTTTAGTTATATTGTTGATTTAATACTAAACATTGAATGCTCTCCGTAGTTGGAAACTGTACACTTAAAAAAATTTGTAAGTTTAAATAACATAAAATACAATTTTAAAAAAATTATATTTCATTTAAAACTCGGTCTACTTACTTTTCATTTAAATGAAATGGTTTTTGTTACTTTTTTTTAAATAGTGCTTAAACAACTGACACATCTGTAAATCAAATGATTATTCAGTTAAGAATAAATGTCAAAATGTTACCTACCAATTCCGTAAAAATAACTGATTATTCATTTATTTAAAATTGTTTCCGTTTTTTGTATATTTGTTTGTTTTTTAATCTACACAGTCTATAGACACATTTTGTGTGAACGACCATATGTGTGTATTTATGAAGTTATTGTAATTCAAACAATTTAAATAAGAACCAATATTGGAATTTTTGAAACAACAAACTAAATTAAAATTTGTAATAACTGTAACGGAAACAATTAAACCACAAATTTACATTTTGTGGGAAAATTTTTATTAAGTTTTAAGCAAATGAAAAAAAATAAATGAAACTGAATGAAATCGGTAAATGACAGTAAATCATTTTGAACAAATGTAAAAAGAAGTTTTTTGAAAAATAAATGTATGTTCCTTTTTTTAAACTGAACTAAAAAAACTTTTTTATTTAATATTTATAGTGTACATTTCCATTTCATCATTCATTCATTATTGTAGTATTTGCTGTTTGTTGCTTTATATGTTTTTTGCATATTTTCTCTAAACAACAACAACAGAAGTTCTCTACAGTTGTTTATTACTTTTGGAGACCGTGTAAACTCTCGTGTGTTTGTTTAATTGTTTGGATAAGTATTCTTATCAAAATATATTCAATTTGTGATTTAATCAACATTTATGAGGAGGAGCATGAATGGGCAAGCAATAATTACACAGCAAAACCTCATTACTAGAAGCTAAATATTAACGCGAAGTTATACACTCAAAATAGTTTGTTGTTTAAATTAACTGAAAATTTTCAGTAAGCTACAGTCAGTTACTGTAGAAATATTTCAAGTGTTGGTACAATTTCCCAAGCAACTTTGAAAAGGGAATTAAGAAAATTGCACGCAATCAATTGCATCGTATCGAATTCCTGTTGCTATAATTTTAAAATAACAAATAGTTTGTTACCTACTTAAGTATGATATTAATCTCATGGATTTTTGTACCTTATTTTGCAGGTACCTGGCGGGGGGCAGGTACCTGGCGGGGAGCAGGTACTTAAGAGGGCTGTTATCTGGCGGTGCCGGTGCCTGGGAGGCAGGTACCTGGGAGCAGGTACCTGGGGGGTCAGGTACATAAGGGCAGGTACCAGGGGGGTAGGTACCTGGGGGTCAAGTACCTAGGGGCAGGTACCTTGGGGGTCAGGTACCTGTGAGGCAGTTACCTGGTGGGGTCAGGTAGCTGTGGGGAGTATGTACCTGGGGGCTCAGGTACCTGGGGGCAGGTACCTGGGGAGGGGGCAGGTACTTGTGGGGAGCAGGTACCTGGTGGGCAGGTACCTGGGGTGCAGATACCTGAGGGCAGGTAAATGGATGGAGACAGGTACCTCGGGGTGAAGGTACCTGGTAGGGCAGGTACCTGGGGACAGGTAATCAAGGGGTCAGGTACCCGGTGGGCAGGTACCTGAGGGGTCAGGTACCTGGGGGTCAGGTACCTGGCGTGGTCAAGTACCTGTCGGGGGCCAGGTACCTGGGGGCATGTACCTGGCGAGGGGCAGGAATTCCTGTTGCTATAATTTTAAAATAACAAATAGTTTGTTACCTACTTAAATACTACTTAACTGAATTTTCTGTACAGTTATTTTATTCTGTTTATTAAAAATAAGAATATTAAAAAAAATTCTATAGTTGGTGTTTTTTTTATACTAAGAAAATGGTACAATTGTGTTCAAAAAAGTACAATTTGGTAATGACTTTTGAACGAAATTGAAATTCTCATTTCTCATCCCTGATTTGTATTGATGACCAAAAAAAAACTAGAATCAGAGAAAAGATTGGTTGCAATTCGATCAAAACCATAAACATTTTTTTTGTGAGGATTTAATTTTATTTGACATAACCTAAAATTCAATAATAAAGCAAAAATGTTGTATTGGGAATTAAAATAAGTTAAAAGAAACTAAAAATCAATCATATTATTCAATTATTGGTATTTCCAATCATCTTTAAAAATAAAATTCGATTAGTATTTGTGTGCGGTGGAAGCAACCATTTATTTAGTGAATATATCAGAATCTTGGTACAATCTATCAAACTTATTAAAAAAAATTTCGATATTCAAAAATGTTAACTATAAGTACGGTTATTCTGATCAAATATATCATTTAATTAGGGTTTCAGTAGAAGCAACCGAATTGTGGATTGTATTAATAATAGACGTCACTAATGATTGGTATTGATAAACAAATTTTATAAAATTTATAAGCGTTTGTGGTGTGGTGGGTAAAGAGGTAGCTCAGTACTCTGAATTTCCGAGTTCAAATCCCGGAAAAGCAAACATTCAAAAAATTATTTTTTTAATTAAAATAAAATATTCAAAAGTTTAAATAGCAAATATATCACAGAAAATTAAAATAAGTTGTGGTGCAATAAGCAAGAGTGTGAACTATGAATCTGATTGCCCAGATTCGATACCGGAAAAATCTAAAAATAAAATTTTGTGGAACGTAATAGTATTTTTGTGGAATATAAATATTTAATTATACAACTGAATATTGGCTTTCACAACTTTAAATATAATTTAATATGAAAACAGTTGTCGTAACCGCCAGAATTCGATTGGCAACAAATTCTGTGGCCACAACTGACACTGTTTTTTCTGTGTAGCAAGTGTCATATAGGCTTAGAAGGAGTTGATGTCAAAGCTCTGCCTTCTCCTGAAGACTTTAGCTATTTTTAAGTTTCGAGTTCTGAGGGGATTTTTTATCGAATCAAAATACAGCCGAGCTAAAAATAGTTAATTTACTTTGTTTTTGTAAATATAAAGGATCGTTTTTTTTTCAAACATAATTTGTTTATTTATATAACTGTAAAATGTTTCTTCTAATCATTAAAATAAAAATCCATCAATTCATCATACAATGGCGCCATTATTTTAACAAAATTTTCTTAAAACACTTTTGCGCAATTTATCACTAAATAAACCATAAGATGCCCACACAACAACTAACACTATTGAAGCAACAAACGAGTGGGAAACTCAAACCCAATGATTGGTTTAAGTATAAAGAGTACAACGTAATAAACGATGATTGGATGGGAGACACGAAATGAAAAAAATGGTTGCCTTAATGGTAGTTAATAGGTCAGTTCGCGTAAAAATTACTCAGTAGCAAACAGAGCGTAAAACAAATTTGTAACAAGCAAATACATTGTAACAGCAAATACAGTACTGGTCGATATGGAAAAAGTGCATTCTATAAGTAAAATGTTAAACAGCAACATTTAAGATTTTCTTATATTTTCCATAATTAATTTTACAATATTTATTGTTTTGCATACAACAAAATAGTTGTAAAATATGTTTTTTTTAATTACAAAAAAAAACAAACAATCATGTTTTTCTGCTTTTTTCTGCTTGAAAAATAACGACTTTCTTGTCGAAAAAGTACTCAGCATATTAATAAAAATAATTTGTATAAGAAAAAGTCTGTAGAACCCAAGTTTTGTTTTATACGAAAAGGTTTCTAATACAAAATACTTGAGTTAAAGAAGTTTTTAGAAATTTTTTTGATAAAAACATTTTTAGATTCTATAGAATCTAATCTGTTTCTTAGATAAAAATTCATATATATTCTTATAAAACTTAAATTCCAAGGCCTTTCTTTGCATAAAAAATTTTTAGATACTGAGGACATTTAATCATGAAAAGTACCTAGATTCAAAGAACTTTTTCTATTAGAAATATTCTTAAATTCTAAGACTTTTTATAAAAGAAAAATTTTGAGACACTAAGGAATATCTAAGAAAAAATTTCCTTAGAATTTAAAAATTTTTCTATTTGAAAAATACAATAGAAATAATGTTTTTTATTAAAAATCTCCTTAGAATATAAAATTTTTTTTAAATATTTTTCTTTAAAATATTCCATTGAATCAAATAAGTTGTCTTGAAAAAATCCTTAAAAAACCTTCTTAATTTATGGGGTTTCCAAAAAACTTTCGCTGCTAAACAAATGAGTGACTGCATGTTTTTGTGTACAAATTTCTACAAATTATTCAGTAAGCGAACGGAGCTAATAATGGACTTGCTCAAAAAAAGTACTCATTAAAAAAAAGTACTCAATTAAACAGAGTTCTCTGTATTTGAGTGTACGTTTAATGGTAACCACATTAGAAATAATTATTCCTAATTAGCTGTGATTACATTCTCTATGAAGAGCAGTGATGATACATTGAATTAATTATATGTAAGATTCACAGATAAGGCGCTATTTATTTGGTGTGTTTTTTGGTAAATAGGTTTTGCTCCCCTTTAGATGATAACAATCTATATCCACATTTTCATTGTTTACATATAAATTTTTTAAGAATGAAAAAAATGAGCTTGCCAGTAAAAAGTTTAACTTTGTATAAAAAAAATAGCAATGTGGTACTGATTTCTCTCTGGTATAAAATAAACATGGAAAATCTCGGCGTTCCACACCGCCAAAATATTTTTACGACAGTATTTTAACGTTAATTTTTATCTGAAAGCAATGCACATAGTTGTACCCAAATAGTAGTACACTTAAAATAGTTTGTAAGTTAAAATAACAGAAAATACCTTTTAAAAGAAATCATATTTTATTTAAAACCAAGTCAGCTTACTTTTCATTTAAATCAAATAGTTTTTTTATTTTGCAAAAACAAATGATTAATCAGTTAAAAATAAATGTTAAAATTTAACCTACCAAATCCGTATGTAAATGATTATTAATTTATTTTAAATTGTTTCGATCTTTTGTATTTCTGATTGTTTTTTATTCTGAAAAATGTAGATTCACACAGCTTATAAACATATGTTGTGTGAATGGCCTTATATGTGTGCTTATGAAGTTCTTGTAAGTCGAATTGAAATACAGGGTGGAACATTTAAAATTTGAACTACCAATTACTTTAACTTTGAAAGATAGAATAACATTTCAGGTTTATGTTTGACATTTTCAAAATGGGACGCCATACGCTCGAACAAAATTGGGAAATATTCGGAACTTACTTCCAAAGCAGTGAGTAACGCAAACTGTAAGAAATTTACGTGGATAATTTTTGAGAAGAGATCGGCCTACTGTTCAGTTTGTGCGTCAATTTGTAAACCGAGTGCATGTAAATGTATCGTTATTGGACAAACCAACCCGAGTACGTTCTCGTCCAGTACATTAAATTGAAAACATTGCTGCTGTGGCCGAGAATATCCAATTGGTTCAACAACAGAAGCCTCATGATCATTCGCTGATTGTTTGGCTGGAGATGAAGAATTTTACCGAAAAATCGTGTTTTCAGATGAAACTCATTTTCAACTCGGTGGCTATGTCAATAAGCAAAATTGCCGCATATGGGGTTCAGAGAACCCACACGTGACTATTAAGAAGCCAATGCACCCACAACGAGTCACTGTTTGATGTGAATTTTGGGCTAGCGGCATTATTGGGCCATTTTTCTGTGACATCTATTTTAACAATAAATCGTGTAAGATCTTACAACTAGTTATACATTTTTTTTGAAAAACAACGCTTTAAATTAATTAATGCATTAAAAAATTTTAGAATTTTTAAGGAAGATAAATTACACTGTGCTACACTGAAAAAGAACTTGGGAAATGACCTAGTGTAGGTTGTAGGTCTAGCTGAGTGTATTATATAACCGGTTTTATAAGTTGCAATATACCCTCAAAATTTCGAGATATGGGGAAGAGTATTTTTTAACCGATTTAGAAACGGTCAACGGCATTAATTAGAAATGAACGTCCTCTTTCTAATTATTTATACTTCCCGTATACTATTAATATAAATATGTAGAGATTTTTTCAAAATTTTATTATAATACAAAAAAATTTTATTTTGTTTTAAACTTTTTCATTTTCTACGAGGGTTTTTTTCGAATCTTCTTTTAAAACAACAATTATCTTAAAGTCTGTGTCTTCCTGAGTAAAAAAGCCAATTTTAATTGGGCTTTAATGGCGATTCGTTAACAAAAATAAGGAATTCTAATATCTCTTGATTAGAAAAAGTACTATAACATTTTTTAACCGATTTACACGAATAAAAGCTTGTTTTACTCAGAAGGACACTGACTTTAAGATGATGTTTTAAAAGAAGATTTGAAAAAAACCCTCGTAAAAAATGAAAAAGTTTAAACAAAAAATGAAATTTTTTTATATTATTGAAAAAATCTCTACACATTTATATAAATAGTATACGGGAAGTATATATATTTCGAAAGAGCGCGTTCATTTCTAATGCCGTTTACCGTTTCGAAATCGGTTAAAAAATGTCTGAGTTACCCCCTGAGGGTATTATATAAAACCGGTTAATTTGTGTAAAATCCTTTTACTGATTATATGTGTAGATCTTATATTTGAAACACAGAAATCAGATGCAGAAAAATTTTGTATCATGGTACTTGCACCAAGAAATGTACGTTTGTAATAATTTTATCCGCTCAGACTCCGAGTATGAGACAAAGTATAAAGAGTACAATGTGCAACTAAGTATAATAATGATTTTATTTTATAAAAGGACCTTGGGTGGTATTTATTAGTTTTTTTCTGGTTTTTGTTACCTTTAAGCTAAATAAGCTTTTTATTGACATTCGAATGACTTTTTTTGTGGTAAGAGAGTTAAAGTAGAACTTATGTAGCTCGAGGGCAATGGTATTCATTGAATACACGTAATTGTGGTAATACATACAAATATTGTTAGAGTACATGAATGTTTTTATTGTGGTCACCTCTTCTTTGTTCAATAGAAGTGTGCCTTTTTTCGGGCAAAGTTGGTTGCTGGATAAGGGGGATGTTTAACAGGATAATGTTTTATGTTTAGTATTTGAATGTGATTCAATAGCAATCTTATTTTATTACTTGTTCGTACTTGTTAATTATGTTACAATTCAATGATTTTCAATAATACTCGAATAATTAGGATATGATTATTTCCTATTTTTTTTTTTTATTTTTATTTATTGTTACATTTTAAAACTCTTACTGTTGTGGATGTTATTTTAATGACGATGACTACTGTGATGATGATGATGACAATTGTTGTCGTGGTTCTTGAATTAAGTTAAACAGGAAGTTTAATGCATTGATGGTGTATGTGATAATTGTAAACCAGCAAATAGGATTATATGAATTCATGTATGAATATTTACACCATAATACCCAACACATTGACGCGTGTGCCAAAAGTACGTTTTCTATTATGACAAGTACAAGTTTTTATTATGACAAAAAAAAAACAAAAAATTTTCCTAATTCAAAAATCACTTGAATTAGTGTAAATAATCCCTTAAACATTATTTTATTATACTGTCGGTATATTTTATTATCTATTATCATTTTCAATTAATGTACTTGTCTTAAAATCCTTGTAAAGTAAATATTTTACTTTTGCTCTAACACCCTTAATGTCCTTTTTTGTATTGACTACGTTTTTAGATATTTGCTCTAAAACCACTTAATTGTATTTAAAATTCAATGCTTTTTGGTGTAATTTAATACCAACACATAAATATTGTGTGCTTTTAACAAACAATTCATCAATTCTAACAAGTGCTTCTTAGAGTATGTTCAATATGATAGTACAAACATGTGCTTAATATTACAAAAACAATCGTGCTCGAAATGTGTGTGTGGGTAAAAACTTTTCATTATTTACCCTAATAACCTTTATTAAATAATGATCCAATTATTTTTAGTTACAATGGTCTTTAACTAAGAATTTTGTAGGCGGGTTACCCGGGTGGCAGATGCCAAATATTATATAAATACGAGGGCGGATCAATAAGTCCGTGGCTTTTCGAACTTCCCTCGTAGTTATATGAAATGCAACACATTCTACTATCAAGTACCACCTGATAATAGACTACTGTCAAATTTTGAGCAAGTTCCGTCATTTACTTTGCGTTTAACTGCTGTTCAAAACATACAACCTCGTGGATTTTTTAAAAATGGAAAGAAGTGAATTTCTCATGCTCATTAATCATTATTTTTTGCGAAAAAAATCGTTAATCAAACCAAGGAAAAGCTTGATAAGTACTATGGGGACTCTGCATCATCGATTTCAATGGTAAAAAAGTGGTTTCCTGACTTTCGTTGTGGTCGCACAAGTACAAATGACGCTGAACGTTCTGGACGGCCAATTGAGGTTAATACACCCGAAAATGTCGAAAAAATCCACGATATGGTGTTGGCCAATCGAAGAGTAAAAGTGCGTGAGATTGTTGAGATTGTAGGCATTCCATATGATAGTGTGGTTTCGATTTTAAATGATCAGTTGGATTTAAGAAAGCTGTCTGCAAGATGGGTGCCGCGTTTGCTCTTAATTGACAATAAACGTAATCATGTGACAACTTCAAAGGATTGTTTGGAGTTGTTTAACCGCAATTCAAATGAGTTTTTGCGGCGTTTTGTAACTGTGGAGGAAACATGGATCCATTACAACACTCCGGAGACCAAGCAGCAGTCTAAACAATGGCTTTTTCCGTGTGAACCGGCTCCGAAGAAGGCCAAGGTAAGTTTGTCGGCCAATAAGGTGATGGCAACAGTTTTTTGGGATGCACGCGGGATAATCACATCGATTACCTTCAAAAGGGAAAAACAGTAAACAGCGAATATTATGCCAACTAATCGATTTATAGAGGATTTAAGAAAAAAGTTCTTTTTCATCAAGATAACGCACGGGTGCACACGTATGTAGTCTCAATGGCAAATTGAAGTTAAAAAAATTAATTCTTCTGTCATACTTACAGCTTTTAAAAATTTTGCCTGAAGTGTGCCAAATCCCATTTTGAAATTACATTTATTACATGATCCAGGATTTTAAAAATTTGCGACTTTCACAAAATAAGAAAACGATTATAAAATATTTTGAGATACAAAAAATTTTATAGAAATTAATTCTTTTCAATTTTCAAAACAAAACATTTTTAATTTTCAAAAATTGACAAATTTAGTTTTGGTTTTCAAATAATTTAGCTCAAAAAACATGTAGTCTAAATTGCGTTGCCAAATTTAGCCTGTTGGCAATTTTAATTAAAATATATTTTGTGAGATGTTTTTTCGTTCGGTTCAAAATCATAAACATACATTTAGAAAAACGTAAAAATATGTAGAAAAATGTATGAACTTAAAAAAAAATCTAGTTTTTTCTTAAAATTAATAAAAATGCTTTAAAATAATGCAAAATTATTTGATTTAAGTTTACGAAAAATTTTCATTAAATGAAGGATGAAACAGAAAATCATCGTGCCGTAGTTTTCCATACAAACTGACAATAAAAAAAAAACGTCGAGCGTTGCAGTTGTGCGATGGAATCTATTTTATTTTCACAACGTCTTTTCTTAATCTCATTTCTAAGCCCAATATATACTGAGAAGAAAAATATCTCTGTTCTATTCCTAAAGAGCTAACTATATTATACTTTTGCTAGCTTAAGCAAATGTGCGAATACATGTAATCAAATGTGTATGACTATATTGTACTTAACAAACTTTTCGTTAAGTTTCGTCAAGTGTCATTTGCTTAAGCAAACAGCGAAACTGACCGCACTTTACTTAAGGAATCATGTGTTTTTAGAAAAACTGTTTATGAAAAAAAAACAAACTGCAATGTACGCGGAAAATATTTTTATAGACAATTTAATTGAAAATGTTAAAAAACAAACGTGCATGTATAACAAAAGGGGTGGGTTTTGTATTTGTTTTTCGATTAAGATGCAAGCACTGTTGCATTTTTTAGTACTTTTTGATTTATGTTTTTATTTGTTTCTTTAAATTATTTAAAATTAATATAGATTTACTTGTTAATTGTAAAATATTTATAAATTGAACACATTTAATAATATTTTTCGAAAAGACACATATATTTTGGAAATATAAGAAGAAAACAGTTTTTGCAAAAGTACAAATATTTGCAACTAAGTGTAGTAAGTATTTAAGTTCAAAAAGTACATTGTAGCCACCAAAAAGTCTTCAATAAGTTGATTAAGCATTTGACAGACTTTTCGTTGATTTTTGACAGTAGCTTAAGTTAGCAAAATTATAATATAGTTAGCCCTTAACACCAAAATAATCATGTCAGTTTTTGCAGTCACTGTTGCACGTCACCATTTTGAGCGTACTTTCTCTAACAGCAACTATCGTTAAACGTCACGTTGTTATTCTGGGCCAACACTAACTTAAAAATAGGGAGGTATTTTTTTTAATTTTTCTTTTTTGATTTCAGTCAATGTTTAAAACAAACGTTAGAAAATTGATTTCTTGTGTTAAGTGTTTATAAACCAAAAAATAAAATAAAACATTAAAATTGTGTAAAATCTTAATATTGAACTTCTTTAAATTTATTTCAAACATTTAGCTTATTTAAACCAAGTATTAGAACTTCTTAAATTTAAGAAAATGTTTTCTTTAACATTAAAATTTTAACATATAAAATTCTCATTAAGTTTATATGTATTGTGTAAATAGTCCATCAAATTTAAAGTAATAAATTTAAAATTTAAAATATTTGTAGGGTAGCGAAACGGAGTCAAAACTGTCTAGTTACAAATAAACAACAAAATTATCAGCTGTTTTTGAGAAACATTTCTAATTTTCATTGCTATTCATTTAAATTAAAATTTTTTTTAAATTATAAAATTGTATTTTTAAAATTTCGTTTTATACCAAAACAAATCTTAAGTCATCTAAGTAAATTGCAGTTCGGTCTTAAAGGCAAGAAAATCAAAATTCAACAGGTTCGTCCGTCTCAACTGATTCGTCACGTGTGGCTAAGTGTAGCTTTAACGAAAATTTCGTTAATATTCATACAAAATATATAAAAAATAAAAAAATAATTACATATAGATTTGAAAATTTCAAATTAATAAATCTTAATAAGCAAACTTTGTGTGTGTGTTTTGAGTGTACATAATATGAGTAAAATTTATAAACTAAAAATAAAGATTATTCTGCATTGGCACAAGTTCAAGCGTACACTTAAAAAAGTTTGTAAGTTAAAATAACTGAAAATATCATTTAAAAGAAATGATATTTCATTTAAAAACCCGTCTACTGAATTTTCATTTAAATTAAATGCCATTTGTTATTTATTTTTAAATCTTGATTAAGCAACTGACACATCCGTAAGAAACAAATGATATAATAAGTTAAAATAAATGTCAAAATTTTATCTACCAATCCTTAAAAAATAAATGTTTTTGAATTTTTTTTTAATATACTCGTACAATACAAACTGTATGTATGCATAGAGACTTTATGTATAGAGACTTTTGTGTTAATGTTTTTGTGTATGTATGTGTGTTTATGAAGTTCTTGTAATTTAAATAAAAAACAAATTGAAATTTTTTAATTACTTTTTTTTTTGAAACAGACAGCAAACAATATTTAAATTTGTAATAACTGTTACGGACACAAATAAACCACAAGTTTCTGTTTCGTTTGTAAATTTTAATTAAATTTCAAACAAATGAAAAAAATAAATGAAACTGAAAAAAATGGTAAATGATAGTAAATTATTTCGAATAAATGTCTAAAAAAGTTAATATAGATATTTCTTTGAAAAATAAATCTATGTTCCTTTATTTTAAAATGGAACGGAAATTTTTTTTATTAAACTGCAAACAGTTAACTACATAATATTCTGAGTGTATTAAAATTTTGAAAGAATTTACTTCTTTTTAGAAAATATTTGCTAAATTTAAGAACATATTTAAACTTAATTTTAGTAAAAATCCCAAACAAACTTCGAACGAAATTTTCTTACTTTAAGAAAAAATTAATTAATTTTAATTAATTGTTTGGATTTGTTTTTAAGAAAAGTATACACATTAATTAAAGCTAACATTTTTTTGGAGCCTAATCATTTCCAAATTTCTTAAATTCTAATTAAATTTCTTAATATTTGGTAAACATTTTTCTGAGTGTATTTTCATATACAAGATATCTCTTATTTATTAAATGGAAAAAGCTATATGAGAAATACTAATTGATTAAATTGAAAACCACTTACGAACTCTAGCTGTGTTTAATAATGTCGGTATGAATTTTTGGTGGTCGTAAATAGTTTATACAAATTCTAGATAGATTTTTGTAAAATTACAGACTTATATTTTTTTTATTTGCGTGTACAGTATAAACCCTCCCTGTGAAGAAAACGTTTGTAAATTTTCAGTTTCGGTCATTTTAGCAAGACTAGCGTTTACCGTTCAAGTTTTAATTTACACTAAATTTTCTTAAATCATTTCAAATCTTTTCATCCTTTTTAATATTCACAACATTTTGCATTATTTTCCATAATTTTCTATTGTATATTTTCTTAAAAAATATTGAATTAAACAACATTTTGATTATTTTCCAAATCAATACAAATTAAATAAACTAAAACAAGTTCATCATAATTTGCATGTTTACATTGCAACAACCATTTAACTAAAACTGAAGATGATAATTTTAAAGGAAATTTTTCAAGAAAAATAATTTATTTATGAATAAGAAAAAACATTTTTGACATGTTTTCAAAATCAAAACAAATCAATAAACAATCAACAATCAATTTGTGTATCTATAAATTTAGTGCAATTATTATTTTAAGTCAATGTGTCGATAAAGATTATGGAAATTATAATTTGAAAAAAAAATTAAACTTTTTAGAAGCAATAATCAGTCAAAACGGAATTAGTTTATAATCAAAATTTCCCATGCCAACAGATCAATTAAGTGATGTTAAGGTCAGTGATCTTTAAATCACACACAAGTGGCGATATTCTTTATTTGAGATCAGTTATGTTATGAATTAAGTTGACGTTAGAGTGAGTTACACACTCACTCTAACGGCAACTTCTTAAGCAAGTTTCATACCAAAAACCACTTAACTTCAGATGCATTTAAAAACTCAAACGAGTCAAGTTATTATAACATAATAATGACACAATTAGGAAATAATTATGATTGTAGGATTAAAATAAAAATATTTAAATTTTAAATTATTAAGTGTAGGAGGGGGAATTGTGTAAAGAAAGTGAAAAAGACACTTGAGTGTTACATTAAAATATTCTCCATTCCCACCAGGACTTGGCTGTAAAAATTTTTTGCACCAGCCAACTATAATTTACAAGTCAAATCCTTAATCAAGCATTGTGACACACTTCCTTGTCACAATATTAACTAAATTATTAAGTTATAAAACTTTTGTTAAGGAATAATATCCTTTTTTTTAGATTATTAACACACGAGTGCCCTTGAAGAGGCGATCATTAGTTTAATAACAATTCAAATATCATCCCTTTCATTCCATTATCTTCTTTTCCATAAGTCTCACAATTGGAATCTATTTTTATACACTCAGAATATTATGTAGTTAACTGTTTGTAGTTTAATAAAAAAGTTTTCCGTTCCATTTAAAAATAAAGGAACATACATTTATTTTTCAAAGAAATATCTATATTAACTTTTTTATACATTTATTCGAAATAATTTCCTATCATTTACCAATTTTTTTCAGTTTCATATATTTTTTTCATTTGTTTGATATTTAATAAAAATTTACCCACAAAACGGAAACTTGTGGTTTATTTGTGTCCGTAACAGTTATTACAAATTTAAATTTTGTTTGCTGTCTGTTTCAAAAAAAAAATATTCAAAAAATTTCAATTTGTTTTTTATTTAAATTGGTTGTATATATACAAAATTTTTCAATACAAATTACAAGAAATTCATAAACACACAAACATACACAAACACATTCACACAAAAAGTCTCTATAGCTTCATATGCATACATACATTTTGTATTGTACGATTATATTAAAAAAAAATCAAAAACGGAAACAATTTCAAATAAATGATAAATACATTTATTTTTTAAAAAATAGGTAGGTAAAATTTTTACATTTATTTTAACTGATTATATCATTTGTTTCTTACGGATGTGTCAGTTGATTAATCAACATTTAAAAATAAATAACAAATGCCATTTAATTTAAATGAAAATTAAGTAGACCGGGTTTTAAATGAAATATCATTTCTTTTAAATGATATTTTCAGTTATTTTAACTTACAAACTTTTTTAAGTGTATACATTGTTGTCAGCAAACCACAGAAAACAATAAAAATTACCATTTACATAATAATCCATTCACATATGTTTTGGAGTATAATCATTTGCAACAACACGACTATATATAAAATTTATGGTAGGATGAATGGATAGATGTATGGAAAAATGGGGGCCACCCACATTGTGCATAACTTTTTTTTTTTAAACGAGCATGTAAATAATGGCAAACCACACACACCTGATAGAGATGATGAACATCATCATCATAAAAATGTTAAAGATGAATTTATAAAATTAAGAAAATAAAAAACATCAAATATTGCGCAGCATAATTAAGTTCCATAGAATTAAAATGTATCATTGAATTGTTTACACAACTTTAGGTTTCACTTGTGTTTTCTATTATTTTGGAATTTTAAGGACAGATGTTTTTAATTCGTTATACGAGTAAGAATATTGTGTTGAATGATTATTTCCAGTGTTGTCAGTTTTTTTTTTCAAAGGCTTTATCCCCAAATATTGATTTTTTCATTCCCAAAAATCCCCAAATTGTTATTATCTGGTCCCCAAAAATCCTCAAAATGTTTTTAACCAAAATTCATGTTCTTTGAACTAAATTTAAATTAATTAAATTTTTGTAATGTAAATCACTTGCAGCGGTATTTGTACACTTAAATTCATTGCAGTTGATAAAGAGAACGAATTATTTTAATTCAATACCGACCAGGATAATTTTGGTGCAGATGGAAAGTTCCAAATCGAATTTTTTTTTAATTTTTTTCGTTGCGGAAAGCATTGTTAAGCCCTGTCTCCACAATATGGAGCTACACTTAAAATAGTTTGTAAGTTGAAATAACTGAACATATCATTTAAAAGAAATGATATTTCATTTAAAAACCGGTCTACTTAATTTTCATTTAAATTATATGCCATTTGTTATTTATTTTTAAATGTTGATTAATCAACTGACACATTCGTAAGAAACAAATGATATAACCAGTTAAAATAAATGTCCAAATTTTACCTACCAGTCCTAAAAAAATAAATGTTTTTTTTTCATTTATTTGAAATTGTTTCCCTTTTTGTATTTTTTGTTTTTTTTTTTAATATACTCGTACAATACAAAATGTACACTCACAATATATTTTCCGTTGCCGATTGTAGTTTATTAAAAAAGTAATACGTAAAGTTTGTTTTTAAATGAATAATCAATTGAAATTCATAGAAATATATTTTTTAACTATTTGAATCAGTCATTCAAAAAACAACCTATAAAAATTTACAGACATTCAGTAGGAGTTGATATTTTCAGTTAAATGTAAAATTTTATGTTTTCTGCTTCAAAAAATAAAAATTCATATAATTCCTTTTTGTTTTTTTACCAAAATAGTTTGTATATATACAAAATTATTTTAATAAAAATTACAAGAAATTATTCAAATATACACACACACAAAGCCAATAAAAATATATACATCTGCATGTGTTGTGTTCTGTTTTGTAATTACATACAAATAAAAAAAAACTTTCAATTTGGAAAACAAGCCAAAAAAGTAGTTTTTTCTAACTTTTTGTCGGTAAAAATTTGATGGTTATTTTAAACGACTTTCTATTGTTTTTACTTTTGTCGATTATTAAACAACGATTAAAAATAAACAACAAAATGGGCTGAAAATAATGGAAAATCAGTAGTCCTCTTTTTGATTTTCGATTAATTTAATATGCATTTTAAGTTGTTTTTAACGAAATAATATTGTGAGTGTATGTATGCATAGCTACCCTGTAGAAAGCCTGGGGTCAAGCATCTACAAGTCACCACTTTTGTCGCCTATTTTGGGTGACTTTTTGGTGACATATCCACAAAGCGTCTATACTTTTTACATTCCTTTTTTGCAGCTGCAAAGCTATGCTTGTTCTTGGTTTTTTTTATTGTTTTATTTTGTTGAAAATAAATGTCCATAGCTGCATGCAAAATTAAAGTTTTTAATAAAAATATAAAGCAAAATGAATTTAAAAGGTATATATACAAATTTTAACAAAATATACAATGAGCAAAAGAATTTACAAAAAACTTGTGAAAAAAAACAATCAATTTTGTATAAAAATAACAATAAAGAGACAACAATTTTTAGTGAAAGTTGCAACTCTAGAGATTTTGTGGAGCCTGATGAAGATTTTACGGAGCCTGTGGATGATTTTAAAATTTATAAAAAAAAAAAATTATTAATAAAATATCTAATTTAACAAATAAATGCACCTGTTTAATCTTATTTCCTTCCTAGTGTGGAAATCTAGTACAAAGTTCCAAAAGTGTAGACTTGAATTACTAAAATGTCCAATGTCAACACCTGGTCAATAGTTGTGTAGATTCGCAATGACACGTACATGTTAAATGTCTACAGCAGAAAGCGTTGGCTGGGGCATAATTAGTGAGTAGTACTGGTGACAAAGTCAATAGTAAATCAGTACAGTTTCACTATTGACATTTCCTACAGGGTATAGACACTTTTTTTGTGTGAATGTGTTTGTGTATATATGTGTGTTTATGAAGTTCTTGTAATTTGTATTGAAAAATTTTGTATATATACAACCAACTTAAATAAAAAAGAAATTGAAATTTTTTGAATATTATTTTTTTTTTTTTTTTGAAACAGATAACAAACAAAATTTAAATTTGTAATAACTGTTACGGACAAAAATAAACCACAAGTTTCCGTTTTGTGGGTAAATATTTATTGAATTTCAAACAAATGAAAAAAATAAATGATACTGAAAAAAATCGTTAAATGACAGTAAATTATTTCGAATGAATGTACAAAAAAGTTAATATAGATATTTCTTTGAAAATTAAATGTATGTTCCTTCATTTTTAAATGGAACGGAAAACTTTTTTATTAAACTACAAACAGTTAACTACATAATATTCTGAGTGTCTGCACATTTTACAACTCTGCACTGTTACCACCAATTCTAAAATATTATCAGAGTTGAGAAAATAATAAAAATTAAAAGAAAGAAAATATTTTTTTTTTTTCATCCCCAACCAATTCCTGTATCCACAAACGGAAATTTTAATTCCCATTCATAAAATAAAATCCCTAATTTGGGGATAAATCCCCTAAACTGACAACACTGATGAGTCTACATCTCAGACACATACAATTTTCACAATTGGAAATTAATATACTTACTAGTTCTCAATGATATCCAATACCTTCTTTTTGACTGTCCAAAATGAAACGATCCCATCCTTAGGGCTAGTTTTACTGATGTCTGCTAAATTTGGTTTAGTTGCCTCGAAAACGAATTTTGTCAGCCATTTCCAAAGTTTAACCAAAAATTTGCCAGCACAATATTTTCCGCTTTAGAATTTTGGTCTTAATTGGAAAAGAACAAAATAAACCCCACTTCAAAATAAACTACATTTCAAAATGCTTAAAACTAAGTTTCTTCGCCGACTTCTCAAAAGAATCTGTATGGTTAATGTCGCAGTTTTCATGTCAGTGTCTGCAGCTACTAAGGAGAATCTCAATGGGCCTCATGACCGCCAACGGTTGAATGCACTCAGATATGGGTATATTACAAACATACACTTAAAAAAGTTTGTAAGTTAAAATAACTGAAAATATCATTTAAAAGAAATGATATTTCATTTAAAAACCGGTCCACTTAATTTTCATTTAAATTAAATGTCATTTGTTATTTATTTTTAAATGTTGATTAATCAACTAACACATCCGTAATAAACAACTGATATAATCAGTTGAAATAAATGTCAAAATTTAACCCACCAATCCTTAAAAAATAAATGTTTTTTTCATTTATTTGAAATTATTTCCGTTTTTGTATTTTTTGTTTTTTTTTTTAATATACTCGTACAATACAAAATGTATGTATGCATATGAAGCTATAAACATTTTTTGTGTGAATTTATTTGTATATGTCTGTGTGTTCATGAAGTTCTTGTAAATTGTATTGAAAAATTTTGTATATATACAACCAATTTAAATAAAAAAACAAATTGAAATTTTTTGAATATTTTTTTTTGAAACAGACAGCAAACAAAATTTAAATTTGTAATAACTGTTACGGACACAAATAAACCACAAGTTTCCGTTTTGTGGGTAAATTTTTATTAAATTTCAAACAAATGAAAAAAATAAATGAAACTGAAAAATATCGGCAAATGATAGTAAATTATTTCGAATAAATGTATAAAAAAGTTAATATAGATGTTTCTTTGAAAAATAAATGTTTCTTCCTTTATTTTTAAATGGAACGGAAAACTTTTTTATTAAACCACAAACAGTTAACTACATAATATTCTGAGTGTATTATAAAACATTTGGGGCCCAATTTCGGATAAAGTTGCTTTGCGAAGTGCTAAATTATTTATCATTTTCACTTTACAGTGATTTTTCACTTCATGTTATGATGTCTATCTGTCAATTTAATTTCATTCCATTAGTTCCGTAAGTTTTAAGGTAAATTTTTATTAAACAACTTTAATTCTTTCTTTTTTTTTTAATTAAAAAATAAACAATTAATATAAATAAATCTCTTTATATGCGTTTCTCGTCTCTGTATTTGTCGCATCAATATAGTTTTTGCATAAAACATGTTCTGCTAATATAGGAATACAGCTTCTCAGAAAACTGCATTATCATCACATTGTGCCACTCTTAACCATACACCAGATTTTGAAAATACAACAGTTTTAAATACAGAAACAAACTACAAAAGACGCTTCATGTTAGAAATGTTACAAATTATCAACACACCAATAGAACAAAGAATTAATTTTAAAACAGATACAGATAATGTAGATCAGAATTACAGACATTTAATTTATAAGAATAAAATAGGAAATTAAATAGGTTCATAAAAATGTAATAGAATGATTTTTGTTTCCTGTGTTTAATTTTTAATATTTTTTAAAATTGACAATTTTGTTGTTTCATTAATTTTGATTTGTTAAAAAAAAATTTGTTTAAAATTAAAAAACAAAATACCCCTGAAGAAGCTATCCATTGAGATAGCGAAATATTGGATAAAAAATAAATAATTTTGTAAAAAAAGACCTTAAGCTTGAATACTTATTACCTGGAATTTATATTAAAAAGGTCGAAGAAATTGAACTGAATAATTTATTATATTTAAATAAGACAAATAACTACATAACGAAAAACCAGAGGCAGAACTATAAAAAAGAGCCGCTAAGCATCAAAGTAATCAAAAACATATAAAAGTCCTCTTATTAACAACCCAACAGACTCTGCCACATAAAATAACTCCCTAAACATCAACACTGGCATTCATATGAGAAATAGAGTGTCAAGAATAAACAATGAAATGCAAATTAGATAAACAAAAGAAGAACAACAACAAAAAAGGATCAACTATCAGGCATCGCAGGGCAATTATAAAACACATGTGTGTGATTCCAATTCACTAGTGACTCCAATTCGGTTAATCTATTAATCGATTCCTCAGTTAATCGCCTGTACATCCAGAGAAAAAAACATGGTTGCAACATGATCACTGCTACTATATTATGCTTGCTTGCATACTTAGATTCTAACAACTTTTTTTAATAGAAATTTTCTTAGATTCTAAGGTCATTTTCTAAAAGAAAAATTCTATGACTCTGAGGACTATCTAAAAAAAATTTTAAAATGTCCTTACAGTCTAAGAATTTTTCTATTAGAAAAAGTCCAAAGAGTCTATGTTTTTTATTAAACAAGTCCTTATAATTTAAAATTTTTGTTTAATTATATTTCTATAAAAAAAAGTCCATAGAATTAAAGAAGTTTTCTTAAAAAGTATTTAATGTCAAATATTTTTAAATTTAAAGAACTTTTTCATTTCTTCAAATCATAATATAACTGTTGAAATAATATTATGGTATAATTATGATTATTTTATTATCATAATATGATAACTATATTATAGGACGACTATAGTTGGCACAATCATATGCTCAAAAATATATATATGCTCTTCTAATATGATTGCCCCAAACATTTTTTTTTCTTTACGTGTATTTCGGATAATGTCGAAACTAATAATTTAAAACTCAAATAATAAGTTAAATTTTTTATGTGGGGTTTTCTGTTATTATTCCTAAAATCTTCCTAATTTCTTTAATTTTGGTTAGGAATATGAAAAGAAAGCTAAAAAAAAATAATTACAATACATATAATCAAATTCTTTTAATATCAAGTGAAAGAGATTCTTTAAGGATTAGATAACCTTTTTAACCAACTCAAATTAAGAGCTGTGTAGGCTTTAGGAAATTCAAAAGACAATTTAATTTCTTTTTTCTAACTTCTCAAAAAATTCTAATTAATGTAAATTATAATTTCACAATCAAGACAAGGTTGGAATTATTTTCGATGTCATAACAGACAATTGATATATTATGTAGGAATTCCGTCCAGGAAATTTTTTTGAATTTGGTTCCCAACAAAATCTTTACATATTCTGTTAGAACAAATTCCATAAAACCCCAATTCATTTATATAAACTTAAATGTAAGATATTACTAACTAGAACCAGCTCTAGAAGTGGCTCTACAAATTCCTAGTTCCTTTTGAAATAAGTTCAAACAAAAATTATCGGTGTTAAAACTGCCCGAAAATTAGATTATAAAGGTCAACAAGTTGTTCAGCAAGACACTCTTAGAAACAAAAAATTGTCTGTTAAATTACTGATCCAGATTACTCTAAAATACTTTTATTTCGAAGTTTTTTCACCCTTAGAATATATTTTAAAAGCAAAAGCCTCCAAAATAGACAGAGGTTAAACAAAAAATCTTTTGAAATGTATATTTTGTTCCAGCCAATCAAACACGTAACTAAGTATTTTTCTACGAGGGCGGAACAATAAGTGTGTGACTTTTCAAACTTTCCTCGTAGCTTTTTGAAATGCAACACTGCTCCCAAATTTTGAGCAAGTTCCGTCATTTACTTTGCGCTTAACAGCTGTTCAATACATACAACCTCGTGGATTTTTTAAAATGGAAAAAAGTGAATTTCGAGTGGTCATTAATCATTATTTTTTGCGAAAAAAACCGTTATTCAAACCAAGGAAAAGCTTTAAATATACTATGGGGACTCTGCACCATCGATTTCAATGGTAATAAAGTGGTTTGCTGACTTTCGTTGTGGTCGCACAAGTTCAAATGACGCTGAACGCTCTGGACGGCCAATTGATGTCAATACAGCCGAAAATGTCGAAAAAATCCATGATATGGTGTTGGCCGATCGAAGAGTAAAAGTGCGTGAGATTGTTGAGATTGTAGGCATTCCATATGATAGTGTGGTTTCGATTTTAAATAATCAGTTGGATTTAAGAAATCTGTCTACAAGATGGGTGCGCGTTTGCTCTCAGTTGACCATAATGCACGGGTGCACACGTGTGTAGTCTCAATGGCAAAATTCCATTAATTGGGCTACGAATTGGTACTTCATCCGTGACTATTTCCTATTTCCAAACCTTAAGAAAAATCCAATTTTTTTTTTGGAAGTGATACAAAAATTGGAGAAACGTTGGACTAAGTGTATTGAGCTAAAAGGAGATTTATTATGTTGAAAAATATATATTTTTTTTTTTTTTGCAAAAAAACTGTGTTTCATTCAAAAAGTCACGGACTTATTGATCCGCCTCGTAACAAGAACTATAACGTTACTTATGTTATAAAATTTGATTTCAATTCGAAAGTTCCGTAAAAATTACATTCACTTAAAAAAGTTTTGTTAGTTAAAATAACTGAAAATATCATTTAAAAGAAATGATATTTCATTTAAAAACCGGTCTACTTAATTTTTATTTAAATTAAATGCCATTTGTTATTTATTTTTAAATGTTGATTAATCAACTGACACATCCGTAAGAAACAAATGATAAAATCAGTTAAAATAAATGTCAAAATTTTACCTACCAATCCTTAAAAAATAAGTGGTTTTTTCATTTATTTGAAATTATTTGCGTTTTTGTATTTTTTTTTAATATACTCGTACAATACAAAATGTATTTATGCATTTGAAGCTATAAACACTTTTTGTGTGAATGTGTTTGTGTATGTATGTATGAATTTCTTGTAATTTGTATTGAAAAATTTGGTATATATATATACAACCAATTTAAATAAAAAACAAATTGAAATTTTTCGAATATTTTTTTTTTTTTTTTTGAAACAAAATTTAAATTTGTAAAAACTGTTACGGACACAAATAAACCACAAGTTTCCGTTTTGTGGGTAAATTTTTATAAAATTTCAAACAAATGAAAAAAAATAAATGAAACTGAAAAAAATGGTAAATGATAGTAAATTATTTTGAATAAATGTATAAAAAAGTTAATATAGATATTTCTTTGAAAAATAAATCTATTTTCCTTTATTTTTAAATGGAACGGAAAACTTTTTTATTAAACTACAAACAGTTAACTACATAATATTCTGAGTGTACAAAATTTTTAAAAACTTTTAAAAGAGAAGAACAACTTAAGTAGAACCCAAAACAGAAATCTTTACAATGACCTAGTACCTGAAGGGAATATGTGTATTCAAAAAATTTATAGGCTCCCAAATCTTGGAAAATTTTCTTAAGTCGACTTAAGTGATATTTCGCATATTTTGAAATTCTTTAGAATTCCTTATTGAATAGTGTTTGAAGGCAGCTCTTGTTTATTTAGAAAATGTTGTTATTTCAGGAGAATAAAAAAACCCGGCCTTATCGACAAAATGTTGCAGTGCGGTAAAACATTGTCTGTATTGCATTTAAGCCTATTTGTCACTTGCTAGTTTCAGTATTAATCCCAAATAACATAAATTTGACATAAGCCTATGTTTAGTGTTTTTGGCCATCAATGCAAATCAAATCAACGACACTGTTTTACCGACTTTAATTTGAGAGATTGCTATTTTTTTTTAAGCGGGAAGTCCACGTAGATAGCTTCCCCCATAAATAAAAAAATAGCAATCTGTCAAATTAAAGTCGGTAAAACAGTGTCGTTAATTTGAATTGCATTGATGTCAAAAAAAAAACTATAATCTAGAAACTAGCAAGTGTCACATAGACTTTATCTGCTCTTAGCTTAAGGGTTTGCTTTCACTGAGCATGTGCGGCCACACTTTCTTTTTAAAGAGTCCTCAGATTCCTGCCCAAAACCCCAAGATTCTAAGGCCTGATTCTTTAAAAAGTCTCACATTGCTTTATATCACCAACTCAGTAGATTTAACTTACCTTATTGATGAAAGACACATTTATGTTGTATTAAACGATAAATCGCCAATTTTTCCGCTTAATCAACGCGAGTAACCGATTATTTAATTTGCTTAATTTTTCGAATAATGCCCTAACCGGTTAACCGGTAGGATCGAATTATTGGAAACACTAGTGTTCACATGCTTTTATGACTATAAATTAAGAAGAGTACATAATACTACCCACTCCCAAAGCAATGAACTACCAAAAGTGTGATCTTTAAATTTTGTTATTCTATTCTAATTTTAACCCTTTCTTGTCGTCAAAACAAGATCGATTGTTTATTTTGTTAAAATTTTCAATATTTTCCATTCATCTTAAGAATATAAAACAAAATATAGACTAAATAAAAAACAATTGAAATTAGTTTTTTTGTATTGTTTATACAAATAATTTCAAATGTCAATTGTATTTAATAGCGCCCCAAATTTGTCAAAAAAAAATTGGTTTTAGTGTCAAAAATAATCTTCGAAATTTGTTAAATTCATTTCAGTGTAAACAGATGCTTAAAAATAAAAATTAAAAAAAAAAATTATTTACTATTTCTGTAATAGTGTCAACACACAAATTATGTACATGGCAACTGTTGCCGTGTCTGGTGTGGCAAAAAAAAAAAGTAATTTTAAGACTTTGGCATTTTTAAAGAATTTAATTGTTTACTCAGATGTACAAGAAGAGTACATGAGCAAATTGTTTACATACCAACCCATTGGCACTTTAAACAAATAATCATATGTATGCGTGACAGTTTTTAAGCCAAATACATATTCCAGCCAATACAATTTCCCTACAATTTTCTAAATACTTTCCCTAAGCAATTTAAAAATACACATAACCGATCTGATTACATATAATTGTAATTGTATCTTTAAAATTGCTACTATTTTAAGGGTTTGTTTACATTTGGGTGGTCCTCGGTTTAGCCCCTGCGTTTGTGGTGTACACAATTTTAAATATTTTCAACGACAGCTATTTATGGTGACGCCTCTGACCACTTCATACTTAGTTATAGTTTAGTAAGGAAGATGATTAACTACCACGTAATTTGCGTGTGCCTTAACTACTGTAGCAGTGTTTTGTTTATTTATTTTATAAACAAATAAACGCCTTCTGTCCAACCAATTGACACAGACCTTCTTATATCAGACAGTGTTAAATTTGGTCACCATCTACTTTGTAATTCAACTTATTTTGAATTGATTTTTAAACATTTTTACAGACACCGATTAACACTTGACAATGCCGTCACCACATAGTGTCATTTTAAACAGTTTGTCCATGGATATTTATTGCAATGTGCTCATCAATATCAGGGCAGCGGCTTTCATGCACTAAAAAATGTTTAAGTTTAGTAACTTTAGTGTTTTCTTCAATACACTCACCAAAAAAAGTCTGTAATGGCAACTGAAAATGTAACTGTTATTTCGGGAAATTTTGCTAATTTGAGCCCAGCGGTATTTTCTGCTAATCTTAGCAACACATGTCTGCTGACGTGTAGTACAATGAAATTAGTAGAAAAATTAGTAGCCGCTACTAAATTTTAGTATACTTTTTGTAAAGTGGAATTTATAATCTGTTTGATAAAATCAGTAAAAAAAAATACTAATATTTAGTATTAATTTCTAATTTATTTTTTTTTTATCTAGCATCAAAATTTAATTATTTTATTTATTTTTTTCAAAAAATATTTTATGAAAAATTAAAAAAAATATCAAAGACTTAAAAATCTTAAAAATTGTTAAAACATAAACGAATTAATCATTTTGTTTTAATTTGCTAATTTCTGTTTTGAAAAATATTTAAGTAAATTTTTTATACTTATATTTTTATTTTATTTATTAATTATTAGTATTAAAAATACTTTTAAAATATCTCAAAAAAAAATTTTACAAAAATTCTTATAACAAATATTCTTGTAAGATCTATAAGTTTACATTATTTCTGGTAAATTTTTCACATTCTTTTCTAAATACATTATTATTTGTTTCATTTTTTACAATACATGGAAGAGCATTAAATAGTTTAAAACCTTTGTAGACGAGTGTTTTTTGCAATTGCATTGTCGTTGTGCGTTGAATTCGAAAATCATCTGCATTTCTTAGGCCATATGGTTGTACTTCTCCGACATATTTTATTTGTTCGCATAGATATTCTGGAGCATCTCCCTGTTTCATTTTCTTGATAAAAATCAATGTGTTGAGTTCTAATCTTTGCTTAACGTTCATCCATTTAAGATTTCCTATCATTTCGTTGATATGTGCGATTACATTATAAAATATTTCTCATTATTTTATTTTGAAGTTTCTGCATCCTTTCTATTTGAGATGTACTACAACACGTCTATTATATTGTCGATCCAAATTCAGAATGTGGTTTAATTATTGTATTATATATATTTATTGCAGTCGTTTTTGATATTTTATTTCCTATTCTTTGGAAAACCCCAATTATTTACCAATTTTTTTACAAATATACACTCTAGAAAATGTCTGTAAATGTACTACAATAAAATGGGTAAAGTTTTATGTAATATTACGAAAATTCGGTAAATATAAACAAAAAATGCTTAAAAATTAATTATTCAAAAATTTAATGAATTTAATGAATTTATTTTATTTTCAAGATGACCATTATCACAGCACATACCCATTCAGAATACATTACACTCTAAAAAATGTAGGTAAATTTACTACAGAGAAATGGGTAAAGTTTTGTGTAATAGTACGAAAATTCGGTAAATATACACACAAAATGCGTATAAATATTTTGTACACAATTTCATATACAATAATACACACAAAAAGTATTTTTAGACATAATGCGTTTAAAATTAAACACTTTGTGCTTAAAATTAGTATTCTTTTGTTAAATTAAAATTTTACGCACAAATTTTGTAAATATACTAACTTAGAATGGTAATAAATATTTTGACATTTTAAAATTGGAAAATATTAAAAAAAAAAAATAAAAAAGCTAAAAGCGAATAATAATTTTTCAAAATTATAAAAATAATAAAATATTTGTGAAAATTGGAAAATGGTCAAAAACCAAAAAACCTAAACCTCCATACAAAAAAAGTGAAATAAAATTTAAAATACATGAAACCAAATTATGTCAACCTATTTTCAAGGCAACAGCATCTCATTCAAATCTGTATATCTCGAAACGTTGCTCTTTAAAACGGAGAAGAGGTTACAATATTGCTGCACACTTCAATTTAAATTGGGCATGACCATCACTGCACATGCCCATTCGAAATATATTATGTATTATATTTATTCATTATATAATTCATATTATTAAATATAATAATTCATATTATTAAATATAAATATTATGTAAACAAAAAAATTAATTTCTTCTTATAAAAAAAGTTTTTAAGCTGTTTAAATTCAACCATTACGTTTGTAAACATATGCATTTTTTATATTTTTACCCTTCAAAAGGGTTGTTTTATTCACAATTTTAGTAAATTCGCAAAATATTTTTAAAATTTCATTTAATTTTTACGCACTTTCAATTAAAATTACCCATTATGTGTGTACCAATTTACGCATAATGTGTGTACTTTTTTCGTTTACACACAGAGTAAATTTACCCAGTTTATAGTAGGAGTACAGTTTCCTACTATAAGTTGGGTAAATTTCAACAGAAATTAATTAGAGTGTAGGTATAATATTTGTAATTCAAAATTATTAAAACATACAGACATATAATTAATTTATTCTTTCAAAAAAAAAAATATTTTTCTTCAGTTTAATTGAAACCATGTGTTGGAAAAAATATTTTTCTTCAGTTTAATTGAAACCATGTGTTGGAAAAAATACGCATTTTTTTATAATTACGCATATATAAATGCAGTTTTAGGCATTTAGTGCGTATATTTACTCTTTAAATAAGTTTTTACGCACAATTTTAGTAAATTTTCGAATTACTTTTAAAATTTCATTAAATTTTTACGCACTTTCAATGTTAAATTACCCATTATGTGTGTAACAACTTACGCATAATGTGTGTACTTTTTTTCGTTTACGCACACAGAGTAAATTTACCCAATTTATAGTAGGAGTACAGTTTCCTACTATAAGTTGGGTAAATTTCAACAGAAATTAATAAGAGTGTAGTCTATATGATTTTTAAATTTCAATTCATTATCTATTACAAAACCAAGATACTTTATATGCTTCACTTTTTCTATTATTTTGTCATTAATTTTGAAAATTGTTTCGGAATTCATATTTATTTCAATTATTTTAGTTTTACTTTCTTTCAGCTTAAGTTTGTTCATTTTCAACCAATTAGTAATTTTCTTTATGACCTGAACCATATTTTCCCGACATTGTCCTTCATTATCTGCTTCCATGTATATCAGCGTATCGTCTGCGTATAAAAACATTTCACATTTGTCCAATACGTTTGGCAAATTTTAATTGTTTTTATGGCTGATTTTTAGAAATAAAAAAAACTATTTAGTGCTATTTTAAGTGGATGGAAAAAAATAACGGTTTTATAAGCATTATTCAAACTGCATCAAAACTTTTTTAAAATATCTAAAATTCTGACATATATTAAGTTTTTTCCTCCTCCTGTAAAATTTTTCAGATGTCAGTTACGTCCTTTCTAAATTAAGGTAACGATATACAAAATTTTTCAATACAAATTACAAGAACTTCATAAACACACATACATATACAAACATATTCACACAAAAAGCGATTATAGCTTCATATGCATACAAACATTTTGTATTGTACGAGTATATTAAAAAAAAAAAAACAAAAAATACAAAAACGGAAATAATTTCAAATAAATGAAAAAAACATTTATTTTTTAAGGATTGGTAGGTAAAATTTTGACATTTATTTTAACTGATTATATCATTTGTTTCTTACGGATGTGTCAGTTGATTAATCAACATTTAAAAATAAATAACAAATGGCATTTAATTTAAATGAAATGAAATAAGTAGGCCGGGTTTTAAATGAAATATCATTTCTTATAAGTGATATTTTCAGTTATTTTAACTTACAAACTTTTTTAAGTGCATGAGTCGGTATATTCACTTCAGATCCCTTTTTTAATCTATGTAAGATTTTAAGGCAATTGTAGTTTGTAGGTGTAAGTTTTAATTAGAAATAACATTTCCTACAATATCCGCTTTTTTCAAGTTAGTAATTTTTTATACCCTCCACCATATATGGTGAGGGTATATATCAGTTTGTCATTCCGTTTGTAATATGTCGAAATATAGGTTTAAGACCCCATAAAGTATATATATTCGTGATCCTTATGCAATTTTAAGTCGATTTAGCGATGTCCGTCTGTCTGTTGAAATGGCGATCACGACGCGAAGACGCAAGCGGGGGTGCCTATTTTTACCCAGATTATTGAACATCCTCCCGAGCAGTTTGGAATTTAAAATGAGCAAATTCGGTTAAGCGGTT